>CM044433.1:120803380-120819908 GCA_024363595.1 Xenopus borealis | reverse complement strand
GCATGCATTAGGATGTTGATTTATTCTGTAGCATTTGGATTCAGACGAAGCTTAGCAAGATATCTTGTGCAAATGCTGACAAGTAATATGTCCCTAACCGTGTGCTCGGCTGGATTCCAAATTTATCATGTGTCTGTGGTTTAGTGTAAATATACTATTGGGCAGCTTAATGAGTTTTACTGGGGCTGAGAAGTTGGCTGTTTGTCAACTTTATTCTTGGTCATATTTATCAAAGTTGCAAGCTCCTGAATATTCAGTCTCCTGTTGTCCTGCAACTATTTCTTTTATTTCTTTTTTTTATGTATTTTATTTAGAACAGCAATTAAAGTGAGAATGAATTAACTATGTCACAATATGAGAAGAAAGTGTGTATATGCTAACACAGCTATAGTATTAGTACTTGTACTGGAAATGTACACTTAGGGGCCGATTTACTATATTCACGTTAAGGATTCGAAGTTCGATCAAATTCGATCGAATTTCGAACGTAGGATTTCTTCGTTTGGTCGAATATGTGAATTTTGGCATATTCGATCATCGAATAGGGAATGGTCGAACGATCGAATACATTCGAATAGTGTCGAATGGACGAATATTCGATCATTCGACCAGCGAAGGATTTTAATTTTAAAGTTTATTCGATTGCCTACTTCGGCAGATTGGACCTACCGAATTGCAATAGAAGCCTATGGGAGCACTCCCATAGGCTTCTGAGGCTAAGTCCTGATCAAATAGGATTCGTACGATCAAAGTGTTCGATCGGTCGAATCGTACGAATCATTCAAATGATCGAATGATTTATTCGCTCAGTCGAATGATTTTAGTCAGAGAGATTTAGTCGCCCTTAGACAAATCGCCTCTTCTTCGGGTGACTAATTTCCCTGAAAAGCCTTTTTTTTCACAAGGAAACTTCAGGTGACTTCGGAATATGAAGTGCTCCTAGTGCCACCCCGCTGGTGATTTAGATTCTAGCCAGCAGGAAGGCTTTTTGGGAGATTAGTCGCCCAAAGAAGAGGCGATTTGTTGCTGGGCACCTAAATCTCCCCGAATCTTCACGTGTGTCTCTGCCCTTATAGGTTAATGGACTATGGCACACTATACGTTTTATGTACCTTTCTGTAGTGCATTTACAGCAGGGGAATCTACAAGTCATTTTACAGCTTTTCTCGCCAAAATTCACCTCTTGCAACCTACTTTATATGATTTTGGGTACCTGAAATATGAAAGTATGACTGCCTTTATTCATTTATGGCAAAAAAGGAAAGTTGTGCTCACCACTTAATTTAAAACCAGTGGCAAAACTAGCAAGGGCCATAAACCCTTTGGGCAAAAAAGACATATTGTGGGTGGAAGGTTGAGGGATCTTTTGTGCCAGTGGAGTAAGTGGAGGCCAGGCTGACAGTGGTTACGTATAGCACAATGAAAGGTATAGGGCACTCCAGAACCCACAGGAAGACCAAGCCAAAGATATTTGTTTAAAAAGTGTTTGTTTTTAACAAATATTTTTGGTCTGATCTCCATGTAGGTTCCAGAGTGCCCTATACCTTTCATTGTTCTATACAGTTTGACCGCACCCCCTGAGCTGAGGGCATGGGGCAGGAGCACCTGGGCCACTGCTCC
The DNA here is from genome assembly GCA_024363595.1 of Xenopus borealis. Taxonomy (NCBI): domain Eukaryota; kingdom Metazoa; phylum Chordata; class Amphibia; order Anura; family Pipidae; genus Xenopus; species Xenopus borealis. The sequence goes on along the minus strand of CM044433.1, from coordinate 120,818,288 downwards.
ACATTGGTGAGTTCTCTACATGAAATAGATTTATTTGGGATTAGATGTGTATTTTGGATTGTGACAGTTGTTATGGCACTGTTTAAAATCATTAGGTGGGGAATGCAATGAGGTTGTTCACTCAATGTAAACCTGCCCTATCAATTAACATCATTAATTAAAACTGCAAGGGTTCGCCCTGCTGCTGCAAATCCTGTGTGCCGGTAATTTTCTCTTACTTTGTTGGGAGGTTGCTGATTCCTCTCTTGCAGAGCACCAGGAGTCATCTTTATATGGTGTGTGGGGTGCGTTTTCTCCCAACTGCTTGGACTACCAACATCTGGCCAATTTGCAGTCAAATATTGTTCAGGTGGGCCCATTGAAAATCCGATTACATGGGCAGATAAACTGCCGAACTAGTCTGATGGTGGCCATATTCTGAGAGATCCGCTCGTTTGGCGATGTCGCCAAATGAGCGGATCTCTCCCCAAAATGCCAACCACGAGGTGGGCGACATCGGGCTGATCCGATCGTGGGCCCTAGATCATACCGGAGGCCATATGGGCGGTGAGATCGCGGGATAAGCTGCCGACTTGGTCTGTTGGCAGCTTTTATCGGCCCGTGTATGGCCACCTTAAAGTGCCGAAATTGGCAGATCAACCTGCTTCATTGGAACGCCTAGAAGAAATCCAAGAAGTTATTATGAAACAGGAAAACTCATTGCAGATCGTGGCATGCAAGGCTTCAATGTGAGCCACTGTGCTGCCCAGTATCTACAATCACTTCATAGAAAATACTTTTTGATTTAGCCAAATTAATTAGTCATGAGAAATGCAAGCTAAACTACAATAAATCCAGCAGGTGCACATTGTTACCTAAAAATATTTTTTTTCATGTGCTAGGAATTACTTTTTATGTTGTTATGTTGTTAAAAGCATAGGGGCATTTATAACTAGCTTGTTTTAGGGTGGTGGCACACAGGGACATCCAGCATCAAATTTTCTCTACTGCAGGCGACTGATCCCCCCAAAATGCCTTCCCACTGGCAAGAATATAAATTGCCAGGGGGATGGCATACAAATAGCTTTGGATTTGCAAAGTTTCCTTGTAAGGCAAGAATACGAATAGCCAGTGGGAAGGCATTTGGGGATATTAGTCGCCTGCAGTACTGAAGTTTTGTCGTTGGGCGACTAATCTCACCATCTGCCACCACCATTATTTAAGGACAAACTTCAAGATAAATTTCTCCTATTAGCAGCTGATAATTGTGGTAGGTGACTATATTAGTCAATTGTTATGCAGACATTCTAATTTAAATATCAGTAACTTAGCAAGGTTTTTTTTTGCTCCCAGAAGCCAAAGGAAATATAAAAAGGTTCCTATAAGCCAGATACGTGTAGCATATTTAGTTGTGATTGTTTTTATAAATTGGGGTTTGGGGTAAAGAATATTTACTTTAGAATTTACCCCTTGAATCTTAAATTCTCCAGCTAGGTATAATTACCACCATATTTATTAACTGGTCTTGGGGAATGATTATTTAAAAGACAGGGAAAGGCTGTTTATTGGGGGGGTTGCTAATATGTGAGTGAAATAATCACTCCATTTACCTTTCTAGATAAAAAGCTTTTACTTGATGGTGCATCTGCCGATTCAGTTTTCCTTGTGTGCATATGTATTTCTCTATTCACAAGTATATTCTTTGCTTGTTTGTGCCTTTAAGCTTACCGGGAAGTAATTGACTGTCCGATTACACACTATAGACTATATAAAAGTTAGGCCGCGGGGACGCCTTCACAGTGATCCTCTTTTTCTGGGACTGGATTCTCCTATGGAGAAAAAGGGCCTTAGGACTAAGTCAGTTAGTTCCTGGGTGTGCTTTTTGTTTGGTAGCCTCTGGTTTTTATCCCTGCTTGTCTGACTTTGCTGAACTCTGCCTATACTGAACTCTGCCTGTCTAACTATTCTTGAACTCTGTCTGTACCCACTCAATGATTGGTATCGTGCATGCATGCAGCAAAACTGCTTTTGCAAATGCGAGTGGGGGCCCAGAGGTCTGGACCCTTGTGGGCCTCAAATGCACCAGTCCGAATGAGGGCTCCTCCCAAAGTCGGTTGCTAAAGGCAGAAGATTGAGCCATAATCGGGAGCCTAGCACTTGTTCTGAACTTAGGGAGCCGTTCGTTCAATAAGCCATTATATATATATATATATATATATATATATATATATATATATATATATATATAATATAAGTGTATATATAAGTTTTTAAATTTTTTGACTAATATAATTAATGGATGAAATGATGTTGAACTGTGGATTTGAATGCATTGATTTTAGTTTTGATTAATGGTGGCCAGCCAGAAATTAGTGGTATATTTTTTAAATTATTCTAGTGCACTTGTTTAGTAAAGGTAGTGTTCCATAAATGTCTCAATATAATTGGCAAGGCTATGCACAGATGAAGCAAACTTTGCAATTAAGAATACAGCACTTTATCATAAGCACAGCACAAAAAGCTAACATTCAGTTCAGATTAAAAGGGTTTGCTACACTCCAGATGCTTTCAGTTCCATTGTAAGAATATAAATTTATGTTTTACATTTGTTGTTTAATTCTTTGTTCCTTTCTCTGTGCATTTCTTGCAGGACAAATTCTTGTGTGAAGAATGTCTTTACAAAAACACCAAAAAAAAGCTTTTCCACTCAAGTTAAAGGTTCTTCTAAGTACATTCCCCGCCGAGCTGTGCTTTACATACCTGGAAATGATGAAAGAAAAATTAAAAAAATCTCCAGTCTCAATGTTGACTGTGCAGTACTAGACTGTGAAGATGGGGTAGCCATCAACAAAAAAGTAAGAATTTTGTATGTATCTAAAAATATTTTTAAAACTATATCTAATTTTAAAATATCACAATTACTAATTAATGCCTGATGAAACTAGCAAATGTAATTTTGGTTCGGGTAGGGCATGTATGCAGTTGGCTTGTAAAAAGGTGGAGTTTGGAATATATACTTGTGCCACGCTGTCTTTGGCTGCAGAGTACCAAGGTATTGACGATTTAACTTGGCTTTGGCTCATGAGCAACATTTTGCTTCCAGGGGCCTTAAAGCAGGTGTTTATTTGTAGAATTCCTGGCATGGATGCATGGTTTCAAGGCATAAAGACCATGTGCATTACCAAACAGAGCCTCCTGCATGCCGCCAGTCCACATGGTGCTACCATGTAGTTAATCACAACCGTTATGAAAAATGGCCCACTAGTAAAAGAAATGTTGGTGACCCCTGCTTTAACAAATCATCTTTGAGACTTTTAAAGATATAGATGATAGAGTTTGGTGTCTGGCATTCCTCTATGAGACTAATGTATAAGATCAAAAGTAATTATAGTTATTACCTTGTAATATTTGCTTAGCTTTAATAAATCAGGCCCACTACTTTTTTCATTTTGTATCAGAACAGAACTGTTTTTTCACCTCTAATATCCTTATTTATAGTTTTAGTTAAAATATATTAACCTGTATACAATGTTACCATTGGCACAGTGATTTGTCAAATTTAATAGGAATATGTTTTTTCTTTACAATTTCCACTTTAGTTTATTGTTAAGCTTTGCTTTTAAAAGAGTATCTAATAAAAAGTTAGGATATTTGGTTACGATGCATTATAAAGAAAACTGCCATGCTTTCTTCTTTTATAAATAACAGTTGTATAAAAATGTGTATTAACCATTTATGGCAGGGATCCCCAACCTTCTAAACCTGTGAGCAACATTCAGGAGTAAAAGGAGTTGGGGAGCAACACAAGCATGAAAAATGTTCTTTGGGAGCCAAATAAGTGCTCTGATTTGCCATTTGGTAGCCCCTATGTGGATTGTCCACCTACATTGAGGCTCTCTTTGGCAGTGCATCTGAAATTCAAAAATAATCTCCTGCTTTGAGGCCACTGGGAGCAACATCCATGTGGTTGAAGAGCAACATGTTGCTTGCGTGCTACTGGTTGGGGATCACTGATTTATGGATATGTCACTCATATTAAAAGCAGCAATGTCCACTGTAGAAAGTCATGTAGCCACAGAGAGTCACATAAATGCTATTTGACCTTTATCTATGGTCAGGACACTCTTTATCTTGCAGTACCCTTATTATGTGCAACAGGGGGTCCTTTGTGCCATCTGTAATTTGTGTAATCTTTGTGTCTGTTGCTTTCATTTATAGTTCACATTATAAAGATATTTATGTGTATCTACATGCTACTTTAGTTGTGTCCTGACTACAAATGTTTCTGTTAAGGATTTGTATTTTCAAAAAAGTAGTTTATGCTTACTCTTGTGTTTGGTTCTTGATAGTCTGTTGGGCCACATAAGACCATTATCATATACCATATATCTCCATAGATTTAATAAATTGTGTGTGTATTCAATAATATATCAGTTGATTAGATTAAGTTTTGTGCTTTAGAGGCCAGAAAGAAATTATTTGACAGGGGCTTAGAGGGTTTTACAATGCAGGCCTGAGATTAATATAACATGTCCTATTATAGAAAGAGAACTTTAAAAAGGTGATTAAGAATTGCTTATAAATATAACCTGTTAACTAAACAAAATATTTGATGCAGCTCAGTAATTCAATATGCCCCTGTATTTATTACATTCTGGCAAACTGTTTAAATTGCAACTGGTCTTCAGAGTCTTGATGTGGCTGCAGATTTATATTATTTAAAGTGTTTGGTACTGTTAAATTTGATGCCCAGATTTCTATGTAGAAGTGGAAAGAGGAGATAAATCATGCAATATTTCCCCATTATACTGAATTTCATCTTATTTGGATGAAAATATAGGTATGGGATGCATTATCCAGTAACCTGTTATCCGTATTAGGCAATGGTTGTCTCCCATAGAAGCCATTTAATCCAAATAATCCAAATTCTTAAAAAATATTTTCCTTTTCTCTGTAATAATAAAACAGTTGCAACAAACTTTTGTTAGGGAGGAGGTCCATACAGCATTTCCTTAAAATTCAAAAAGCTTTATTCCAGGTTACATAAAGTTTGTTGCAAGTGTGAGCCTTGTGAAATCCCTGTTCATGATTTTAATGTAACCTGAAATAAAGCTTTTTGAATTTTAAGGAAATGCTGTATGGACCTCCTCCCTAACAAAAATTTGTTGCAAGTGTATTTTGGCTGGATTGGAGACCAGCGTGTGGGGGAGTAAACGACAGCAGAAGGTGTGCACAGCAGTGAGGACGCGGGATACGGACACGTGAGTTAATTGGTAACTGACAATAATAAAACAGTACCTTGTACTTGATCCAACATAAGATATAATTAGTCCTTATTGGAAGCAAAATAATCCTATTGGGTTGTTTTAATGTTTAAATGATTTTTAGTAGATCTAAGGTATGAAGCTCCAAATTGCATTAAGAACCATAATCCAGAAAACCCCAGAATTCTGGATAACAGATCCCATACCTGTAATTACATTATAATAGTTTATTCTTATCCTCGGTGCCTTGAGTCAAACTCTTAAAGGCTTGGAATGTTCTATTTAAAGTAAATTTTTATGTAACTTAAGGTGGCCATACACTTAGAGATCCGCTCGTTTGGCGATGTTGCCAAACGAGCGGATTTCTCCCCGATATGCCCAACTTGAGGTGGGCGATATTGGGCTGATCCGATCGTGGGCCCTAGGGCCCAACGTTCGGATCAGTACGGGCGGTCGGATCGCGGGACCGCATCAACGAACAGATGCGGCCGCGATCCGACAGGATTTTTAATCCTGCCCGATCGACGTCTGGCCGACTTTCGGCCAGACATCGATCGGGAAAGCCCGTCGAGGGCTCCCCACACGGGCCGATAAGCTGCCGACACAGTCTGTTGGCAGCTTTTATCTGCCCATGTATGGCCACCTTTAGGCAGATGCATTTGTAACACTGGGCAGCTTTAGAGTCAAGTCATTTTAATTATTAGTTATCACCAAATAAATCAATGGAATCTCTCTGGGGTTTTTTTGTTTGGCTTGGCATTCATATTGGTACAGTGGTTTAAATATGTTTCAGCATGTCTTTTAACTATATTTTTGGTAAGCAATTTCTACTTTTATCCATGCAGATAGATGTCCCAATAGGGCTGTTTAACATAAATACTTAATGCTTTTTATAAACCAAAAGTCTAAGAAAATTAATTGCATAAGTTTTATAGGACTATTTTGTCTTGTGTTATTTTAACTTTCAAATACTGTTTGTGTGATTGGGCAAATCTTCCCAAGTACTTCAACTGAAGATTTGGCAAAAGAACAATTTGCTACGGTGGAAAAAAAACAGGATTATAGCAGTGGGAAATAGAGGGCAGTTTTAAAACTAAAGTAATCAGTCTCCTTCATTTACCAGCAGTGATGAGCTCTTTAAATTGGGATTAATACATGCAAACAAGGTTTAATCTGTTTAAACTTTTCACTTAATCTTTCCCAAATGTAAACAACATTTGTTATACCTCCGAGATAGTAAATGATTGGGCTCAAGAGACGCCGCTTAGCCTGTTCAACAATTGCTGTTTTTGTGACATCAAAGTAAAAATTGTATATTCATTGAGGGTGTTAAGTGTATTTACAGAGACTTTATTTCTTAGCCATTTTGTTAAAACCAACAGAGATTAAAAAGGAATGTATAGCTGTTTTCCTACAGCCAACATTTTTTACATTGCTGGCTGATGAAATATACTACTCCCAATTTTGTTTATTGTTGAAAAAATTAAATGTATTGATTATGGGCATTTATATTTCTCTATTGTGGCTTTTAACTGGACTTTTGTTTAACACAGGTATTTAATTCTGAAAATGAAACTTTACATACAGATGAATATTCAACAATATAGCAGCAGTGATAGTTCACATACTGTAAATTTATATACAGTTTGTAAATCATTTATACATAATGAATATCTTTCAAATGTTCCAATATTGTTGGTCAGTTCAAAGTTAACCTGTTATTAAAGAAAAGGAAAGGGTTGATTTGACATTATGTAGGTTGATTTTCAAAACTGAATGTTTGGATGGAAGCTTGAGTAGGTACTGCAACAAATCAAACATCAGTTTTGGCAATGGGGGAAGTAGTAAAAATATAATGCAGTGTTGCCCTGCACTGGTAAAACTGCAGTGTTTGCTTCAGAAACACTACTATTGTTTATATAAATAAGCTGTTGTGCCACGGGGGCAACTATTCAAAGGAGAAAAGGCTCAAGTTACACAGTATACAGAATAGCAATATATACAGTATATAGCAGATAAGCTCTGTAGAACATAATGTTATCTGTTATACATTACTTATCCTGTGCCATAAAGCCGTTTTTCAATTTGCGCCATTGCTACTCAGCAGCTTGTTTATATGAACTATAGTAGTGTTTCTGAAGCAAACAGATCACTTTTAACAGCGCAGGGCAACACTGGTGATAGTTTCATTACTTTAAAACACTTACATTTTTTGGTGTTACAGTTCCCTTAAAGGGATACTGTCATGGGGGGAAAAAATCAAAACGCATCAGTTAATAGTGCTGCTCCGGCAGAATTCTGCATTGGAATCCATTTCTCAAAAGAGCAAACAGATTTTTTTATATTTCATTTTGAAATCTGACACGGGGCTAGACATATTGTCAATTTCCCAGCTGCCCCAAGTCATGTGAATAATAGTAAAAACCCATGTCCCACTGCATTCCATTCAGTTACATTGAGAAGGAAAAACAACAGCCTGCCAGAAAGCAGTTCCCTCCTAAAGTTCTAGCACAAGTCACATGACCAGAGGCAGCTGGGAAATTGACAAAATGTCTACCTCCGTGTAAGATTTAAAAACTGAATATAAAAAATTATGTTTGCACTTTTGAGAAATGGATTACTGCAGCAGCACTATTTACTGATGCGTTTTTAAAAAAACATGTTTTTCCATGACCGTATCCCTTTAATGTAACATAGTAACATAGTAAGTTAGGCTGAAAAAAGACACACATCCATCAAGTTCAAACTTTTAACTTTTTTTTTACCTGCCTAACTGCTAGTTGATCCAGAGGAAGGAAAAACCCATCTGAAGCCTCTCCAATTTGCCTCAGAGGGGGAAAAAAAATTCCTTCCTGACTCCAAAATGGCAGTCGGACTAGTCCCTGGATCAAATTGTACTATGAGCTATCTTCCCTTACTTTCCATAACCCTGTCTTCCCTCACTTGCTAAAATGTCATCCAACCCCTTCTTAAAGCTATCTAATGTATCAGTCAGTACAACTGATTCAGGGAGAGAATTCCACATCTTCACAGCTCTCACTGTAAAAAACCCCTTCCGAATATTTAGGCGGAACCTCTTTTCTTCTAATCGGAACGAGTGACTTTGTTTCAGCTATAAAGACCTACTAGTGAATAAAGCATTAGAAAGATTATTATATGATCCCCTTATATATTTATACATATTTATCATTTCACCCCTTAAGCGCCTCTTCTCCAGCGTGAACATCCCCAATTTGGACAGTCTTTCCTCATAGCTAAGATTTTTCATACCTTTTACCAGCTTAGTTGCCCTTTTCTGTACCCTCTCTAATACAATAATGTCCTGTTTGAGTGATGGAGACCAAAACTGTACGGCATATTCTAGATGTGGCCTTACAAGTGCTCTATAATGTGGAAAAATGACCCCCCTCCTCCTGTGACTCTATGCCCCTTTTAATACAGCTCAAGATCTTATTTGCCCTTTATGCTGCTGACATTGCTTGCTACAGCCAAGTTTATCATCTGTATGGACTCCAAGGTCCTTTTCCTTATAAGTGGCTTAGATATTTTTACATCCCAGGTGCATGACTTTACATTTATCAACATTGAATCTCATTTGCCACTTAGCTGCCCAGATTGCCAGTTTGTCAAGATCCTGTTGCAAGGATGCCACATCCTGGATGGAATTAATTGGGCTGGATAGTTTTGTGTCATCTGCAAACACTGATACATTACTTACAATTCCCTCCCCTAAATCATTAATGAACAAGTTAAATAAAAGTGGAACCAATACCGAGCCCTGAGGGACCTCATTCAGAACCTTACTCCAAGTAGAGAATGTACCATTAACAACCTGATCCTGTAGCCAGTTTCCTATCCATGTGCAAACGACTTAATTAAGCCCAACAGACCTTTAGAAAGTGTGTCCCTTTAATGTAATTGTTATTGATCCTATAACCAAATTTATGCAGGTGCTGCAAGCTTAATTGCTTAATCACTTGGTCGCTTATAATTTTAAATGATCCGATTTTTAAAATGCATAAGATGCGGTTCGGGTGCCACTGCCTTGAACCTGCCGCTAACTTCAATACAGTTTTAAAAATCAGGTGCACTCACCACTCTCCGTTGGAGGTCCGGGTGCTGCACCTAGGGTTGCCACCTTTTCTTGAAAAAAATACTGGCCTTCCTATATATTTATCTTTTTTTCCTATTAATAACATTGAGATCAACCATCAAAAATACCAGCCAGGTGGCAACCCTAGCTGCACCCCAAACCCGTAGCTTGGGGAGAACACTTTGCTTTGTAAATCCACCTTAGGCACGCACTTCAGTAACTCATTGGAAGCAGTGTAGGATCAAAGAAAAAGTCTTTATTTCACTACCTTACGCGCTTCGTGTTTTTCCACTAGGTGTGGAAACACACGAAACGTGTAAGGTGTTACCTGTTGTGAAATAAAGACTTTCTCTTTGATCCTACACTGCTTCCGAAGAGTTACTGGAGTGGGTGCCTAAGGTGGATTTACAAAGTGAATTGTTATTGATCTGCTTAAATGCATTGAAGCATTTCTGGGAAAGTTTAATTTTACATAATATAATTATAACTTATAATTAAATAAACTTGTAAAAAAAATATTGTTAAGCATAGTTTCCTGCGTTCAGTATCCTACAGACCAGGCATCTGTCAAACACGCATGTATTTAACTCATAAATGTTGATGCTATGTTTACCAGACATGTTAATTAAGGGCTTGGCTGGTTTGACTGTCAGGGCATCAGACATTTTTTGTATCAAGAACCTCTGCTTTTATTTGCAGTGGATCAATAATTTCTAACAAACAACTGCAATATTTGAAATACATTTCTTCATATGTTATATAAGTGATATATGCTAACAAACAGCATGCGTCTGGTTGTTATTGCACACTGTGTGCTAATACCTCCTGCTGAGATGAATACAGATAATGTGCTGGGTTTAGTGTTTACCATTACTTTGTGGAATTTCACACTAACATGTTTTGAGTGTTTATGTGGAGAGGACAGGCTCACAGCGAATCAAGGTTATAAAACCAAGGTAACTCCAAAAGAACATCTCTCTTATCTTTAGTGTGGGGAAGGCAGAACGTGAAAAGAAACCGGGAAATGTGTGATAATGGGATATTCCTCAGGGCCTTACTGTACCAAACACAAATTTAGGTATGAAACACTGCTTAATAGGTGCAGTGACCAAAGAATTAACTGATCGTTTTTGTGTTGTTTTTTTTTTATCAAGTATACAGTAATACCGATATATAATAACATATATATTATAATCTACATGTTTTTGCAGGCATACATTATGATACTTGTTTTTTTGTGACATGAGATAGTCTTTTATTGGTGCATAAGTATACATAAGTATATTTAATAACTCATTAATCGCTAAGAAATACTGTTGTATAAAAGAATATTCATTAGTGTGGCCATTGGCAATGGCACCAAATAAATCTGCAATTTTTAGATCATGCAGTTAACCTAAATGAGCGGCATATACTTGCCAGAAATAACGCTAACTGCTATGCTTGCATAAATGACGCCACTTACAGCAAGACAAATATTTCTCATCACACTTTAGTAAACATGGGAGCAGCATTGATGGATGATGGCTTATAGACAATTTTTGCAAGCTTAAATAAATGGACACCTTGGTATTATAACTTACATTGAAATATATTCATATTTGGGTCATTATACAAATACAGATTTGACCTTAGAATCAGGTCTGGACTGAGAATTAAAATAGGCCCTGGCATTTCAGGTACACAGAGGCCCAATCAGCCCACACAGAGGCCCAATCAGCCCACACAGAGGCCCAAACAGCCCACACCAGCCCACTAAATACTGACTTTCTATGGGACCTTATAGCAGCCCCTCTGGCATTTGCCAGAACTCACAGATTGCCAGTCCGGGCCTGCTTGGAATGTTCATACAGCCAACAACTGATTGGGTTTTCAGGGCTGCCTCAGGGACCCCCACACCCTCTCAGTGACTGCTTCCTCTATCGGTCGCACCAACCTTCTCCCTGGTGTGCGTACGATCAGGGGGAATAGTGCCCATACTTTCCGGTGGGAGTTGGTCTGGACCAGGACTGGACTGAGAATCAAAATAGGCCCTGGCATTTCAGGTACACAGAGGCCCAATCAGCCCACATAGAGGCCCAAACAGTCCCCAGCAGCCCACTAAATACTGACTTTCTATGGCACCTTATAGCAGCCCATCTGGCATTTGCCCTAACCCACAGATTGCCAGTCCGGGCCTGGTCTGGACTCAGTCCGACCCTGCATATAGCCCCCTATGTATTTAGTGTTCTTAGACAGCAAACATAATAACCAGATCTATTGCAATTTAGTTTTTATGTATGTGTGGTACAATAGTGGGCAGTAAAAAATGTATACGTATGTATATATATATGAATATACAGTGCATTGGAAAGAAGGTATTCAAACATACAAATGAACAAGTAAACACATGTGCTGTTTCTTATTCATCCGTAGCGCAAGCTGGAGCAGGCCATTGAATATAATAAGAATGGGAACAAATAAAAGCCCAACACAAAAGTGTTAAGAAGGATTACTTGTTTCGTTTGTCATATTAGAACAAAGCTAAGCTTGTTTAAGTGGGATTGTTACAAAAATACAATAGTTGTTTCTTTATGAACATTGCCTATTGAGTCTTTTTTTTTTTGTTGCAGAAATGAAAACTTTCTTAAAATGGAATTCCTTAAGGAGCGCTACTCTTTCACACACACACAGACACTGCCAGGTCAGAGCAGTTAATTAAGGCTGGACTTATCTTTCAGTTTCTGGAATCTTCCTAGTCAATTTGGTTAGGATCAGTAGTTTCTCTTGCCATTTTTAAAAATGGTACTTCCTGAATGAGCTGTTCCAATGATTCAATGGCATACATTCACATTTCCTGGCAATGGCTCTGTTCAAAATGGAAGATATATAAAATACATGCATGGTAGGAAGTCTAACAATCGTATTTATTTTACATTGTCTAGAATTGCTGACAAACAACTGACATCTATTCTATGGCTAAAGCTGTGCTGCCAGTTGCTGCCATTGAACATGTGCATGCCATGCCCTTTCGCTTAAAGTTGTGTGGGGTGATCGCACGTCAGAGCAGCAATGTTGGGCTATATCTAAATTACAAGGAAGTGCTAATCTGCATGGCTTAATATCTTTAGGAACATTTGAAAAGCCTTAGGTTTAAACGCATTAAAGGGGAACTAAAGGGGAAATAAATCCAAATCATATGTAGTGATATTGTCAAGCAAAATAAACTTCACTTACACTATATAAGTATTTAAATCATGATTATTTTAGTCTTGGAATTCACAATCACATTACACAGGCAGGGCCCATTTTGTGGACAGTGTTACTAAGGCAACCTTTGCATCATGGCAAAATCTTGTTTATGCACCAGAATGGGGAACCTGATGTCCATGCCTAAGAACTGGCTACACAATTAGATGGTGAGGAGGGAGGAGGAATGTTAGGAGGACAGGGACATCTAGGAAGTGCAGAATGGAAAGTGAAAATAATTGTATATTTTGTGCATTGTGCTCTCCAGTACAATATGGCAAGAAGCACATAGAAAAAAATCTTATTTATAAAAATTCTGCACAACATTGAATTAAATTATACTGGACAAAGAAACAGAGTTCCTGGGGAATATTCTATATGACCTCACCAGCTTTTATTTGTCGAGTTTTTTCTGGCAAATGTTTGCATTTTTTTGTTATAATAAATGCAGACTGTTCGACATTTCAGAAAATTTATTTTTGCTCCAGCTATTTCTCATTAAAAAATCCCATAATTTTTAATAAATCAGCAACTTTATTTATGATGTGCCTATCATGGCTGCCTTGATTGATCCCATGAAAGAAAAACAGTGTATTAAAAAAATTCTCATCCCTTCCTTTGATTAAAACAATAGGCAAAAAGTAGAACCCATATTAATTGTGCTAATGTTGAAAAGGGTATATACTGGCTAAATGTGCTATTTTTTTATTAATTTGAACAAATTTCCATCAAAGATCAAATGTCTAGTATCCCAACTTGATATTTGATCAATCCTTCCTGTGGTTTTATGAAGGTGAACTACCCCTAAAACACTTCAGTTTTGGTGAAAAGTCTGACATTATGTCCATGATATAATAATGAATATCTCTCTCTTGATATTCTTCTGCTCTTTTATATCTAGAAGTGCCAAACACTGTATGGAGCAAGAATAAAAAAAACCTGACTAAATGGCCTCATCTGATTTTCAATAAAAGTCTTCTCATTGAAGGCATTATGGTTTTTTTCATCCAGCTATGATCATTTTTTAGCCTGAACAATATATTTTCTCATGAAATTGCATTTTTTTTTGCCCAAACGAAAGTCACTTTGATGCTTTTATCAGCTGGATATTCTTTGCTGCAGACAATATAGGGCAATTAAACTGTAAGTGGCAAGTAGTTTAGCACAGGTATTTAGGCATGACAACACACCTCTTTTGAAACATTTTTCAAGTATAATGCCATTTAATTCACAGTCCTACTGGTTTTAAATTAAGAACCTTCAGAAACTCTTACTATTGTTTTGAGATCTTTCATACTTGGAGCAATTATCATGCTATAAAACAACCATGCTCTGGGTCCCTTCTTACATGCAACCATTTGGCTATTGTTTTCTTTGCCTGTTTCTGAATACCAATTTATACACATTATATACACACTATTCTTTTATCCATATGTGGTTTTTAGATATTAAATTTCACATTAATGTGGAATTTCTTATTTGTGTGGAAGGAAACCATCTAATCTTAACATTTGTTGAAAGAAGCAAATATGCATACACTAGCAAGAACTAAGGTACATTGTTTAACATTCACCTTTAAATACACTTTTAGTATGATGTAGAGAGTGATATTCTGAGAAAATTTTCAGTTGGTTTTCATGGTTTATTATTTGTGGTGTTGAGTTATTTAGCTTTTTATTCAGCAGCTCTCCAGTTTGCAGTTTTAGCAATCTGGTTGCAAGAGTCAAATTTACCCTAGCAATCGTGTTCATTTGAATAAGAGACTGGAATGTGAATAGGAGAGGGCTGAATAGAAATGTGAGTAATAAAAACAATAAATGTGTAGCTTTACTGAGCATTTGTTTTTTAGATGAGGGTAAGTGATCCCTATTTGAAGGTTTGAAAGAGTCAGACAAAGAAGAAGGCAAATAATTCAAAAACTATAAAAAAAAATAAAAAATTGACGTTGCTTAGAATTGGTCAGTCTATAGCATACTAAAAGTTAACTTAAAGGAAAACCACCCCTTTAAGACGGTTCTATTAAAGGGGTGTCTTCTCAATCATTAATTAGAGTTATTCCATTAAATAATATGTAAAGTGTAATACAAAGAATGTAAATATCCAATTACTTGCAAAAATGCAGTAAATATGCAGGGTAGGATGTTAACGGATTGTATTCATGAACATGTTTTATTCATTTTTTAAAAAAGTGATAAATATGGCAAAAAGCTTATATCTTGATCAAACTGCAATCTAGACTTTTTTTATATCTGTTATTAAAGGGGTTGTTCACCTTCTAAACACTTTTTTCTGTTCAAATTGTTCCCCAGAAATAAACGTTTTTTCAATTCATTATTTATCTTTT
>CM044433.1:120777259-120800772 GCA_024363595.1 Xenopus borealis | reverse complement strand
GAATTGGCCGTTGTATAACATAATAAAAGTTACCTTAAAGGTGAACCACCCCTTTAATTTCCCTTGGCCTTTCTTCTGAACTAATTTGTGCTTAACCCATTGGACTTTGTTGATGGACTGGGTAACTGGCCTGCATTATAACTTTCTCTTGTTAAAACCTTTTTCTGTAGTTGACCTCTTAACTGACTAAAGAAAACTGTTCTTTCGATAACTTTTCTCTTCAAAATATCCTGTTCGCCTTTAAATTAGCTTTTACGTTGATGCAAAATTTAATATTCTGAGACAATTTGCAGTTGGGTTAATTTTTATTGTTTGTGTGTTTTTTTTTTCTTTCTATATATTGGTTCAGAAGTTCTCCAGTTTAGAATTTCAGCAGCTATTTAGTTGCTAGGGTCTAAATAACAACCAGGAGGTTGTTTAAATGAAAGACTGGAATGTGAATAGGAGAGGGCCTGAATAGAATTTAACTATAACAGTTAAATTGTAGTGTCACAGAGCAATCATTTTTGAGGAAGAAGGCATATAATTCAATACTATAGTAAAAAAAGACCAGTTATAAAGTTGATAAGAAAATCTGTAATATACTAAAAGTTAACTTAAATGGGAACTACCCCTGGAAGAACCTGCATCTGAAAGAAAGCTACTAAACTGCATCCCCAACATACAAGGTAATCTACGCCTGTTCTCCTTAAGGCAGAGACACAAGAACAGATTCAATAAAATTGAAAAATCTCCTCTTCTTCAGAGCACTAACCTCCCGAACTGCCTTCCCGCCAGCTAGAATTTAAATCACCGGGATAGCACGGGATAGCACTCGGAGTGCTTCGTTTTGCGAAGTCGACCAAATTTGCTTCACAAGGAAACTTCGGGCAACTTCGGAAAAGGAATTGTTCCGAGTGCCATCCCGCTGACAATTTACATTCGAGCCGGCGGGAAGGCAGGGAAAGCCAATTCAGAGAGAATAGTCGCCCCAAAGAAGAGGAGATTTGTCGCTGGGCGACTAATCCCCCCGCATCTGCTTGTGTGTCTCTGCCCTTAATCTAACTTGGAGGGCTGCTAATCATGGGCCACTAGAATCTGTGTCTTGTCAAGTTTTGTAACTAGTATAATGGATAGCTTAATGCATTTTCTAATAATTGAAAATCAAAATGTTTGCTAAATCAGTTTATCTACTGATACAGCTCATCACAGCATTTACATTGTGTTATGTTTACTTTCTGAAACATCTTACAATGGGAGACAAATCATCGAAGACTAATGTATAATGAATATTTCACTTTCTAAACATAGTTGTCTAGATTCTTATGAGTTTTATGTAAACAAAATCTCTTGCAAGTCATACATGAAGCAAAATGTATTATTTATTGATAGAAAGGGCTTTCTTTGAGGTTTACACAACTGTACACATTGAATGACTGTCAGATTCTGCCTCTAGGGTTATTTTCCTTTAATTAAAAGAATACAACCAAAGAGGGATGCTAAAGAGTGCAGCTTGGGATTCATCCTTGATCAAGCACCAACAAGCTCAGGCCAGAACAGTGATCAAGGCTGAGTTTTGCCTGTTACTGATCAGTTGATGATCATGCATTCAGGTACTTCCTCCAGGCTAAAACATCTTTATTTGACAGATTAATGTATAGGGCCTGCTATTAGACATAGATATTAGATATCATTTATTTTTTAAATTATAGTATTTATTTGTATCTATTATACTGGGGTGTTTTTATTCGAAATCCCTCTCTTTCTCTCTCTCTCTCAATAATTCTTTCACTTGACTTTGATTTAGAAGTAAAAATTAAGACAATCCATATAAAATAAACTTCATACCTACCAGAAAATGCAAATAATTAATAAGAAATATTGCCCTTTTCCATTAATCTATACATATTGAAGCCAATTGAGTCTGCAGCTACAATATTACAATATCCCTTTAACTCAATCAATTGTGTTTTATCAATTGATGTCCACAGTTCCATATATCCAGAACTGCATTTATGTCATTGTACAGCTCAAAAATTCTCTCAGCAATAGTGTTCAAAGATGCAAATGCAAAAACTGTAAATGCAACTGGCCTTGATTCCAATTACTAGGAGAGGCAGAATCTATTTAAGGTGATCCTAGTGGCTGAAGCATTCCTTATATTTGTCAACGGCAAACTGATTCTGGTTTAGTTGTTTTAAGGTGCTGTGATCTCATAACAGAAAACAGCGACCAGTTCACTTGCCTACATTGAATTGCTGATACTTCACTTCACTGCCATCACATTATTACCTTTGCTGCCAAAGAGTTCAGTGCATTTTATTACACTACATCTCTGCTGGTGAAACCTTAGGTAGAAGCAAAATTTGATGTGGTCACATCCATTGATTAAATTGGGTAGTTAACCTAAAAAAAATTTTGAACAATTTTTTTTGTAATTTCTGTAAAATGTAATCACCATCTCTTTCTTCTCTGAAAAACACAATTCTTACTTGATCACTTTAAATAATGTGCAGGAGAGGTACAGTCTGAGTTGCCATGCCATGATTTTAGCACGGCTAAAGCAAAAGGTGTCCTTCAGTTGGGATGGCTGTGTTTTTTCTGTTATAAACTGAAAAGTTTGAAACTAAGGTTTAAGACAGCCCCATAATGAGATGCTTTCCCAACAAAATATTTTTAAGGCAAGTCGGACTCCAACCTTTAGTAATATAATGTATAAATGTATACTAAAATTGCAAATTACTAATGAATTAGCAACCTTGTCCTTTATACTATCTGGTCGACCTCCCAGAGACTTCAGTCTCTATTGTTATTGCTCTAGCCTGGGGCATGCTAGTTCTGTTGAATACTTGCTGTGTCGCCTATTAATAAAAGATAACATTTGAACACAGTATGAGCTTGTGGCTGGAAGGTGGAATCATGCTAGGCACCCTAAAATTCTTTAGTGGAACTGTCTTCCACACATTTCAGCATTAGTTGCTTTATAAAACAACTTTTAGTCCTGACTCTTGGTATCCATGTGGTTAATATCTACATCTCCCAGTATTTGTAAGTAAGAGACAAAGTAAAGGAAGGTTAATGACACAATCCTTATTCAGAAATATATTAAAATGGAATGGAAAGCATTCATAACTTTCATGCATAACATTTGTAAAACAATAATTTCTGTTCATTATGCAAAAGTTAAAGGGTATATTTTTGTTTCTTACAAGTATAGGAAATAGCATTCAGAATTAAAGAAAGCTATCCCTTTGTATTGGTCAGCTAAACAAAAAGGACAAAGGATAAATCCTAAATGACCCAAGTTTTTATGAAATTATCTTAATACAGAATAGAGGGTGTTAAATATCCCCTATTATAATTTGTGTATTATATAACACCCTTAGATCATTCTGTATTAAGATATTTTCATAAAAACTTGGGTCATTTAGGATTTGTCCTTTTTGTTTAGGTGACCATTACAAAGGGATAGTTTTCTTTTCTTTCTTTAATTCTGAATGCACTGACACAATTCAGATCCCTTTCTTGGTCATTTCAATTATCTGTGCATAGGTCTACCTCCTTTCTAAAACCAAGTATAGGAAATAGACAATTTTCTATATTTTCTGTGTTTGGGAAAGAAGGCAATATAATGGGGATTCAGGTCATTGATTATTTGCACAAAAACTAAGGGGATACAATGGGGATCATTTTGCCATATTTCGCAGAAAAAAATCTGGTCAGAGATTCAAGGTGAGCAAGCAATTGTATTTAAGAAATGGGTTACTTTGATATCTTTTTTAACTTCTGTATCCATATGCATTTACATCAAACTTATAATCCATAAGTCTCTGTTTATTGCTCTTGTGTATTTTGTGTATTTGGGAAGGGCATTGTGTAGACAGCTGTAGACACCTTCATCTTGGCTTTCCATTATTTACCACTTTAATTTTTCCTCACTTCTCAATCAAATGTGACTACTAAATGCTGATATCAGTTGAAAGCTGAGTTCTGAACCTGAGCCCCTTGTATGATACCTGTGCAATGCTCTAAGAATGATTCATCTTGGCCTTGTATTGTTTCGTTTATACACAGGAAGATCCAATCAACACTATTGTACAAGACCATAGGAAAAACTTAACTGGAACTGCAGTATAGCAGGGGGCAGTTGGTTCCTTTTTGTTACTTTTTAATGGTTATCTTTAAAATTCTTAGCTTTTTAAAATTGTCACCCCAGGCAGATACCTGAGGTGGCAATCTTAAAAAGCTAAGAATGTATTTCTTTTTATTTCAACACTGTATTTTTGGATGTAACTTTTGGCACATTTTTTGAGTCTGAGTCTGTCATGTTATCGCTCTCTCTCTATCTTTTCATTTGCCGCTAACATTTTAGTAGTAAGAAAGGGGTCACTTCTATCATTAAAACAACATTAGAGTGGTTCTTTGTACAGACGTCTGTTGAAACTGTGCAATAATGCAGATGTGTATGGAGTGTGTTTAGACTTGCATCCTGAGCTTTGGTGCAGTTGCATGTGTAAATGAGCCCTATTCTCTCATAACATTGTTTATCAAATGTAATATTGTTAGCCTACTAAAACACCAAAGTAAATGCAGAAGTATATATTAATATAAAAAATATTGCACACGCCTTAAGGGTTAGGGATATTCGATTATCCGATGAAGCACTGCCACTATACAAAAGCACAATATATCTATGAGACTGCATTTAGAAAAATCACTTTATGGGTTTTTATTTTAAATTGAATTAGTGAGGTTTTAAAGTTTTTTTCTACTTCAAATAAACGCACAATTAAAAAAAAAACTTGAATGTTTACTTATTTATTACATATCCCGAATATAAAAAACTCAGTTGAGTCATGGAAAAAAATTGAAATACCTTAAATTTATAAGCTCAAAAAAAAAAAATGCAAAAAAACTTGAATTAAAAAAAATGGCTTGAATTTTGTCTAGGACAACTTCCATTGAATTTTATATGAACTTGTAAACTTTTAGATACCAAAGTTTTTTGTGCTTAATAAATACCAAGCATTCGAGTTTTTTGAAAATAACAAATTGTGCAAAAAACTAATTGTTGCAAAGACCTTTATAAACTGCCTCCATAATGTCAGATATTCATCCTAACACTTGTGACCTGTGGATAGAAGGTGCAAATTAAGTTCAGTTATTTACTATTCCAAGGACCTAGGGCAAAATATGATCGTGGTTAGTATTTTAAAGAGCTTAATTTCACTTCACAGAGGACAAATAATTTTTAGCATAACATAGCCTTGAAACTGTAAA
Source organism: Xenopus borealis (assembly GCA_024363595.1). Lineage (NCBI taxonomy): Eukaryota > Metazoa > Chordata > Amphibia > Anura > Pipidae > Xenopus > Xenopus borealis. Next base: position 120,795,513 of record CM044433.1, on the reverse strand, counting down.
ATATTGAAGGTCCTTCAAATGGACACAAGATCAACAAATCCACAAGATAAAAACAAGTCTTTTAAATCTGCAACAATTCATACTCTGTCATCCTAGCCTTCTTCCAAACCCTGGCCTACTTTTGTTGATTTGTCAAATCAAAAGATTGTGAAACATTTAGCAGCAATACAATTGAACACCAATATTTCAACAACCTGAAATCAATAATCATGATTTTTGCCCCACATGTTTTCTGACATCCCTTTACACCAAGAGGAGCTTTTCCTTATCTACTATATTTCCCAGCTACAAGCTTTCTCTTTTCCCTTATTTTCTCTCCCTCTCTCCCTTCTTCCCCATTTACCCTGCTGCTACTTTTACATTCTCTTTCAACTTATTTTTGCACCCCTCCTTGTTGTTCATCACCCCTAACTCAAAAACCTCCACAACAAGCACTCCTCCTTTTGTCTCATTTACTATCATAAATAATGAAGAGCCACTATATAAAGGCTGAGTGGATATTCTGAACTCCTGCTGCTAATCCTCATTGCATTCCTGTTTGTAGGCCTCAAGCTAAATTCCTGTCATCCTTGTTTGTGCTAGTCTATTTTCTCCAACATAAACCTACAAAAGTATAATAACAATTTGTAGCCTTCTAAAAACGTTGCTTGAAAACGATGGCGCCTATTCACACGGAGCGGCGCGATTTTTGAAATTGCTCCAAAATGACTCGCGAGGCAATTTGGAGCGATTTCAAAAATCGCGCCGCTCCGTGTGAATAGGCGCCGGCGTTATCAAGTAACCCCGGTGCGCCCCAGGACTTGGCTATTCGGGGAGGTTCGGGGGCTACAAGTCGCGGCGAGAAGTCGCCAGGAGACAAATTGCCCCCGAATCTCCTCGTCTGCCCTAGCCCTAAAGCTGCAACATCCAGTTAATCAATTAGGATTACTTCTTCTCCTCTAACCCACTCTGCCACCTCCCTTAGGGCCCTTATACACGGGCATTTTTAACCTCCGCTCCCCAGCATTCCGTTTTGCTGTGTTTAGCCGCAGGGGAGCGCAGGCATATACGCACTAAATTCTTTTCAATGGGGCTGTACTCACACGAACGCATGTAGGCGCCAAACGCAGGTTGCATTTTTCCTGCGTTTGGTGCCTACATGTGTTTGTGTGAGTACATTGAAAAGAAATCAGTGCGTCTATGGACGCACCAAAATGGAACACAGGTTAAAACACTCCCGTGTGTAAGGGCCCTTAGGAATTTACTTTGCCAGTTGGCTCAACTCAGATTGCTAAACACACCCTCCAGTCCAGCAGCCAATAAAGAGATGACCTAGCTGGTTCCCATAGAAACTTTGCTCTAGCTCTCTGTTCCTATTTCTTCGCCTAACCGCCTCTCCTGAGCTCAGCTTAACCATTACGGTGCTCAAACTGAATTTCTGTGTAAACCTGCATTTTTAATTAAGCTTACAGTGCATGTGTGCTGACTGCAGATGAAAACATCACTGATGATGTTTCAGAGGGAAAATGGCTGCTGTGTGAAAGCCATTTGTGTTAGGAAAATGTGATGACGCTGATGAATGCAGGGGTTATATGCAGTACAAATGATGCGGTTCACGTGGGGAAGATATACCCAACTTATATATACGGTAGGAAAATTTAGGTTTTACAAATCCTTTAAAATGTGACAGCTGTTAAGGATATTCTTAAATTACTATATATTTACTGATTTAAATAATTAGAAGAGTGGAATATTCTGTTATAAGCTCACATTCTCTGATTATCTCAAAAACGGTAAATAATGGGCTTCTTTAGACTCACTTTATCTTTTACTGCCTTAATTTTTTTAGCTAGAGATCTTTTTTATTCCTTTGTTTAGATTGCATTGCAAATGTATAAATTAAATGTATGGGTGTCTCTACATCTCATATTCCTTATAATACCTTGAGACAGTCCATTTGATGAATCTCTGATCCCTGAAAGTTTGGAACTAATGAACTAACTGCTGAGCTGTCGCCACGGAGCTTGGTCCTACACTATACTGTACTTCACACTCGATTTATTCTCCAGATGGTGAGACTGTGCAGCCCTGCCGTGAGGGACCACCTCTTCCACTGGAGTGTGAAAGTGGACGGATGTTGTTTTCTTAGCAGATCTGATCATTCTGAGCTTAGATCTTGTGAGGATGATTAGTTATTAGTTGTAATGAGTGCCAATTTAACAAACTGCACGCATATTTCTCCTCTAATTTTACTGCCTGGCCAGCTCTGTGGCTAGGATACACAGAAGGATGTGCTACACGCACTTGCTTCTCACTGAAGCCTTTGTCTGCCCCAGTTGGTGGGAGCTTATGGTAACTAAAGTCATAATGTGCTGATGTTTTTGTCTGTTTAAGGCTATACAATATAGTAATGGTGATAATTAATTGACTGCATTGATTTTGCTCTAAAACTAAAAGGCATTTAGGAATTTTATATAAATATTGTATATATATGCATTTTAAGATCTATGATTAAAGGCTTAGCAAAACATTTTTATATCTGATTATTTCATTCAAAATTATCATTCAGAATTCAAATTGTGCAGAACTATAGGTTCCATGCAGGATGCTGCCACTTTGCAGAGTGATTTGTCTAAGTTTGGAAACTGGGCAGCAAACTGGAAAATGAGGTTCAATGTTGATAAATGCAAGGTTATGCACTTTGGCAAAAATTATATAAATGCAAGTTATACACTAAATGGCAGTGTGTTGGGAGTTTCCTTAAGTGAGAAGGATCTTGTGGTTTTTATAGATAACAAGTTGTCTAATTCTGGGCAGTGTCATTCTGTGGCTACTAAAGCAAATAAAGTTCTGTCCTGCATAAAAAAGGGCATAAACTCAAAGGTTGAAAACATAATTGTGCCTCTTTATAGTAAAACCTCATCTGGAATATGCAGTGCAGTTTTGGACTCCAGTCCTTAGGAGGGATGTAAATGAGCTGGAGAGAGTGCAGAGACGTGCAACTAAACTGGTTAGAGGGATGGAAAACTTAAATTATGAGGGTAGACTGTCCAGGTTGGAGTTGTTTTCTCTGGGAAAAAAGATGCTTGCAAGGGGACATGATTACACAAATACATCAGAGGACATTATAGACAAATATCAGGGGACCTTTTTACCCATAAAGAGGATCACCGCACCAGAGGCCACCCCGTCAGACTAGAAGAAAAGGACTTTCATTTGAAGCAGCGTAGGTGGTTCTTCACAGTGAGGACAGTGAGGTTGTGGAATGCACTGCCGGGTGAGGTTGTGATGGCTGATTCTGTTGATGCTTTTAAAAGGGGCTTGGATGATTTTTTGGACAGACATAATATCAAAGGCTATTTTTATACTAAACTCTACAGTTAGTATAGCTATGGGTATATATGGTTTGTGTGAAAGAGTGTAGGGGGGTGTGTGTGTATGCTGTGTTTTAATTTGGAGGGGTTGAACTTGATGGACTTTGTCTTTTTTCAACCCAATTTAACTATGTAATTATGTAACTATGAGTATTCTATTAAAACAGTATTACACTGAATTGCTTGCAGTCTTTCACCTTTCACTTAGGGGCAGATTTACTAAGGGTCGAATTCGAGGGTTAAAAAACCCTCGAATTCGACCATGTGAATAGGCAGGGAAGTAAAATCCTTTGAATTTGAATATCGAATTCGAAGGATTTTACCACAATGCGATTGGTCAAACGATCGAATAGGAAATATTCAATCGATCGATTCGATCGTTTTTATCGATCAATCAAATATTTCCTATTCGATCAAAAATAACGATACCCAATTCAATAGCTTTGATTGGCCGAAGTAGGCAGTCGAATAAAAATTTAAAGGGGAAGTACTTCGACAGCCGAATAGTCTAATATTCGAATTAAATTTTATTGGAATCTTTCAATTCGATCGAATTTTCAAAATTCACTGGTCGAAGTGGTCTTCAAAAACCGTCAAAAATTCGAATTCGAATAATTTAGAAAATTCGATCAAACTTCAAATCCTTCATGTGAATTTAGTAACTCTGCCCCTTAATCTTTGGTTTAGCAGTTTGTTAGTGGTGGAGAGTAAAATGAGATGTTTTGTACCGATACAATATATGGTTTCTACTTGTTAAAATTACTTACTACACTTTGTTTCCTCTGAATATGAATTTACTGTGAACCTCTACTGTCACCCCATAAATTGTCAAAAATTGTTCTTTCATTGCAATGACTTTGTCTATGTACTGTAGGTGACAATTTGAAAGCAGACAAGGCAACACAATAGTATACCGTGACTACTGTCACCATCCCTTATCTCACATGTTTTCAAACTTGCCCTTGCAAATCCTGTAAAATTAGGTTGACGTCTATAAGGATTTTAGTTAGGCTAATCATGAAAACTACAAAATATTATTGTTAATAAAATAGAAGTGAAATGACAGATGCAAGATTACAATATAATAGCAAATTGTTATAGAACACATACTGGCATGTGCTTTTGTTGTGGATATTTAAGTATGACCAATGTTGCCATTGTCTCAAAGTTGTCTTTACTGTGACTTCTTAATTTACACAGTAATGGAACTAGGTGGGGGCGGGCCCTGGTGCAGGCCGTGCAGCAATCGCCCCCCCGGTCCATGACAAATTTCTGTGCCGCTGCAGCTGACTGCAGCAGGTGCAAGACTGCTGGGGGTTCCTGCAGGGGAAATCCTAACACCGCAATTAACCACTGTAATGCAGTTCTTTACCTGCATTCGAGTGGTTAATTGCTGTGTGGAAGATCTAGGCACAACTTCAGAGACTTAGAGATATTGGCACCAGAAATTAAACATTTTTGACATCTATCATAACATTGTCTTTGAATGCTATTTATAATTTTGCCATAAAATTAATTGCCTGATGCTTTTACACAATTTATCTGATCCCTCGTGTTTTTGTATGAGGGGGCTGCCATATTTGTGCAGCAGTAGTCTGTTAGCATTAGAACCTAGTTAGCTCCTAACTGGCAGGTGGAGAAGGGGCAGTAAAGTTGGCAAAACTGTCAGGTTTAGGAACTTCAAGTAACAATTACTTACAAAAGCAGCCATATACACAAAAAAATGAGGAACACAGCCTATAGGTAAATTTTAAAGTACAGCAATACTTTGAAGAGTAGTTGTGAAGTGTCATTATCAGTTTAAGACTGCCAAACCTCCTGCTGCTGCTATTGCTTCTTACCCCATACCAGAATGCTTTTCTGGGGCTAGAGCCATATTCTGTGTCTTTTGTGTCCGTGTCTGTTCTCTATCGAGCATCTAAATTATGCTGAAGAACCTATAAAAATTAGTATTATCTCAACTTTCCAGAGACCATCAATTTTGTTAAAGCCAAACTATCCATTACCTTCTTATTCTGATGCAGTTTTTAATCTACAACCACTAATTATAGTGACCCCAAGAGAGCTACATCTGCTTAAGCTACACTCAGAAGTCTATGGCAACCATGTGGGAAAGTTTCATAGATGTGCCATTGGGCCATAGACATTGAGAGTAGAAAGATCACTCGCCCAGTCAGCCATATTTTAACTACAGGAAGCTGTATCGGTGTATTATTACTATTAAAAATGACTATCACCAGCCTTCTATGTAAAAATCCTTCAACATTGCAGCAATTTCAAAGGACATTTTTAGTTGTATATTTTTTCTCCTCTCATTCACATGAAAACCGTTTTTTATAAAGGCTGGAATGACTGAAAAAGTGCCATTTTAAGTATTAAGAGCCTCCCCCTGGGATTGTACAATTCACGGTGCACAAAAACAAACCAAGGGAACACATACATGTTAGGTCACATGAGCCAACAAAGTTCTGTCTTTTAATCCCACACTTTTTCCTGTTACAATTAAAGATACATTATATCAGAGGTGATCTCTGAGGCAGCACACAGACCATCAAAAAATGGTAGCTCAAGGTACGAGATGTAAAAGGGCAACGTTTACTGATGTATACTTTCCAGTTTGGTAAGATTTTTTAAGTCACTTAATATGATATAATACCTTAAGCATTCATTCTAAGGGTATAGTTTTCCTTTCATATATGATCTAAAATTAAATGGTTGTACAAGAGAACCATAAAACTTAATATTTTCTTGGTAGTAATTTTTTATGTATTACTAATACTTGTAAGCATTAATATTTAATTAATGTGTCTCTACTAAAATGTTGGTATTACATTTAATTTTAATTAAGCCCAGCAGATGGTAATTGGTTTTCTTTCTGGTGCGGTAACTTATTTTGTGATTTTGACACTTCTAAAAAAAAAAACTAAATAACCAGTTGGTGTAAAGTCTTTGATTCTGATTAAAGTAGCTTTTTTAATGCAAAACTGTATAACAAAACTGATACATAACTGACGATGGTTGTTAATGCATTGGGGTGTTGTTAATGATTGACAATACATTATTTTGAACCAAAATTCATATGGACATGTTAAACAGCTACATTGTGGCTTATTTTGCCATTTTTTTTCATTAGACTTAGACCATTAGAGAGAGTGTTTAAATTAGAATAGAGCAGTAGTTAGAATAGTAGCAGACTCTTTTGGTTCAAGCCCCCTTATTGAAGAGGGAGCCCATTATCTCATGACAAGGTTTCAGATATATGAAAATGTTGCTGTATTAATTTACTTATCGTTCTAAAAATATATTGAAAAGAAAATAAGTATTCAACCCAGCTCCCATTCTGTTTCACCTTCATGATTCACCCCTCATGATTTGGTTTCTAGGAGTGTTAAGAATAGCAACAGATAGTCTCCCAAATCTCACTGTAATTGGCCCACAGGCTCTGCCATCCCTGGGCCCAGAATAGAAATTACTACATTAAAAGGGTATGGATTAGATTTTACTTCTGTTGTGTTACTGCAACTATTATATTTTAAGAATAAACACAAAGGTGTAAATACATTATTCTGACTGTGTAGAATAATCTATGTCCATATGAATTTTAAATTGTAAAGGAAAATATAAAAGAAATTGTTAAACACCTTAAACACCGGTTGATTGCCACCGGTTGTTTTTTTTTTACCCCGGAACAGGTGGCTGGACTATCTTACTCAAGGTTGTAGAGAGATAACATTCCCAGTTAGCCCATACTTTTGTCATATGTAGAGCTCATATTTTTTAATGTATTTATGCATATTATTTTACAGGAATGCGTGGTTATTAATTAGCAGTGAGCCTATGTGTCTCACACTGACTCCCCTGCACTCTATATAGAAGCAGTCTTGAAAACTAATTACCAGAGTTGTTTAATATTTCTTTGAAAGGTTATGCATTGTATCGTATGCAGGAGTCACCAGCATATTTCTCAATGTATTGTAATTACTAAAAGGTAATGTCTTGTAAATCAGTAGCCTGTAGGCTCTCTGAAACTGGAAGGTTTTACTGATCCAACCTGACAGCTGTAAGCTACTGTTTCCTCACTGTCTTAAGCGATACCACATTATAAAACCTTCCTTCTTCAAGATTTTTATGTTCATCTGTTTTACATCTGCTGTCTCAATGATTGGTATGGTAATAGAAACTTCACTTGTTGGTCTCACTTTTGCCATAACATTTACAAACTAGTTTCCTGCATTGGGAGCGTTTTTTTCTTTAAACTTTTTTTTGACATGCCAGAATTCTGTAGCTGCTCCTGCTTCACTTTAGGTGGGGCTAAAAAATTCACAAAGGCCTTTACTAATTGGTGTATGCATACACGTGTATCATGTTTAGATTTGATTGCTTTACTGTAAATAATGGCTTTTTTGTCACTTCAATGTGCATCTCTGTTTAAAAACGTACATCAAATGCAAAATCGTGCAAAATGCTGCTTTAAAATAAAATTTGCGGGTATGCCAAAACACAAATCTAAAAGTTTTGGGAATTATATGGAAGCAATTAGCTCAAGCTCTTAGGATATATATATATATTCTATACTATCCCCAGTTCAGTACACAGTCCCTGTCAACTGCCTCTATGCACTAGCAATTCACTCCCGTAACAGTTAAAGGAAACCTGTCATGATTGAGTTAACACTAGGAAGGAAATAAAACTTTTAAAACAAACCACATACCCCTATTTATTATGCTCAAATCTCACTAATTCTCAATTTATAACTACTTTTCAAATGTCCATGAGACACTAACTGAAGCCCTGACTTTCCAGAAAGTCAGGAGAGCAAAGCATCGTGGGTAGAATCAGTCCTGCAGACTCCTCTCACGATATCACCAGTTTGTGCAGTTGTTAGTGGCTGGAGTAGCCCACACAATCTGAATAGAACAATAGAAGGTGTTTCAAATAATTCCCATAGAATATCAAGTCCTGGTGTGACATGAGTTATACAGAGCTTGTCTATCATAGAGTATACTCTGACTAAGCATGAATGAGATTTGGCAGTTTGGCACAGCCCACACATGGAAAACAAAGGGGTGTTTAAACATGGCAGCGCCTATGAAGCCCTTTTTACATGTAGGATATTTTGTAATCCATTTCAGATATAGACAAAAACAGCTGACTAAAGGGTTTAACTAAGGAGGGCAAAGAAATATTTTACTCAAGTCTCAAGGTGACAGGTCCTCTTTAAAGACAAAATGCTAGACTGTTCTGATTTGGCCAGAAATGAGTCCAGAGCTAAATAAACAAATGTAATACAATTCAATGGAAATAATGTAGATAGATTTTAGTTACCATAAACAAAAACCTTTATGGCTTTGTGTTTTATAATAATTTTCAGAATGTATTTGTGAAGAACTTATCAGGATGAAATTAGTCATTTTTGGGAGCCCCAGATTAATACAACTCTGTGTTTTTAAATCCATTATTAAATGAAAAAAAAAACTCTCAACTAGGTCCCCCCAGACCAAGTCAGCTGCTCATTGGCTCCTGTATAGGGCCCACTGGCAGGTCTTCCTTGACTGATAACTGACAGGAAATCATCCAGCTATCAGTCAGGCAGGTTAAAAAATCCCATCGTACAAGAACCGCATGTTGCAGCCCTTTTCTGATGGGCCTCCATAGGCCCCAATGCATTGCCCAGTTGTTGTTTGGCAAATTCACCAAATGAGCCGTCTGGAAGTGTATGGCCACTTTAACACTTTCAATATGTCTATATAATGTATGTATTAAAGCTTTCTTTTATTTGTTTTAAAGAAGTGGCAATAAGATCAGTCTGCTAATTGTAAAAGATCAGTTTGACATTTCTGCTTTAACACATACACAATAAAATAAGTAATATGTCATGGTTATGTATGTATATTGTAGTGGCTTTCTCATCATTATAAAAAATATAAAGGTAAGCTTACTACAAGACAACAGTCAAGAATAAGGGATGCAAGCTGATTTACAAACTTTTCTATTTTAATATTTAACCATTTTATAAAGGTATGCATGTAAGTATGGGATCAGTTATGCAGAATTCTTGGCAACTGGAGTTTTCTGGATAATTTGGATCACCATAACTTAAAGCCAGTAAACATATTTAACTGCTGTAGAACCCCTATTTTACATCTGCTGAATTATTTGCCAAGTATTTGTGGCCCAGTGCTCATACACTCCATTCATTTTTTTCTGGAATTTACATTTGTTTAACTTTGTCCCTTGAAAAACTTAAGAGCAACGTTCTACTGTAATAACAAGTTTGGGAGTTTTACTTTGAAAGCAGCAAGTAAGTTGCAGGTAAAACTTAGTCCCTTTGTAAAATGTATAATTAAGCAATAGAATTCTTGATGAATCAGATGAAATTGAGCGTAGGACTGGCCAGATATGGGATGACTTTGACGTAGTTGGCCAGCTTAAATATATTGCAATATATGGACAAACAATCCCTGTTGTTTAAAGGGTAAGGCATTTTTTAGTAGCTGTATGCACAAAATGTCTCAATGTCTTAAATATATTGATAATGGGTCGAGTGCAGAGGACCTCTTGTGTTTGTCTATATATACATATATGTATATAGCATATGCATTAAGAACACAGAGCACTCATGGGACTTCATTTATGTGCAATGCTTTAATGGTGTAAGTCATTTGCACATAAGTTAAGTCCCATGAGTGCTCCGTGTTCTTTATGCTGATTACTTTTTGTGGCAGCACCTAGCCTTTTTTTAGGGGTGAGTGTGCTGTTCTTCAGACTCCTTGTTACAAAATATGAGGATATTATCTCTGAGTTCCATGACCTGTATAAAATGGTCATGAAACTTATCTGTAACTTATAATATCCTTATATTTTACAAGAGGGGGTTCTTTATACTATATATTTTTATATAATGAAAATGTTTTCTCTTTTGGTTATAGGTTGAAGCAAGAACGACAATAGTGAAAACACTTGAAGAGCTTGACCTTGGCAGTACAGAAAAATGCGTTAGGATCAACTCTGTCTCTAGTGACCTTGCAGAAGCTGATCTAGAGGTCATACTGCAATCAAGAGTCTTGCCATCTTGTTTTATGTTGCCAAAAGTTGAATCTTCAGAAGAAGTGGCATGGGTAAGAGCCTTAGTTTTCATTCCATTAGCCAGGCCTTAGGGGCAGTACAAGATGTTGCATAGTAATGGTGAAATAATGGCATTTTAGAAATTGGAAAAGAACACAGCATATATTTATGTTAAAATAAAAGACACGAGAGAGGTTCTGGAAATGTTTGTTCAATTGACTACAGATTATACAGGGCAAGTAAAGTTTTTTTAATTCTCAAGTTTCATATAAAGAAAATACAGTCAGTTGAACATTGCTGATTACACCTGTTAGAACTTCACCATGCTTGTAGTGATCAGAAATTGTCATTAGTTCATAGTGGTTGTGTTATTCTATGATAATTCAGCAGTGACCTAATGACACGTCCATTGTGTAGATCTGCTGTTATGGCTTCCTGCCACTTGCAGTAAAATTGCAGAGACATTGTACATTTTAAAATTTTATTTGAATATAACAGAAACCATTGCAATTTGTCTGAAAATTCAGACCAGCCACAACTCAATGAGGTTTGCAGTCACAGCAGAAATATACAGACAAAGCCACTAGTGGTGACAGGATCAGACAAGAAACATGACAAACTGCTTTTCAGGCCCAAATACTTATTATTTTGAAGACAGTATACCCTTAATGGAGAAGGAAAGGTTAAAACTAAGTAAGCTTTATGAGAAAGGCCTATATAAATACAACCGTAAACCTCAGTCAAAAGAAACACAGCTTTTCTTTCTTTCTATTGTGTATACATGGGCTTCTGTATCAGACTTCCTTCTTTCAACTGAAGCCTCCAGGGCAGGGCATGAGCATACTCTACCCTCCCTGCTGTAATTTGAGCCCAGAGCTATGAGCGAGCAGGGAGAGACTCAGGCAGTAAGTGATGTCACCGCAAACTAATATGGCAGCTGCTATCCTAACCAAACCGAGACAGTTTCAAGAGCTGTTTATTCAGGTATGGAAAAGCATTCTGCAGAATAAATACTGTGTTATAGCTTTCACTATTGTGGCCAATCTATAGGCAATAAACTGTCTCTGTATCTTTCCTTATTCTTTAAGACTAGACTATTATTTTTACTATTTAGTTTTTATTTTACTTCTCAGAAAACACTTTGTTATGCTTGTACTGTACTGTATTTATTTCCATGGCCTATGTGTGTGCCTTTTGCACACTTTCCTAATATGATAGTTGTTCAGCTCAGATTTATTTGTATTTTGTTAAAGTTGGACATGGTACAATGTTCGTGACTTTGGCTATGCACTGGCTTTTAATTAGAGTTTTTTTTAATCCTCTGGGTGCTAGAGTACTGCAGAAAGTGTCTTAGAAAGCATTATTAAAAAATATGCCAGTCACAATATAATTCTGCTCAGCAAAGTGTTTGAAACATGCTGCAGAAAGCACATTATCAGCAAATGAAACAAAATGACTATAAAGAAAGGAAAAAGGAATAAGGTCACTTCTTAGGGCACCAAAGAGAACAAACAGGAAGCCTTTAACTAGTGGTTTTAATTAGCACAGATATTATTTCCTGAACAGTTCTCTAGTTCTTCCTTTTTAATTGCTGACAGGTGTGTTTGGGTTTCATGACTGAGTTTTCAGCCAATAAAATCCTGGAAATGTTAAGTGGCATGTCAAAAGTCTTTACAAATAGTGTAAATAATCTAATTGCTTAAAAGAAATGATATAATGTCAGTTTTATTGCAAAATCTAAGTATTTTTGAGTGATGCTATTTAAAGTATTCCTACCACATGCAGTACCAAAGAGTTCCTTATTTATTATGGGGTAGATATCCATACCAAATACAAACATTTCTTATATGTATATACCAGCACCTTAAACCTTGTTGCTGCATGTTTTCTTCTAATAGAAGACACATAGACAGACAAATTAGTTACTACTGTAATTTTACATTATATATATATATATTGATGTCAACAAACAATACAGCAAATCATAATAAGGTTAAAAAAAACCTTCAAATTGTATATGTCTTATGATCTAGAAGAGATTGGGGAACAGGTGAAGTATTGGGATGAGATCTGCCATTAAATCTACTGTTTTAGGATTAGCCAGATGGTGTCAAATAGGCATCCTTAAAAAGATCGGCCTTCAGGGAGTGTTTCAAGGTCTTCAGGGATACATTACTTTGGGCCATAGAAGGAAAGTCCACAGCAGTTCAAAATATTTTTGATGCTTATAAAATGCAAGAACAGCAGGGGTGAATTAAGCAATAAGCAGAAAAATGCTTTGGGCTGGATTATTAAGGGTACCAAAGTTTGATGGTGAGATATGTAAAAGCGAGGTTGGAGTTTACATGATATACTTAATATTACAAAATATAGTAGTTCAGTTATAGAGAGTCAAATGGCAAAAGTTGTGATGGGAGCCGTTATCCAGAAACCCCTTATCCAGCAAGTTCTAGATTACAGGAAAGCCATTTCCCGTATAGTCCATTTTAATCAAATAATTCACAGTTTTAGAAATCATTTCCTTTTTCTCTATAATTAAAACTGTACCTACTATTTGACCCCAACTAAAATATAATGAATCCTTATTGATGGCAAAACAATCTTATTGTTTTTTTTTTGTTTAAATATTTTTTTAGTAGACAAAGTATGGAAATCCAAATTACAGAAAGAAATCTTATAATAGGTCCTGAGTATTCTGGCTAAAAGGTCCCATGCCTATAATAATAATAATAATAATAATAATAATAATAAAACCATGTAACATTGTGCACCTTTATTGTAATGCTAACTTCCCAGGTGTAATGGTGTTTGTCTCTAAATTGCTACTTGTCTGATCTCCTGAGGGTACATCCATTAGGAATTGAATTACATGTATTTATGTTGGCAACAGAAACCTGCAATGAGAGGCTCATGTTTAAGCTACTTGAAGATAATGTAATTAACTTGTAGATCCATTCACTTTCTTTTGATAGAAGTACTTTTTTTTATATGTATTTTAACATTTTTCAGAATAACATTGTCCAGAATTCACCTTCACAGTTGTCACTTATCATGTCAGTTGGTACAACAGAAGCATAGCCCACCTCAATACACTTGAATTTATATTCCGTTCAGTCTCTTGTCTACTGCTCTCTACTGGCTGGGTATGGTCACTAAATTAATTTATGGAAAAGGGACTTTGTTTGTGTCCGTTTGGGATCGTGGAGGTCTTGATTGAAAGTGGTCTGGGGAAAGAGTGGGGAGGAGGAAAGGGGACTTCAAGTGCCTTAGAAAAGAAATTCACTAAGAACCCGACTTCTCTTTCAGTCTCCATCCAAGGGAGCCACTGCAATTGTGACCTGATACTTTAAGTTGCCTCCACATATCATTAGGAATATGTATTCAAGACAGAGCCTTTTTTTGATACCCAAAGGATTACTGTTGTTTTTGATAAATAGGGGGAGGCACTAAGTACAGTATTCTGTTCGGGATTCAGACATATCCTAGCACTTTTTCAGATTCAGATGGAAACAAATCAACAATTGTTTGCAGCTCAACCTTTTCCCCTAAGATGCAAATTAGTGTTTGTATTTGGTTCCTTATTTGGCTCCAACACCGATAGCTTTGGTGCATACCTAGTAATAAAAACATTTCCAGCTGGTGCTATTTTTTCTCTTTTTGCACAGCTGGAATTGTGTTGCATATTACAGATAAACTAAACATTTCTACATTTTTTAGATGCTCAAAAATATGAAATTTTAGGCAGGGCTTTGTTCTGCAATATTTTTTTAATACTACAGGTACCTGTGATCTCATAAATAATTCACCGTCATGGTTGTGAAGTTGGGGTTAGATTCTAGACATAGACATGTATCTGAATGTAACCTGGGATTCAGTACCTACATAATCCTTAAGAGTCATATCCAGGGTCAGATTGTGTTTATAGATTGTGAATTAGGCTAATTGTTTCTTCTTCCTAGCAACAGATTTGTTTGCACTCACAATGATGTCTGCACGTGTTTCTAACTTCTCCCTAAAATTCTTGTAGGAGCAGAAGTTTATATTATTGTTATTCATACTGCAGGTATCTCTTAAAGATGGCAGTTTCTAAATAAGCTCAATGGTTTGCAGTATCAAAAATTAACAAATTAAAAAGAAACTCTTCAGGGTCACTCTAGTCCATCATTTTTAATACCCTGGTATAGATGTGTCTACAGAACATAGCAAAGAGGAATCTAGATCAATTACTATAATGATTTGGTAAGGCTTTTTTTGCTACGTGTGTATGAAGTGCTTTTGTAAATCAAGTGACACTCTAGTGTACACTAGAGGGCATATGTACTAAGGGTCGAAGTGAATTTTCGAATAAATTTGAATTTTTAAAATTCAAATTTCAACGTAATTTTGGGCTACTTGGACTATCGAATAGCCCAAAATTCTCGTAGAATTGAAAAAAATGTGAAAACTCAAACTCCTAAGTACTGTCTCTTTAAATTCCTTTGAAATTGACACTTCACCACATTAAAGCTGCTGAATTGCTATTTCAGCCTATGTGGGACCTTCTGGAGCCTGCCCTGAAATTTTTTGTAAGTCCTGAGAATTTGAAGGATTTTGGTTAAAATCGTTCAAATCGAACGATTCAAGTGATTTAAATTTGATCGAAAATGGACCTGTTTGGTCCCTTTTTCAATTGAAGATGCCCCCCCAAAAAAATTTGATGGTAGAATTTTGAATTTTTTTCTATTAGAAATTCGACCATTACTAAATCTGCCCCTTGGTAGGGCATGGTAAACTGTTATCCACTTTCTCCAAACAATTTATTATTGTCCTTTATTTTAAGGGCTGGTAAACATTAGTACAACAGGGACTTAAGTGAGTGGTGAACAGTGGGATGGAGAAGGCCCCTAAATTTTTTCTTTTCTTGGGACCCAGAGCCAATGAGTTACAGCTAGGGTTGCCACCTTTTCTTGAAAAAAATACTGGCCTTCTCCTATATATTTATCTTTTTTTTCCTATTAAAGGGGGTGTTCACCTTTGAGTTAACTTTTAGTATAATGTAGAGAGTGATATTCTGAGACAATTTGCAATTGGTTTTAATTTTTTATTGTTTGTGGTTTTATAGTTATTTAGCTTTTATATTCAGCAGATCTCTAGTTTGCAGTGTCTGCAATTTGGTTTCTAGGGTCCAAATTACCCTAGCAACCCTGCATTGATTTGAATAAGAGACTGGAATATGAATAGGAGATGGACTGAATAGAATGATAAATAATAAAAAAAAAATGGCAATAACAATACATTTGTAGACTTACAGAGCATTTGATTTTAGATGGTGTCAGTGACCCCCATTTGAAAGCTGCAAAGAAACAGAAGAAAATTGCAAATCATTAAAAAAAACTTTGAAAAATAAATAAGACCAATTGAAAAGTTTCTTAGAATTGGCCCTTCTACAATATACTAAAAGCTAACTTGAAGGTGAACCACCCCTTTAATAACATTGGGATCAACCACCAAAAGTACCGTCCAAGCTGGTAAAATACCGGCCAGGTGGCAACCCTAGTTGCAGACCTTAAAATAAAGGACAATAATAAATTGTTTGGAGAAAGTGGATAACAGTTAACCATTATGACGTTTTCAATTCTTTTTTTAAGTTTATACTTTTCAGATTGTTTTCTACAAATTCATCAAACATTTTAAGTACGGGGATGGGACCTATTATCCAGAATGCTTGGGACCTAGGGTCTTCTGGATAACGGCTCATTCCGTAATTTGGATCTCCATACCTTAAGTCTACTAGAAAATCATGTACACATTAAATAAACCCAATAGGCTGGTTTTGCTTCCAATAAGGATTAATTATATCTTTGGTGGGTTCAAGTACACTCTACTGTGTTATTATTACAGAGAAAAGGGAAATCATTTTTAAAAATGCAGATTATGTTGCTAAAATGGAGTCTATGGGATATGGCCTTTCCGTAATTTGGAGATTTCTGGATAATAGGTTTCCAGATAACGGATCCCATAACCGTACATTTATGTATACATATGTAAGGCTTATTGTGCGTTTTTCTTTCCATACACATTTGTCTAGATGAAATGTGCTCCATTTTAAAGGGGCTGTTCACCTTTGAGTCAACTAATGTATGGGTCAGTGACCTACATTTGAAAGCTGGCAAGAGCTAGTAGAAGAAGGCAAATAATAAAAAACTATAAAAATAAATAAATAATTAGTATCAGTTGAAAGGTTGCTTACAACTGGCCATTCTTTAACATATTAAAAGTTAACCTGAAGATGAACAACTCCTTTAAGGTGGTATGGAAGATAAGAATGCATGTCTCTGCTATTCCATTATTATGTTGTTTTGTAGTGTTTATGTAATTAATGGAGGTCTGTTGGGTTAAGTGGTTCATAAAATTATTCCCTATATATACCTACCTTTCTTCTCAATTTTTTGGTTATACTTTGGATGGTCAATCACAAAAAAGGAGTGCAATATAACGGTGGTTAAACATGCAATGATACAATTTATTCACAAGAAAAAAATTCTGGTGTTGCTATTTTTTTCTTCTTCATATGTAAACCTTTTACCGTGCACCCAGGTGAGGTTTGAAGAACGGCGTGCTGTCCACCATTATATGTTTTATATATATATAATATATATATATATATAAGAGCATGTATATAAGCCGCACAACCCCGAAAAGAATCTTTGCAGACCTGGATGCACATGCAGCGAAAATAGATGCAAATGTATAGGTGATGGCACTCACAGGATTTACACAAAAAGTGACACGTTTAGTCAAAAAACAAAAAAAGGTTTATTGTTCCAACGTTTCGGTCCAACACTAGGACCTTTATATATCCTTTTTCAAGGATATATATATGTATATTATATGTGTATGGAAGGTTCTGTACTGTGATAAAGCCAGGTTAACATTGTATTTTATCTTTGTGTCTCATTTGAATACATTTATACTGTAGTTAAATCCAAACAGAGTACTTGCTGGGCTTTATTATTTTTCCTTAATACATAGTGCTTCTTTAAATTCAAGTAAACTATATCACTTCTAGTTTTTAAAAGAAATAAATATACACTTTAAATAGTTAATTTATTTTCCAGTCATTGAAATTTCTATTTCTTTGAAAATCATTATGGAAAAAAAAAAATGTGCCAAACTTGCAACCCTCTAGCTACAACTACCTGGATCATCATCTGCACAATGCTAGTAGTAGTCAAGACATTGCTTCCATAGAACAACGCTTATAGACTGATTCTGCAAGCCAAAGGTTACTTCTGTTGAGAACTTATTTACTTGTGTTTCAGAATATAAAGGCAGCACATGTCCTCTATCAACAATGTCTTGTAGTGCATTGCTGTACTGTGTTGTTGTAAAGAGACTGAGAAAAAACTGTACCAAAATCAGAACGTCCCATTTCACTGCTCCCTCGCTCCTTTCCAGACAGACAAATGCATCCTCCTCCTTCCTCCTTCTTGACCTTTATTTTGAAGATTATTTTAGCCATCGACTTGCCGTTAGTCTAAGACTCCTCCTCCTCTTTTCTTCTTTCATTTTCTCTGACTCATTTCAATGAAAAGCCTTTCATCTTAAGAATGTCTTACACATTTTAACACCTAGTTTTTTTTTAGCTAATTCTTTTTTTATTGAAAGAAGAGGGTTTTTTGTATTACACCAGACATCCTTTCTGATTTTTTTTTTTATCCCCTCTCATTTTTACTTATGTTAAGCAGAAAACCTGGAAGCTGATGCACAACTGAAAGATGGGCTTACTTGTTTTCCTTTGTGCTACAATCCCTTGCTCTCCTTTTGTCCTTAGTGTGGCTACTTGTTTGACTGGCA
>CM044433.1:120755521-120774776 GCA_024363595.1 Xenopus borealis | reverse complement strand
TTTTTTTTTTATTGTTTACCAAGGATTGAACTTCATGCATGTCTAATGTTTTTGTTTTGCTGTTTATGTAAAATCAAATTTCTTGATACATATATAACTTTTGCAGTTTTATAGTACTCTTAAAAGTTATTTGGTTTTGCTTAATTTGCAAATGTTATTGTAGTGGCCGGATGTGTATTACCTATAGTGGCGATTCCATACTTTGATTTTACCACATAGGGGAGGGTTCAAGTGATGGAGGAGGGGGATGTGGGGAAAAGCTAAAGGGGATGAAATAACACCTCTAATCCAGCTTCTGGTAAATGGGCTGCCAGCTTTTAGAATGAGTTTCCCTTCTATTAGTCAGAATATTATGCTAAGCCTTAAGCATTAGTTTTTTTTATGTTGCCATAGCAGCCCTGTTCCTGCAGGGTTGTGACCTGTGATGATTACAGTACAAAGCTTATAGGGTCTTGAAACCCCCTTTGAAGATGAAAGTCTTTGATGGTTTATATTTATGCAAATCTCTTAGATATGATTTCTCCAACTGAGATTGAATAGAGAGATGATTAAAATTCTCAGTCCCTTTGATATCCATCAATGGCGGAATATTTCCTAAAAATTATTTCGACAAACCTGTCATTTTGGCCTGTTTTCTCAAATAGTGTTATCTTACCTGTAAGATATTTTCTTATCTTCCTGAAAATTGTTCTATCAGGATGCATATTGCAGACATAATTTTTTTTTCAATGAAGTAGAAAATCCATTCAAGAGCTTTTGTATGTTTCCAATTGATAGAATTTGGATTTTGGAATGCCCCCCTGGCAGCTCATAGCTCGCTGTGAGTTTGTCTCATAGAAAAAAAAATAAAAAGCTTTGCCCTTCAGTGAATGAAACTTCCTTCGTAAGTCCTTCCTAGGTAAGTTCATGCTATGAATAACAGAAAGATTGGCAAAAGTTTAATGGTTGAGCCATTTGTAATACAGCATCCCCTCGGAACACATTCAGTTACTATGCCAGTGTACTAAAAGGTAGGCCAAGGACAAAATAATATCCTTGGGATATTTTTTATCACCTTTCTGAGTATTTTGTACAAAATGAATGTGAATATGAAAGTGCCCTGGAAAAAATCCAGTTTTCATATTGAGAAATATTAGATGATTCTTTACATACAAATATATCTAAGTTGATAAACCTACTAGTGTCGCTGTTCTTACTTTCCATTACTTTCCATTATTCCTTTATGAAGCAACATTTTCATTCAAGACTGTATTTAACTTCATATACATTTCAATCTATGTTAGCATGTTTATTAATAAAACCATACATTTGCTTTCAGTTTACAGATAAGTTTCTGCAGTGTTTGAAAGGCAGGGAGCTGAAGCAGCCAATCAATTTGATTACTTTTGTAGAAACAGCTGTGGGATTGCTCAACTTCAAGGTAAGAATATCTGAATTCCAACCTATCCATGGATATATATTGCAGCATTTCAAAACAAACCAGGGATAACTAGCATGGCAGTGTTTTTAGAGAAACTTTCTGTTTGTTTAGAGATCAATAATTTTTTTCTTTTATTCCATGGGTAAAAAAAGAACCATAGATACCTTACAGGCTTCTATAAGTACAGCAAGTATAGCAAAGTTGTTATTGTAAATTCCCAATGACTCACATGCAGTAGCTGATAGATTTACTCACAAATCACAGTTAGTTTGGCAACTGCATATACTTCCTATATAGTGTTATGTATAGTCTCATAAATGCAGCATTATCATGGTGCACACTAGTATGGTCAAATTCAGTGTGCTCCTGCACATGCCAGCAACTGTACATAGAGCAGAATGCACCAAATCTTCCTACGTAGAACAGAGTGCAACACATCAAATGCCAGATTCTACTCTTCAGAAGTCTTATACTCCAAATTCAAGTTTCTTTCATCAAATGCATGTTAAAATAAACATGCAAAAATGAAATCTATAAGTCATATTTAATAATTTGCTTAATATTGTTTTGGCTTCTTCTAGCACCCCAAAGACTTCTTCAAAATATCACTAAAATTCACAGCACAAGCTGCAGATTTGCTTGTTCCATTTTCCTTTTAGATTTTCATTTAAACAAATATGACTTCTTCCTCTGCAATACATGGATTCATTTAGTAGTGTTACTGGTGGCTTATATGTAACCTCTTGCTATTCTGTTTTCATGGACATAAAGAACTAAAGAAAAAAACTATTAAATGTAGTGATACTGTCTGTAACTCTTAATCCACCATGAACATAATTCCAGAATACTCTTTTCCTAAATTTACATTTATTAATTTTTATCAATATTATATCACACTGTAGTTTTTTGCAAATATAATCTATAGGGGACTAACTGTAAACGTGTTTTCATATTTCAAGTTTTTCTGAAGTATTTATTTTGAAAAGTAAATAAATACAATGCAGATTGTCTGCCTATGTTCCACTTGACTAAATCAAGCATTAGTGTAAAGTTATGAGATAGCTAATTCCAATGCTGCTTGCTTTATATGCCAAGTCAGATGTTGTTTTTTTTTTGCTTATGTAGATCACTACATTAAACATCCTTAGTATTTATTCCTAATTGAATAAAAATGTTGAAGGAATGATTTGTATGTTAGCCCCCAGCAGGGAGCTGTCAATGTACAATTTTGTTTTGTACTTACAGCACAGTAAGTTGACTTGTTGAAATGTTTTTTTTTCTTATATTTCCTATACTTGAGTAAAGATGTTGTGGAAAAACTTCACTGTTATTTTAGTCTTAAATTAACTAACTTTTAGCCTGGTGGGGGAATCAGGCTGTTTAACTGGAGACCAGTGGATTTTCTGCAACAAGAAAATTACATGTCTTACATGTATCTGCCTACACAAAAGAAATCTGTAACTGTAACATTAAAATGATAATAAAGTAAGTACTCAAAATAAATATAACCTGTTGTTATTTAGAAGATAACCCATATTGATGGTGCAGTTAAATTAATTTGAGAGAAGTCACTTGGTAAATAAGGTACAAAAGAGACTGTGTGCTGCTCGGTCTAGTGAACCTTTAACTGCAGTCTGTGAAAGACGGACTGGTCTGCACCTCTGTACAACTGGGTCATGGCAAATTAATCCCATTCTATGACAAATATCCCTTTTTGAGAAAAAAAAATCACTGAGGGGAGTATCTACTCAAATTTAAAAAAAAATTTTTTTTAATAGAACCAAATTCAACCTAACTCCCTGATCCATGAAATGCCTTTATTTATCAAAAATTCTGGTAGGGAAAAGTCTGTGTGGGAAAAGTCTTGACAAAATCATGGGACAATCTTGCAACTTTTTCAAATTTGACGCATGAATCATGCAGCTTTTTTGATTGTCGCCCTATAACCTTGACTTTTTCAGATTATTGAACGAAAACCAGCACTGAAACATAATCAGATTGTAAAAGGGGCATCTGCCAATAACTTCTACATAACCTCAACAGGTTTTAGCTGGAGTATTTTATGCTTTGGATTTTAAGCAGGTTTGGTGTATAATGTAGTTTTTTCCCCTTTAAAAACTCGACCAGAAAAATTTGAGGCTTACTAAATAGGCCCCTAAATATAGACTTAAAGGACATATCAACCCAAAAAAAATACTTTTTGCCTAATAAAAGAAAAGACTTTCCAAAATTAATGTAGTAAAAATTGTTGGTGCTTTAAAAGTTGTTTGTAAATGTAATTGCTATTGAAAGCAGCATTTGCATAATTCCTGGTTGTTACAATTTAAATAATGTTGCAAAAGCCAGTCTCCTCCAGCAAGACAGCTCTGTTAATTAGTTGGCTTATGTTACATTGTTTCAAAGGCTAGAGCCACCAGTACAGTATAGAAAGGGACAGATAAACACTGCTTTCAATAGCAATCCATGTACAAATAACTTAAAAACCATAGAAAATGTATAATGAATGTGAATTGCAAAGCTGATTAGAATCGTATTTTCTTTTATTAGGCAAACATTATTTTTGGGGTTGACATATCCTTTAATAAATGTTTATTGCATAATGGAACGTAGATCAACAAACTAAACAAACAAAATCACAGATGAGGAGGGATGTACAGTATAATAATTGAACAAATTATTTAATTACAATAGGTACTTAGAACCAAGAGTCCAAATCCTGACAAATAAAAGCATAACTTGTCTTAATGGTGTAATAGACTTATTGGCTGTTATCCTAACAGTACACATTGTGATTCTTTCTCCATGTATTGTTTTGCTGGTGCCATAAACCTGTATACTTATGTGTCTGCAATACCATTGCCAAATATCCCAGTGTAGAGATAGTGTCAGAATCAAGGGCTTGACATAAATTACATACTAAAGTAAGATCAATGGACAAATAGTTAGCTATATAGCCTGCCTACCATAACTGTTACATGTTATTGCTTTGTCATTCACACAACATGCTAACCTGCTATAAGTGTGTTGTAAGTAAAAAAACTTTAATTATGTCATATTAAAATTAAGCAGATTGATCACTTCCTTAGGGTTAAGTAAGGATATCTAGTAATTATGTGTCCCTAAATATTTCTAAATCAATTTTTATTAAACTTTTCAATATAAATCTTATCTGCCAATGTCTGTTAGTGGGTCAGATTCATCCAATCTGCCTTTATCCCTCTCCTCCTCTTTAGTAAATTAGTTTTCATTTTGTTTGAACTGCTATAATTGGATAAAAGCTTTTTAAAATCAATATCACAAGTTAGACTTATTTATGTCTATAATGTATTACAATTTAATATCAGTCAGCCATTATATTACAGTACCAAGGCTAACTGAATTTTTATATTTTGTGACCTTTTCATGCTTGTCTTTTTAATTGTAACACCCGCTTAGATTTAGATGTTTATTACTAGGCTATTTATTGATAATGAGAGAGGCTCATGTGATATAGTATTTATAGTACACTATGGAGATATATATATATTTACTCAACATTCTAGGAATTCTCCTATATTTGCAATCACATGTATTGTTAATTAAAGTAAAAGGGTGTATCCCTCTTTATTAGGCTGCTTCTCTGTAGTCTGGTAAGCGTTACTACATGATATAATGGTACCCATGATACATTGCACATGAGAATGAAAATCAGATGTACTTTTTTAGTTATGCCTGTTCTTCAAAACTATTTGTTTCGTTTTTCCCCACTAATTATTATTGAAATGTCATTTTAAGTATGTACTGCTCCATCAGCAAAGACTATATAAATAAAACCCTTGAAATAATTTAGATCAAGAATTATACTAATAATTATACTAGAATTATCCTAATAATAGCAAGAACAAAGGATATAAAAACAAAATATAAACTGGCCATACATTAAGTCAGGGGTGCCCAAAAGGTAGATCTCCCAGTAGACCCTTAGCTGGTGATCAGTAGATTTCAAGACACTGTCAACATCTTGTCTAAATCACTCTCCTGTTTCATGCTTTTCATTCAGATATTTATTATGTTAAGGGTACATAAGAAATAGTGCTTTGTTAAATATAGCAATATACATTTTCTCATAAATCAATATTTAAGTAATATTTTCCATGGAACAGAATGCTAACAATATTTTGATGTAGATCATAATGGGGCAACTTCACTAAAAGTAGACATTGCATTAGTAAGCTATGGGCACTCCTGCATTAATTCATATGGTTGGGCAAATAGGTTGTTTTCTTATGCATTTCCTGTTCATCACTTCTCGTGGGGGCCCTTTGTAAAGCAGTTTTGCCAAACCATCATGTGATCCTGTTCTAATGAAAAAGGCCTGTCTAGACAAAAGATCAAGAGTTCCAGTTTATCCCATTCAAGCATGGGGAGGTGAACTGTGAACATAAAGGCACAACACCTACCTCCTGTTTCCCTTGTCATCCTACAAGCAAAGGAGCTGTTTAGGTCAGTTTGACCAAATGTGTGCCAAACTCTACAAAGTTGGTTGCATATCCTATAAATTATCAGTGCATGTCCAGCTGTAAAATAAAGGTTTAATTTTCAGGCTTGTAATTTTTAAAATATTTTATTTAAAGGGTGTTTGTGAAGAAGCTTTGCAAAGGGGACCT
The DNA here is from genome assembly GCA_024363595.1 of Xenopus borealis. NCBI lineage: Eukaryota > Metazoa > Chordata > Amphibia > Anura > Pipidae > Xenopus > Xenopus borealis. Next base: position 120,768,710 of record CM044433.1, on the reverse strand, counting down.
AAAGTTGGTTTTCACTTGGATGGAGTGGTCTTTGGAGCAGAAGATTTCCGTGCAAGTATAGGTTTGTATTGTTGTATAGCAAAGTTACAAATAATTAAAGTAATTAAATATAGGGGTGTATTTAATTTTTTTGCATTAACTATTGATAGCAAACATATATATGTATTTCATATATATTTGGATGTGGATCTCCTTTTCTCACTTCATTATCATCTGGGTGCTAAAGTAAAGAAAGTTGGTCATCCAAAAAAAAAAGCACCTAAATCTGCTGTCTAAAATAAGTAGTCTTTCAAAGATTAAGATTTAAGAGTTAAACAATTTGCTAGTTGATTCTGAATAGTGAAAAAAATATGTCAGGAACTGCCTGTTTGATGGGTTTATTTTTTATAATAATACACATTATGGGGTTTTTTTTTTTTATAATAATACACATTATTTTCAAATGGTTATAATGTTTAATACTGTGTAAAAAATACATAGTCTGGAAAGCTTAACTACTCCTACTACTCCTTTCCAAAAGTGTTGTTGCAGTTAACCTAAAACAAATCAAAATCACCTTTCCCATTCTCAATAAAAGGTAGTAATTTGTACCTGCATTGGAATGAAGAAAGAACATAATAGAAAAGACATGTCTATCAAGTTAAACTACCCAGATTACACCCATATTTGCTTCGTGAAAATGGTGAAAACTAGCTATTTTTTCCCGATGGCTATAAATGACACTTGTATCCCCCAGATCAGTAGCTTTTTGGTTAAGTCAAGTAAAGCATGAGAAACTTGAACGATTTGTTAACTTAGAAGAACCCCTTAATTAATTAGTCATTAAAGTTATGGTTCTGGCAGTAACCAGAGACTGTTTTTTTATGTGCCTAGGGGGAGAAAAATTTTAAATGTATGAATAAGGTCTCTTATAAGTTCTTCAGTAAAACCTTCTTTTGGTAGTCGCCACAAACAAAAATTTCACCTATCTACCTTAGTTATGAAATTTCTACCCTAAACTCTATGATCGGGGTCCATATAATTAAGGGCCTCTGTATTGAAAATTTGGTTTATCAATCAATCCCTCCAGATGACTTATTTTGATATGTGTAGAGGACCATCATCTGACACAATAGATTATATCTTCTCTGTGACATGAACTGATGAATTGAGTGCAATTGCACTATATGTAATAATTATATGTACAGTAATTGGCTTCTACTTGGTATTAATACAGGTTCCACAAGTAGCAAAGAAACATATGACCTGCTTTATGCCAGGCAAAAGATTGTTGTTGTGGCCAAAGCTTTTGGACTGCAAGCAATTGATCTTGTGTACATTGACTACAGGGATGGAGATGGACTTAAGCGACAGTCACAAGAAGGAGCCATGATGGGATTCACTGGTATGTATTATCAGTTACCATTCGTGAATTATTTTTAAAGTTTAAATTGTGACGTGTAAGAATTTTTAGCATGCTAAAACTACACCAATATATTGTTTATTGGATAATAACATTGTTAAACAGTGATTTATAGCAATCACAACAAAAACAAAGAAATGCAGTGACATAATATTTTACACAGAGCACAGCAATGTTTTTGGACATTGTGAGAACTTAGACACTTACAGCAGATTCAAGCATGCATCTTTTGACTGCTTGGATTTGCACGGCATAGCAGTTACAGAAATGCTTAGACTTTTTTTGTGCCCATAACTGGCCAGTCCTCACCTTAAATAAAATTAACAATGTCATCAAGATTCAATTTTCTTACATTCTCCAGTACACTGGTTTTAAATAATATTAGAATTAAAGTGGAAAAAAAGCATAAAACATTTGATAATATATGATGTAGGAGGTGATAGGTTGTAATATATTCTAGTTTATAACCTCTTTATAACCTGCCATTCCTCAGGGGGTGAAGCACTCTCAGTAGGATAACACTTCAAATCAGCATCCCTTGATTGTAAGATTACATGATTACAAGACCATTTCCTGATTTCAAGACCAGTTCTCATTTCTCCTGTGCTCTAAGCATCAGGCACCAAATTTAGATGGCAAGTTTTATGTAACAGGTACTGGGTCATAATAACTCTGCTTAATTAGTACTTAAATTAGGTATAAAAAATAAAAAAGTGTTTGACACATTTATTTTTAAGCATCATTTAAAATGAATGAATAGATAAAGTTGGTAAACTGCAAAATAAAATTCCAAACTATGTTAAAATTGTATAACCATTTGAATCCCACTTACTTCAGTTTCAGCACAAGGAATCCTAAAATAATCATTTGTATATAATTAAATGATCTTTAAATGAAATCTAATGTTTGCACAAAATCCCCATATTTTTATTTATTTAACCCAGCATAGAATATTACAAGCCTTACTGGCTGCATCCTGGTCTTGTCTCCATCAAAATGAAAATGCCAAACAGTTTCACATCCTTGTCAGAAAAACTGACTACTTTTACTGTATTTAATGTTAACCATATATGGGGATGAAGGGGATCAGAACGTTGTCCTTTTAAAATGTATATAGATCCAATTAAAGGTATACAATACATCATTATGGCCTTTTCAGGTAATGAAACCTTTGTCTCCAGAACTTTGAGAGTCCTCGATCCTGAAACACCAGTTTGGCACTAAAAAGACAATGAAATGGTGACCGGGGCTGGGGGGGGGGGGGGGGGGGGGGGGGGGGGGGGGGGCAGATTGAAGTTGATGCATTTAGAAAGTTGATGTGTTTAGTAGACAGACAGAAATGTAGAAGAAGGATAATGTTTGCCAGCGGCATTTTTTTAGCATGCAGCAGATTTAGCATGCAGCAGATTTCTTAATGTGTGCTTTGACATACACATTAAGAAATTTTGATACAGGGATTCAGCAGCAGAAACAAACTGGGAGGAGGAGCAGAAGGCCAGATAAAAGTGAGATGTGCCCATTGACTTATGTGAAACATTCATAAAGGCAAATTTAGGGAAGAAGCTCATCATAATTACCCTGTTTTATGGCTATAAAACAGCAATAATATTTTCCAGTAATTGCTTGATGTATGAGCTTATTTACCTAATGCATGAGAGGAAGAAGACAATCAATCAACCAACCAACCAACCAAAAGGTCTCTATATTTTTATAAGAACTTGAACTAACCATCAGAGGCACGAGTGGAGGTACTTGGTGCAACAAAATATTAGCTGATTGCACTAGGGGAGGCACTATGCCATCAGACTTAGGAAGGTCAATAACAAAGGATTTAAGATAATGGATGATCAAATGGCAAGAGGCTTGAAAGTGTGCTTATTTTAAGCATAAACAATGCAAATTGAGGTCAGTTGCCTATATCATGAGACATGATATAGGAGGTACCCCCCCCCCACTTACCACATCCACACTAGAATCTAGAAGTTATTTCTTTTTTTTGTCAAGTCTGAGATCCCTCACACTTCAGATTCTGTAAATGTCAACACTAGGACCTAGTCAGACAATGCCCCCTTGGCACTTTTATTAGAGGGTGAGATGAGGCATCACAGATTGCACACGAGGTTCCTTCCTAAATAGATTAATAAAAGGAAAGTAGCAGAAATAGCACTCTAGTCTCACTACTAGGAAAACAGTGTGGGTTTTGGACCTGAGGGAATTGTGTTAGATGTGGGAAAGGTGTGTGTGAGACAAATGCAAATCTCCTCGGTAATGGCATTCAGGAGGGAAAATAAGACTGATATTAACACTACCTGGATGACCTCACCAGTGAATCTTTCTGAAGAAACAAAATGTGTCACACTTTGGTTCAAAAAAATTTTCAGAAAAATATACTCGGGGAGCTATACCAGGCCATCTCATGGTACAATAAAGAGGACAGAAGCAGTCAAATTGTAGCAATACTGGGAGGCATTTGTCTGGGGAGTGACTAGAGAGGATGTGTGTCTGATTGCTGACCAAGATCAGATAGCTGAACACTTTTCATAAATTTCCAAGAAATATGGTGCAAATGGCTGAGTTTCCATTTATCAGTTGAGAACAGGCAACCTGACATTGCTCTTGATGGAATTAAATTTGCCATTGCTAACACCCTATTTGTATATTAGCCAGGTCCAGTATTCCCATTAATGTTTTAAAGCTCACCCAGAAAACGTTTCCCATAATCTCAGCTCTTATTAATGTATCAAATATCACTGACCTCTCTGAGTCCTGCAGTGTTACCAATATTTCATTCAATGCTGAAGAGGGGAAACTTCTGGAGAAATGCTATCTAAACTACTATTAAACTACAATATTAAGCTTTTAACAAGGTGTGGTTTTGGCAACTATAAGAGTGGCTGTTGAACAATCTTGCCTTCAATCATGATAAAGGTAGTGCTATTGCTAGAAACCACAGAGCCTTTTAATATTGTCCACTGGCAACACCTGTGAAAAGTCCTTTCTTGATTTAGATATTGTTTCAGAACCTGAATAAGAACCCTAAACAGGCAAAAGGCTGGAGTGTGGGACCAAGCAATGGTCACCTGTCTCCTGTGTTCTTTGCCTTGGTAACTGAACCCTTAGCTAGTCAAATTAGGGCCTCACAAGAGGTTGACAGGTTGTGAAATGTCAGAGAAAATATTGTTGTGAACAATATTCTATATTGCTACAATGTAGGTTTCCAGATCAATGCACTCACTAAAATTATATGTTAAACGTACCCAAACTCCAGAGTAATTTCTTTACAATGTTTTTTATATTTTTTAGATAAAGCATTGTTTTACATATGGGACCTACATTTTCCGGGGGTAAAGTTTTCCTTTTAACTCATTCCATAAGGAGTTGGATATCTCTGAGAACCACAGGAATAGGCCAGTCCAGTAATGGATAACTTTGTGAGGATCCATTTTGAGTCTTAATGTACTGGAATTTTGAGATTCCAGTGCTAGATTCTGGTATCTAATATCATTTAGACAGACAATAACAAAATAATTGAGCAAGTACTGAAGATTTTCCTTGATAAAATTTGAGAACATGAAAAGGGTTGTTGCAAAGGCCAATTTACATGATAGTATACTCAGAAGGGCCCTTTTATGGACATTAGTGTAAAATACAGGAACACAGGCAAATCTCCATTTTTTAACTAACAATACTGAATTTTCTCTTCTGAGTAATGTGCACCCAAACTTGTGTGTAAGAAAAGAATATGAATAGCTTTTTGACATGGATGCAATTCCTGCTTTGCTCTTGTGCACGTGAATAATTCCTATAAAGTTCTATGGAAATCATTTTAAAAAATGAGAATTATTTGCTTAAAATGGGTTCTATGGGAGATGGCATTTCTGTAGTTTTTAGTTTGGATGATGGGTTTCTAGATAAGTGATCTCCTACTTGCATAAGTCTATCTGATGGAGAAATGGGAAAGCCACATTGATGTCAGTGTGACGCTGTGATAGAATAACCCCTGGCCCAGTGGTTTTATTTCCCCTGAAAAGACCATTGACCAGGGGATATGTTTTAATAATTGAATCCACTGGGCGACCACATTGTGATTTTGTCTTTTCTTGTCATTTAAAACTTCGCATTTGTCACAAACCAGGGCCCTTACCTGTAGAGGAATAGGATCTCATACATCTCACGTAGCACTCTAAGGCTTAGTCCAGACGGGAAGATTCGGGGGCGATCCGTCGCCTGGCGACTTCTCGCCGTGACGGATCGCCCCCGAATCTCCCCGAATAGCTAGGCACCGGCATAGCTTAAAAACGCCTGCGCTTATTCACACGGAGCAGCACGATTTTTAAAATCGTTCCAAATTGCCTCGCCAGGCAATTTGGAGCGATTTTAAAAATCGCGCCGCTCCTTGTGAACACGCGCCGGCGTTTTCAAGCTATGCCGGTGCCTAGCTATTCAGGGAGATTCGGGGGCGATCCGTCGCCAGGCGACGGATCGCCCCTGAATCTCCCCGTCTGGACTAAGCCTTAATCTACTCATTTTCAACAGGCCAGTAAGATAAAGGACTTGGTAAACCAATGTCTGAAGTGGTCAAAAAGCCCTTCTGGATGATAGATGTAAGCCAGCTTTCAAAATTATGCCATTGAATGAAAAACATACATATCATAATATTCTTTTGCATATTAGAAATTGCTGTTTGCATTTGTTTTTTCTTTTGTTACACCTCTAAAAGAAACTGCAACATACTTTGTATCACACTAGCTGTATGTATGTATGTATGTATGTATATATATATATATATATATATAAACTATAGTTTATAGTATATCACATTGCAAATAGTACCTTGTGAAACAAAGGTGTCAAATGTAACATAGAATAAAAAGATCTGTGTGGCATATAATTGATTAACGTAGTAAAAAAGCATAGCCAGGTTTGTGTTGCTGAAAATGTGCAGAAAATTACGGAATGTAGGCAGATGGTGCACAGTGGAGGGTAGTAGCAGGTCATACGCAGCATTTGGAGGGGGCAGAGAGACATAATGTGTAGTTCCTTTCAGTTCCAGAGCAACTACAGTCTGTGAGAAGCCAGGCAAGTTCCATAAGATAGTGAAACTTGGAAAAGGGGGTTTATTTATGATGTGGGATACAAAACAGAGCTTACGTTAACATTATGTTCTATAATATCTCTATTTGTTTTATACAGTATGTAAAACTAAGCAAAACATGGATGTATGGATGTTTTGTAAGGAATTCTGAAGCCACATATATTAAATAAAACAAAATTGTATGTAGGAATGTAGAATTATATATTTTAAGCTTTATGGTATTAGTGCTATTTTCAAACATTATATGCAGACATACAGTATATAGCTATACATCATATCTAAATGGGGTAGCACAAAAATGTGTGGAGGTTGAAAACGCAAGTTGTTTCAAAGGCAGGATTTAGTTGTGCTGCTATTTTTTCTTTAAATGGTTTGCAAAATATACAGTATTCTTATACGGAGTTCAACACAAAAAAAACTTTATGTATCAGCATATTTATATTTGTGTACGTTATATATATATATATATATATATATATATATATATATATATATATATATATATATATAGTTCCTTTATATGCAGTTCTGTACATTAAAACAACATATATACCAAAGTCTAGTGGTACAGTACCATGTTGTGACTGCTCAGTTTTTCTTTTATTAATTTTGTAAAAAGGTATGTTACAAATGAAAAGATAGCTTTTCTTATTTACAGCAAGCAAGCTACTGTTTCTAAAATACTAATTGCAAAAATAAATGCAGATTTCCAGTTATTAAAATGGCATGGGTTTGGTTTTTAAAAAGGGTGTGGTTAACAATGGCTTCCATTATCGGCCCTCCACCATATAGGCCAGAAAAATCTGTACTAGTTTGCAGTTCACGATGCCTGTAAACCTGAAAAAACCTACACTTGAATATGGATGTGACAAGGCAATGTATATTGGTAAACTTTATGTGAATGTCTATCATGGATGTGTCAAGCTGAAAAATAAAACCTTTTAAAAAAAACCTGAAACCATTGCTTGTCCTCCTTCACTCTTGATTCTGATTATCGCCCCCCACAGTCCTAGAATATGCTATATATTATTGGCAGGCTTCAGAGATATACACACAAGCAACTGAATTGTCCATTGTTTTTATAAGTGCATGCTGAATTGTCTGATAAGATATGTATAATTTATATACCAAAAAAAAAAAATCTAATACATCATTGAAGTTTTTATTAAAAATAAACAATACTCAAAATGCAGTACATTAAAGGGGGTTATTTTATATCAAAGTTCGAATTTTATACCTCAAATGAACTCGAATGGTTTCGAATTTAAGAAAAAAACTTGAAAGGAAAAAACTCGAATCAGCAAGTTCGAAGGCTATTAATATCTTCAAATGGTTTCAAGGGACCTCTGCCATTGATTTCTACATGACCACAAAAGTTTTTAGATGGTGTATTTTCTGATTATAACTATTTCCAGGGTTGGGGTATCAAAAATCTCAAACTATGGGTTTTTTTTACAAAAAAAACCTGAAAAATTGACTTTGACTCTAAAATAACCTCAAAAACCCATGGAGAATCTTCCACTAAGGGAAAACCAAGATAAAAGTTTGGCAGGACACATCTCTAAGGCAATGCAATTCTTACTCTGGCCACACATGGATTTTCTGTCCATTAGAGTTAATGATTCATCTGAGCTGATCTTAATAGATGGTTTCCAAGCAAGATGGAAAGCCTGGTCAGATTTAGTTTACTCTAGCCATCCACATATGAATTACATAGATAAACATTTGAATGATTTAAAAGGGAAGCATTTAAATGTTGGGTGGGCTACCTTTTTTCAGAATATAGGAATGTACCACATTTATGATCTTCATATATTCAATTCTAATGTTTTATCAATTTTATGTTACTCTGCACAGTAAATGTAAATACAGTACAGGTATGGGACCTTTTATCCAGAATGCTCAGGACCTGGGGATTTCTGCATAACGGATCTTTCCATAATTTGGATCTTCATACCTTAAGGGGCACATTTACTAAGGGTCGAATTTCGAGGGTTAAATAACCCTCAAATTCGACCCTCAAATTTAGGTTGAATTACAACCCTTCGAATTTGAGGGGTTTTCACACAACTTGGTTTTTGGAACGATCGAATATTAAAAATTGGATTGATAAAATAGTTCGAATCAATCGATTTTAAGCAATCGATCGAATTTTTTCTATTGGATCAAAAAAACTTAGCTTCCCATAGGATTGTGTTGCAATTCAATAGGTTTAACCTGATGAATTTTAAGATCGAAATTTAAGTTGAATTTTCAAATTGGGTCAATTCAAATTTTGGGCTATTCGATAGTCGAATAAGCCCAAAATTAATTTGAAATTTTTAATTTTTTTATTTGAATTGATTCACATTTTCACTTTGAATCAGTTTGACCCTTAGTAAATGTTCCCCTTAGTCTCCAATAAATCAAGGAAACATTAAATAAACCCAATAGGTTGGTTTTGGCTTGAATAAGTATTCATTATGTCTTAGTTTGGATCAAGTATAAGGTACTGTTTTATTATTACTGAGAAAAAGGAAATCAATTGTAAAAATTTGGCTTATTTTGATAAAATGGAGTCTATGGGAGACAGCCTTTCCGTAATTCAGAACTTTCTGGATAACGGATCCCATACCTGTACTAGTTTTGGAATTTTTAGTAACTAAACATGTAAGTATAGGGCATGTGGACAGGACATCTTCCCAGTAGCTGCTTGTTGTCTCACCCTGTTATTGAGGAAGAGCAGAATATTGTTGGTTGTGCGGGTACACACGCGTTCTTCTAATACTGCAATCAGTAAAACTTGCATTATATTTATGTGGCAACAATAAGATTAACAGACAAGAAGGTTTAATAAAAGCCTGACAATTCCATTAGAAAGCTAGAAAAAAACTTCTAATGTCTTGCAGTGCATGTCATGCACTTTAATGTGAAAAGCTATATGACACTGGGTGTGTGTCTGTGATAAGGGTGCCAGAGATTTCTCCCCCCTAAGCGGCACTTATTTTAAATGACACAAGTTGTCCACCACCATTGGTTTAATAAATGGACCTGTTGGTGCACCGTACAATTCCTCAATTGCAAGATTATCATTTTGCAACGCTTTGCTTTGAAATAGCTACTTTGCAGTGCTTGACTAAACAAATTGGTCAAGGTATATTAAAATTTGGGGGAAATGATGTGCTCAAAAAGTTTTATCCTCTTAAACAAAAAGGTGATGCCCTTTAAATCCATTTTACAGGTTCAAATAAATAAGTAAGGAACGGTTCAGTAAAAATGGCACTGGGTTGCACTATTTACAGACCCTTGATGAATTTCATCCATTACTAGAATGCCGATACTGAGTTTTATGCAATCACATCATGTTTATTATAGAGTTAGACCTTAACATATAGAGCTGGCATTATGTTCTGTAATCCCTCCATATCTGACAAATTAACCTATAATGATATGTCAAGTTGTGATGGATACCCAAGCAGACAATGTCGTGTTAGAGTCTTTACAGTTTATTAAGATTTTTCCGAATAGGATTGTTTTTATTGGAACTAGTAGCTATCAGAATGCAGTATTCCATTATATGTTATTGTGTCATTGTATACAGCATGTATATTGAATGGTTTTTGTCAGCTTTATTTAGAAAAATGGAAGAGAACATTGCTTCAAGGCAAGTGCCATTTCATCTGTGCCTTTTAACATAAAATATTGACAGAAGACAATGAAAAGTAAATGTAATTGAAAATATAAAATATAAAATATAAACCCGCCATGTTTTGAATTTTACATCTTCAGCATTAATCACTGGATTACTAAGCTAAGTACTCACTGAAAAAAAAATATTTGAATTATCTGGCAGAATGTCAAGTGATGTACAATACAATTTTACCTTATATTGAATTTTAATAAATAGAGATAAACTGCTTTATAGGGGAAAATGAGCATGTGTAAATATTATTATATTCAATGTGCTTCAATACAACTCTAGCTAGGACATTTTCATTAGCAGTAACAAAATTTACTATTTTGGATTGTTAAGCTAGAAAAGACTACTGTAACTTGAGTACAATGCTAGATCTGTATGTGATCCATTATGTTAAACATGGTAAATTATTTAAAAAAAATACATCTTTTAAAAGTTTCTTTATCTCTGCTATTCTTTTTAAAATGGTACAAAAATTTTAAAGAAAGTGAGTTGCATAGTTGTTTTGTTCTTCTATCTATCTATATTCTATAAACAAATTCTTCATGTGCTAAACAATGGATCGTGTAGGAAACATTTTAAATATATCAGAACATTTGAAATATAAAGAATTCTGTAGAATTTTTACTGATTTGTAGAAGGAAAAATAACCTATATATCTATTCATTAAAAAGATAGCTTGAGAAATAAAATGTAAATTTTGTAATAAGATGTAGGAATGCAAATCAAAGGGTTGTTACATGTTTTGTATGACATAATTTACCATGTTTATGAGAAAAAGAAATCCAACCACAACAAACATTGTGCTGACATATTTTTGTAAGCTGATCACATTTATTCGGACTTTAATTTCGCTGGTTATCATGAAAATATTTTTGGCTACAATTGTTAATAGCATTAATAATGAACAGGCTGTATCGTTTGACTGCATGTTGTGTTTTTATTGCGTTGTGTTCTCATCTAAATAGACTCCAATAATGTTCTTTCACTCCCCGTCTTCACATTTAACCTATTTAATAGCATAGGGTCCTGGATCCCTTCTGCTGCTGAAGGGGTTTATTCCAACTATCAACCCCTTTCTGCCAGCTAGACAATAAAGTAAAAATGGGGCTATCTTTTTGTTTGCTTTAAAACAGAACTGATTATTTGTATTCTTTTAAACTGCTCTGAATTGAGTCAAGGCTGCATTTATCCTTCCATGCAGCGTGAGCACACGGAAAGGATTCACGCTGCTCTGGAGTACCAGGGATAAAAAAAAGAAAGCTATTACAGTAATTATTTGTTATTATTTAATGTGTAGTCCGGGAGGCATTCTCCATCTTTGAATGTTTGACACATTTCATGTGAACATCTGTTGTTGATTCATGTTTCTGGTGTTATTAATCTTCTTGTAGGTAAGCAGGTGATTCACCCGAGTCAGGTTCCTATTGTCCAGGAGCAGTTTACTCCGAGCGCTGACAAAATAAAATGGGCCCACGAATTGATTTCTGCTTTTCAAGAGCACCAAAGATTAGGAAAGGTAAAAATAAATATTAGCCCAGTGGCATCTTTTCCTTCCCATATGCTGTTTTCCCATATTGCTAACCATTGCTAACTTTTCTACGATGTATATTTGCACAGTTTTACCCCAGTGCAGTTATTTAAATTAAATCATTTATCTGCCTTCTTTTTATCATTTTTTTTCTTTCAAATTAAACCACTTAAAAAAAAAAAAAAATCCACACATGACTGTTAGTAGCTCAGAACTGAATTTATCTTTCTTCATTTTGCTGTGTGTCTGTATAACAATATGCACCCCTCCTGTTATTCCTATGTATTCTTTTTTCTGTTGGAGCCTTCCCACACATTTGCCGTAAATATAACATGGGGATTTATATTTGTGGCTTACTTCTTGAACAGAAGGCATGCTGTTAACCTGTACTATTCTACACTGAAATCAGTAGCATATTCATCTTACAAAATTGAAATCAAGTCAAACTGAAAAAAAAGCACTTGATATTGTTAGATATATTAATCCTCTGTTATGCCGGTTCATGATTCAATGGCCATATAATTCTTTTTAATTGTGATTATTAAGAAGTAGCTCTATTTGGAACAGCAATTTGAAGACCAGAGAGTTGGAGACACAAGAAAGCAAATTAACAGTGGAATATGGTTGTTGCTAATTTAGTGCATCATTGAGTCTCATGTTTCCTGCACTGTGGGTTTCTGCTATGTAAATATTGCAGTGGTAATGTACAATCTGTCTCCACATTGTGCCAGTAATACTTAAATTAGGTGTCGCCTGAAGGAAGGTTTTGATGCCAGTTGTAGCATTGTCAGTTAATTATCTCTTAGTTTATTTGAAATAATCCAGTTTACACGTTTTAAAAATAAGGATTTTTTTTTTAACCTTCATGTTAGAGTTTACTGTATCTCAAACCTCAAATCATTAAATAGAAATTACTCTGAAATGTGGATCATCACGCTGTGTACAGTAATTAGTTACATATGGGGCCTCAATTGCAAAGCAAGTATACTCAACAGAACATCTAGTCATAGCCACTAACAATCTTGTTTGGCAAAAAGAGGGAAAAACATTTTTTTTTTTTCGCTTGCATTGTTGTAGTCATTTAATGGAAATCACAACACATGCTTCGTATATCATTTCCTTTGTACAATATATCACCCTTTTTCCTCATGAGAACACATTTCTGAATGCATTCAGGTTTTGTCCTCACAGGATACTTTGAAACACAGCAATGTTATGGATATAAAACTAAATTAGAGGAATTGCTGGGCCGGTGAGATTCCAAATAGCATTGTACTTGAGGTTGCAGAATGAATAGCACTAAAAATAAATTACTAAAATAACAGGATACTTGAAATTCATATAACTATAGATTAGAGCTTCAAAACTGGATATTTCTGTATGTATCACAAATACATGTTTTATTTAAGGTGACCACGCTCTGGCCAGTTTTCAGGACATCCAATCAGTCATGTACATATTTGACCAATCTACATGGATGCATGC
>CM044433.1:120701335-120750750 GCA_024363595.1 Xenopus borealis | reverse complement strand
AGAACAATGGGAAGGTAACCAGATAGCAGCTCCCTAACACAAGATAACTGCCTGGTAGATATAAGAACAGCACTCAATAGAAATAGCCAAGTCCCACTGAGACACATTCACTTACATAAGTAGGAGAAATAGCCTGCCACAAAGTAGTTTCATCCTAAACTGCTTGCTCAAGTCACATGACTGGGGCAGCTACGAAACTGACAATATGTCTAGCACTATGTCAGATTTCAAAATTGAATATAAAAAAATCTGTTGGCTCTTTTGAGAAATGGATTTCAGTTGCGAAGTCTACTGGAGCAGCACTATTAACTGATGCATTTTGAAAAAAACATGTTTTCCCATGACAGTATCCCATTAAGGTTCATTGGACATTTGTAATAACAAGTGGTAACTTCAAGCATTTGCACAAACATCTTTAATAAAGACGTCCATACAACTTTAATGTACCCGCCCTATTTAAATTGACCTAAGCGTAAGATCACTATCGAATTTTCACTAGTATAATGAATGCTAATTCCTCTTTACTTAGAAATGCTCACACTGCTGAATTAACACTGGCGAAAAAGTCGCCAGCATTCGGCGCCCAGGACACAACTTCCCATATTAGTGTATTAGCATAGTGTTAGTGAATTTGTGCCTGGCGAAGTGGTGCAAGGTGTGTGTGTGAAGCAGTCGCTGGCAAAATTCACCCCTTATTGAATCTGTCCTTTAGTCCACATAAGTAGTTTTCTACCTTGTAAATATATCTCGTATAATCTTGTAAATTATATCCTTAGAAATGGTGAGTTCTGATGTCATCAGATATAAACAGTGAGTTCTGATGTTAGTTGTGTCACATGACTCACTGAAACTTGTGTATTATAATAAATAAAGTACCCCCAATTGCAAAATATGAGGATAGTAGAAGTTACCTCTGAGTTCCATGACCTGTATAAAAACACTCAGCGTTCAGCCTTGTGTTTTTATATGGTTATGAAAGACCTTGGTATCTTATAATATCCTTATAATTTACAAGAGGGGGTACTTTATTCACTATATGCAACTATATACAACATTGGTGTCATGAAAATATTCATTTCTGTTGCACTGCTTTATAAATGAATCCAGGACCGCTATTAGAAATCACGGGGCCCCATACGCAAAATTTTCTGGGCTGTCTCTACTCCCGCTGTGGCTGGGCCCCCTGTCAGAGAGCTACAGAATCGGGTGGGGAGGAGAGACCTGTAGTGTCTGCATGTTGCTTTCCTTGCAGTCACTGGGCCCCCCCCCCAAGACCCAAAAAGCACCGGGCCCGGGACAAGTGTCCCCCCAGTCCCCACCTGATGGCGGCCCTGAATAAATCATGTGTATATATACGGGTTTCTCCTGGTTGAGACTTGAAAAATTCTTTGGTATAAAAGAAGGAAAACAGAAAAAGGCAGCAAAAGTTGTAATTGTGAATAAGGATTATTGGTATTTGTTATAGTATATACTGTAGCAGAAGCCATGCTCCATAGTGGGGCAGCAGTTTGGATCACTTTTAAATCTTGTGTAAACAAAAATATTTTACATTTGTCAAAATATCTAATGTTGGGGCTTTGCTTAACAAAACAGAATTGGCTTTCTTCTAGATGCTGTGAATAAGTGGAGTAAATTTATTATATTTATTATATTATCTGTGTGTGACAAGCAGTCTAAGCCTAACAAGACAAAAACACATTTCACAAGGAAGTTCTCTACAATGATAGAATTTTTAGACATGAAAATATATAATAAACAATTTCTAACAGTCACACTATACTATAGACATAAGCTTATGTAGAATTGGTGTATTTACTTGGCATTTTGGAATATGAATGATAGGGTATTTATTGAGCAAATCCTATTTGCTTTACATTCACTTTGGAATAGATCTACCAACTATATTGCTTGTTAATGCTCAATTATGCAATTTCTACTTGCTGAGTAGATTCATAATTCTTGTTTTTTTCTGTTCTTGAAACAGAATCTTACATTATTAATATTTTACACTCTTGCAGTTTTTGACTATCATATGCAGTTAATAACTAAATATAAAAGGATGTGAGTACTTCCTACAAAAAAATAATGTACAAATGTAGTTAAAAGTTCAGTCCATTTATTAGGACATACAAAAAGACAGCCTGATGCATTTTGTGCCTATTGGGGCACTTACTCATAGACTCACAGCCTATGAGTAAGTGCCCCAATAGGCATGAAACGCATCAGACTGTCATGACGCGTTTGAACTTTTAACTACATTTGGACATTATTTTTTGTAGGAAGTACTGACATTCAGGCCCGGACTGGGAATCTGTAAGTTCTGGCAAATGCCAGAGGGGCTGCTATAAGGTGCCATAGAAAATCAGTATTTAATGGGCTGGTGGGGGCTTTTTGGGCCTCCGTTTGGGGTGATTGGGCCTCTGTGTAACTGAAATGCCAGGGCCTATTTTAATTCTCAGTCCGGACCTGCTGACATCCATTTATATTCAGTTATTTACTTGCACCCATGGACTGGGGTGAACTGTGAGTATACCCTCCTATTCCAGAATTTTTCCTGAGTATAATTAACTATTAAGTTATTACAATACTATTTTGGGGCAGACTGCATCAACTTGCCATATGCATCATATGCCGTTGTCTTATATATGTTTATTTTGTAAGATAAAAGAACCATTCGTTTTATTAATATATTTTAATATCAAGTTATTTTTTATGCATGACAATATTTTAATGTATTGGCTGATATTATTATTGTTGTTATTATTATTATTATTATTATTAACCCATATTTATAAATATTATGAAATTGTTGTATACATTAAACATACAAAAAGCATACAGAGCAACCACTAACCAATACAAGATGTAAAAGGGTCCTGCCCAAAAGAGCTCACAACCTAAAAGACTGCTATGTGATTTGATTAATTTTGCAATGCATTTGTTTTCAGCATGTTAAAAATTTGTGTTTAACGTGCTATGACTAAAGATCAAATCAGCAAATCTACAGCAGATGCCCCTTTCCAAGGAGATCACAACTTTTGAAGTGGCACATGCAATAGAGTTGCTATCTGGTCCCAACTGATCTCCTGGTGATTCATTGGTCCTTCCCCTTAGTGTTAGAAAGAAAGAGACCTCAGTTCTACCCAGACTCCTAAGGGTAATTCAAATATGTTACAGAAGCTCCATGCATTTAATGTGAAATCTTTGCAATATATAGTTTCTTACTTGGTCCACTAATTCCTTTTTTGATTATTAGATTCTTGCATAAAAATATAAGGATTCACAGTTTATTCAAAATATAGAATGGGCTCATTTTATTTGCAAATATTTAATACCAAATTAGAGCCACAATTAAGGCTTTGATGTTTGACATATCAAGGCCAACATGCACAATGCCAGTCACAATTGTGTTATCTTTGCCCTAGGTGCTCATTTTCTGGGCATCTTTCTGCCTACTGAATTAATAACTGCTTCATAATGGTGCTAAAACCACAACACCCCTATCTATCATAACAAGAGTCAGTGACCACTTTATTCTTTGCATGTGATTGTAACCAAAGAATTGAGGTTATAATATATCTAATACTAATTTTTAACAAGAAATACTCAGGAACACTGTTGGCAAGTGAGAGAAATGTAGTGTTTAGATATAGTATCAGTTGTCTTATATACTGCCAACCTATGAAGTGCAAAATAATCAGGCATAGTAAACAACATCCTAATTATGGAGAATTTACAAAAACTGGAGCTGAAAAGGTCAAAGCTCACCTAGGAGCTTTACGCAATATCACATTGCTATATTTTTGCAGATGCACAAATGAGAGCATATTACTAAACCAGATTGTTAATGGCAGTGCGTCAGCAGCTACTATTACAATATATAAAACAAAATACTGTTGAAAGATGCAAAGCCATAAACACATTCTGAGCAATGCTATGTTCAGTTTATTGAATCCTGTCTTCTGATGAATCCAAAAATACATGTCCCCAATTATCGATAAGGTGCTAATGCAATGATATTCAATATATGCAAATAGAAAACAATGTGATTTTATAAACACTGAAATTCATATATATTTGTATAAATAACATGTAATCATTTTAATAATGGGATATAAATGATATAAAATGAAAATTTCACGCAGTGCGTTTTCCTCATTGGCGTAAATAATCTGCCAGCAAAGAAAGCGCATCATCTAATAGAAATGTGGTTAAATATGTTGCTTAATTGTAGCACTAAAAAAAGTATAACATATATATATACAGATATAGGAAAAGTTTACTGTGCTGTATTGAAGTTGCACCCTTGATTAAGCCCTAAACTAAATGCATTGCAATGATGAGTGTTTGTATATAATTCATATCAATGTTATTGGTGATACCCTGCCAGGAATCCAAGGAATCTATCTACCACACTACAATACATTTATAATTTTTTGTGCCAGAGCAATTAATTGTAATTGTTAATATGGAAGCCAAACAAATACAGCCAATGTAAATTAGGATGACCACACACACAGGCCAAATGGAATATCGACTGGCGTTCATCTTGACTTTAGTACTTCAGTGTGTACTAACAGGCAAGGCATATCTAGGCATGCCAGTGGTATGAAAATGCATATGCTCACATTGTTATGCCAAAATTTACAGGTGGGTGCTGTGTCTGTCAGTGCACACTGCGGTGACCTGCGTATTTACACGTATATATTTACAGTGAATAGCGCCTTCTATGACATGGTCCTAAAACTTCAATAATTAGATTTTGTATGTCAGTGAATTTTTTTCTTGGTAATCTCCAAGCTATAGACTGTTGTTCTCCCTTTGTCTTCTGTAAAAAAAAATGATTAATTGGTAAAAAAAAAAAACCTTTGTAAATCATTGCCACCCTCAAATTTAATGGGTGCACAATTGGGAGCAAAGAGAGGTCTCCATTTGATAGAGGGTTCAATAATTTAGGGGCTACAATCTTGAGAGCCATCTTCTTGTTCTTCTCTTTCCTTCTACATATTTTAATACTCTGTATATATTCCTTGTATATATCCCTTGGGCAGGGGCTCACCTTCAATGAGGCAAGGCAAGAACCTTTCCTCAGGCAGCATTGCCCCACAAATTACCAGGGGTGGCAAAAATTTGCTCCTGGTAACTTTTAAGAGCCAAATTCCCTTTTTTTAATCCAGAAAATCAGCTCTTCTATAGAAAAAGATCAAGGTATCCATCTGTAAACTGTGGCTCAAGAGAAAGTGAGCCACAGTTGACTTCAATCTGCCAAACAATGGTCTCTTACCTTATCAAAAAACGAATGCTCTGTAAGAATCTAAGAAAGTAAGAAATTATTTAAAAATTGCAAATTGTTCAGAATATCAACTCTCTCTATCATAAATAAGTTCATTTAAAGGTCAACTGACACTTAAGTCCTAGCAATGTTGTGGAAGGTTCATAAAGGAAACCCACCAACAGCTGAAGCATGTGATCATTCTTTTTTAATAATAAGCCTCAGTATTAATCTAATATTTATATCAGATTTATAAAGAAAAAGCGAGATTAAAGTTTATCCCAAAAAATCACCCAATTTCTATTCATTCCTGAAGGATTTTTAGAAGTGTTCTTATCAATTTAAAAAGTTAAAGTTATGGTGGCCATACATATTATAACAACGAACTACCCACAACCATTGGTCGTCAAAAGATCTTTCCTCCACTCTACTAACATTAAGTGCTGAATCGTAAGATATTCAGGTAAAAACAAAAAGAATTCTTTAGCTATATCTGATCAGCATTAATATTCCCATGTTTGGGTGACTTCAGAGGTGCCCGATCAAACTTTTCAGTCCTACCCGATCAACAAGATGACTGATATCAAAGGCTTCTTACCGATATCGATCGCCTTGTCTTCCACCACACATGCATAGATCTTTCGTACAATAAATATTGGTGTGTGTATGTCCACCTTTAGGCTAGTGCAAGATTGGGCCAAAATCTGCCCCTATGTGGGCATTAGCATGCTTTCCTGCCTGCCCCTGAACCATTGTGTCGGCTTAGTTGCATGTTTCAACACGAGAAACTCTGAATTTCTTGGCCAAACTCACTCGTGTTTGCCTGCGCCCAAGCCCTCGTCTGGCACTAGCTGACCTTTCACTCTTGGATATATAAACTTTTAAAAATTACATAGGAATGAATAGAAAGTACGTAATCTAATCTCACATTTTGATAAATCTGCCCCTTTATCCCATTCATAAAATAAATGTTCTTCACTTGTAAATCTTGACTGCTTATCAATGCATATTACCCTTGTTTTACTTTGTATGAATACAGTGCTGTAGCTATGTATACTCCTACCAACACGGTACCCTCATTTCTTTTCAAACCTACATTAAAAATATTTTTGTTGTGAAAAATGGCTTGATAATATAAAAAAAACACTTAGCAACCAAATCCCAGGATAAGGAGTCCACAATTTATTTTTAAAATTCCAAGTGCCACAGGAAGATTATAGTGAAAGTGCTTCCTCACCATACCAAAGCCTTGCTTTACCAAATACAATCAGTTTTTCAGTATTCAATATAAAGGTCACCCTTTAAGGTTTTACATACAGGATTGGCTCATGAAAAGTAGAAATCCTATAACATAGTACCGACCTATTTATTACAGGAGAATGAAGATGCAGAACACAGTTTCTATGAAAATCAAAACATAGTACTGCATGCTAATATTGTTATTCCATTCTTCATAAGGAACAAAATTGTTGTGAAAAGCAATGCACTTTGTGTAGTATCTGGGAATTGACATCATCATTTCATCTATTCTTCGAAATACTGCCGTATGTTGTGTTCTGCATCATTGCACGATTGCATTCAGCGCTGGTCTGCAACGTTCTAAAATTATATGTTATTAATAAAATCCATTCTTTCTCACATAAAAGTAATATATGCATATACGTAAATAAACACAATTACACATCACAGTATATTTTAACAAAATAAAACATAAAATAAAACCAGACAGAACATTCTGCTGGCTGAAATAATATGCAGCTACTGTATATTCAACTTAAAATTTAAGCCATTAAGTTCATTCTCATGTGTTCTAAAAGTTATTTTATCTACTGCTCTCTGTTTTCCCTATATAAAATTTGTTGCATGGACATATAAATATGTACCCCACATATATATGTCCACACTGTGTAAAAATGATGCTATTTTATTAAACAAATGGCTTGTGGATTTGGCTAGCTTATTCCTTGTGGAGCGAGGGGCCCTTGCAGATTCAATGACAGTGTAGTGATTATGAGCAAAATTTAAAAGGTGCTTTTTGACTTGATAAAAGATGACAAATATACAGGCAATCAGAACTGCTCAGAATGTATTTGGGTCACTGTGAGTTTGAGCAACTTGAGTTTTGACTGAATAGTTTTTATAGGCAAAATCTGTAGTAGCTACTGTGTACACCTGCGTTATCCCAGCAGGATGCTTGTCCATTGCTAAGAAAGCATTTCAGATAAATGGCTTAATGCCTGAATGTGGTGTTCATTTTGTCTTTTACCAAGAAGTGCTCTGCTTTATAAAAAGAAGCCTAGTTTTACTGTATTGTCTAGTGATTTGAACGCACCCAGTCCAGAGAAATATGATAAAAAACAGACTTTTAAATAGCGGTTTTAAAGCATTTTCAGAATTTAGTGATGCATTTCTAAATATTGATTGTCCTTTGACACATGTTGTGTCTGATTTGTAGTCACATTGCAGAGAATGTATTTTGCTTTGTATTATAGCTGCATATAATGAGTTCTGAATAGCAGGCAAGGCGAGGCAAGCCGTAATGCAGAAACACTGTTGTCTTATCTGCAGTAATATAACAAAAATCTTTCCAGAACATTGTTCTATCCCACTATAAATGTCTATATTTAGGGTTTTGTGTTAATGTTATTCAAGACATGCTAAAATTATATCTGGCCATAAATGTTGGAGGAAAACAGGACAACATGGTACAGGTTTGCTTCTGGCAACAAAGATGTTAATTTATCCAGGGTGATATTTTACCTCCCGCTTCTCCAGGCTTTGGTTTTGTGACAGTTCTGGACCTCAGCCAGCTTCGGTTTAGTGGTTGTCATTGACAACATCTTGCTGGATCTGGATTTCTTTCTTTCTTTTTTTTTAATTCCCTCTATCCCATATTTTTCAAAATATTCCTGATCTGAAAACAATCGCTTTTAATTCGTAGAAGTTTTTGAATCTCAGTAGATCACCTGCCTTCATTTTGTTAAATTTTTCCTTCACCCCCAACTGACACCATTTGCTTTCAGATATATTTAGCAGTAAATACACTTTGAAAATGAATAAAATGCTCCACTTCTGTGTAATAATGGAAGCAAAATGTACCTTCTACTCTGACAAGCACAATTAAGAAGATTTTGGATACTTAAAGCCTTCTTACTAACTGGTTTCCGTAATGGGGAGAGAAAAAGGAAAAAGGCAGATCAAAGACAGTTATCGCAAGCAAACATATCCTCCCCGGCATCTCCATCCTTAAATGTGATCACCAGAAGCAAAGCTTGTTATGGAGAACCTAGATGCTCCTAGCACATAGTCTAAGTTCAATTTTAGGCCATCTATATACGCTAAATAAGTGAGAAAACTTATATATATATATATATATATATATATATATATATATATTGTGTGTGTGTGTGTGTGTGTAATTCATTAAATTTACATACACACTTGTGGTACTCAGAAGGAACACAGTGAGTATTAGTAAATATTTAAATATACACGTGTTCGTGTATTTAGGTATATACAGTCTGACTGTGATGTAACCTATTGGTATAACATTTAAGGCTCGTATACACATTCATTCAAGCATTCCTGTACAGTGTTTTTTTTATGCATTCCGCTACGCTGGAACACATCAGTTAATGGAGCCCATTCTTCCCTTTGTTGCCAGTACCCACACACAATGCTGAACTGCTGAACATGGGTCAAATACTGCAAGTCATTTCTCTCCTGCATTTAGCAGAACTACCCATGCAACAGAACGCATACAAAATCCACTACAAACAATAGGAAGCTAAATTTTCATTTTCTCAGTTTTCCTAATGACAAAACAGGTAGTGTTGAACAAAAGGTGCTTTGCTGCCCATTTAAAAATACGTAATGAAATATTTGATGTTTATAGTTTTTAGTCTAGGTACAAACTTTTAGGGCTACAGCACAAGGGATTTTGCCTGTACGAAGACAAAGGGGCATATTCACTAAAGTGCCAAGTTTCTAACGCTAACAAAAAGTCACCAGCATCATTGACATCATTTCTCAACTTCGCCAATTCACTAACAGTGTCCCTGGCAAAACTTCACTAGCAAAGTAGATAGACTAGCGCAATTTTGCACCCTTACGCCAGACGAAGTTGCGCACTGACAAAGGGACGTAACTACGCTAATTCACTAAGATGCCCATTTTACTGAATGTTTCCTCTTGCGCCAGACTTTACTTTGCCAGGTCAGACCTGGTGAAGTTCAATGACATAGATAGGAGTTTGTCAAAAAAAAGTTGAAAGTCCCAGAAAAACGCTGGTGTCTTTTACTTTTTTATGGGTGATAGTATGACAGCGTACATTTTTGGGGGGTTACCCTCCTTCCCCCCTGCATTTCCTAATATATGGCACCTAAACTAAACAGTTTAGGGCCAAATAACTATATTTTATTGGTTGAACTATATTTTATAGGGCAAAATAACTATATTTTATTGGTTGAAAGTTTCCCAGGCTTGTGTAGTGTAATGTATATACATCCATTGTACTTACACTTTGTGCCGTATGCAAATTAGGCATCGCTAGCGTAACTTCGCTTTGCTTGACGAAGTAACACTCGCGCAACCTACTTTTTGCCTCCTTAAGCGCAAATTCATATTTTAGTGAATTAGCGGCTCCCTGGCGAAGTGCGACAAAGGTGTTGCTAGCGCATTTTCAGCACTTTGCTGAAATTTGCCCCAAAATGTCTAAAGTTCCCTTCCCGTTGCCCTTTATGTGAATCTCTGGTGTTAAAACATATACAGCCATGTAGTAGCCCAGAGTTGCTGAGCAAGACAAGTTTGGGCTGCTATGGGAGGCATAAGTGACACGTTTCCCCAACAGTTATTTACATTAATGCCAGTGGTAACAGAACTTTGGATATTTTGTCGCTGGCGTTAGAGGAGATTTAGTGCAAGTGACAAAATATTAGGTGTCCCTTTAAACTAAAGGCAAATACTTTTATTGTAGGCACAACAGTGTAACTGCCTCAAAAACAAAATAAACCTGCCTGGATTTGAACCAAACAATGATTTCCTACTTTTTACCTATAGTTCTGCCAGCCACACAGATACATACGAGAAAAGTCTTCCTTTGTCACAAATGAACCTCAGTGTAGCACAAGCTGGTTGAGAATGTGTTCCAAAATCTGGGGCTGAAAAAACATTCCAAAATTCCAGACCCTTAAAGAAGCATCAGTTCAGAGAGGCATGCTCAAGTAAATTTTGAAAAACCTTATCAAATTCTGGATATAATTATGGAAATATTTTTAATGCCGTGGACTTTTTTTTTACGTTTTATTTTTGCATTTTTACAAAAGGTAAAAAAAAAGTAGTGATAAAATAAAGGCAGTCATGTAGATAGGGAGGTGGGGGGGATCAGAGGAATATTGGGATACCCAGTAGTAAGTCTGTTAGTCCTTATTGTCTTGAAGGGCTTTTGTGGGGTCTTTGTCAGTGGTGGTGGTTTCTTGACAAACCGTCAATGGGCCGCAAATTTTGGTGAATTTTTCAGGGCATCCCCTACCAGAGTATGTCAACTTGTACATGGGGATGTGTAGTTAACCAAATTTTTCTATAGTGATTAGTGATGGGCGAATCTATCCTGTTTCACTTCGCCAAAAAAATTCACGAATTTCCAGCGAAAATCGCGAATTGGCGAAAAAATTTTCATGCGCGTGAATTTTGGCAGGCGAATTTTTCACTGGCGTTTCGCAAACTGTGCGGGAATTTGCAGTGAATACATTCGCCCATCACTAATAGTGATATTATGGGTGGTTCCATTTGAGTGCTATGGCCTTTCTTGCATAAAATGGCCCTGATGTGCCAGTCCCGGTGGGCCCAGACCCCCAGCAGGTTAAGCAGGAGAGGGGAACAGAGTGAGAGTTTGTGGCTGATGCTGCACATCAAAGTGTGTATATCTAGGACACAGACTTGAGGCAAGTCTGGATGGACCAATATCCCTAGGTATTTAAATTGCTCCACACAGGGGAGGGGCTGCACCTGGTTCTGAAGTCCCTGTGGGAGTGTGCCAACATGCAGGAGGGTGGATTTTGAGCAGCTGACTGTGATGCCCAAGCAGTACCAAAAGGTCCACTACCTGTAAGATCCAATAAAGTGACTGATGCTATCCTTTAAGTATACAATTGTATCATTCGCACAGAGGGATATTTTTTCCTCTAATGCATCCACAGTCCAGCCACGTATATGTCAGGGTCATTGCGGATCAGGTATGCTAGTGGTTCATTGGTAATAGCAAGCAGATATGGGGACAGGGGGCAGGCCTGTTTCGTACCCCTGGTTAGTGGAAAGGTGGAGGATATCTTACCTTTGGTCTGAATTCTGGCTGTAGGATTTGTGTACAGAAATCTGACCCAATTAAGAAATTTGGGACCAAAACCCATGCGCTCCACAAGAAGTCCCATTGTAGGGAGTCAAAGGATATACACATTTTAAGCACAGGAAAGCACTGGCAAGAGTTTTGTGTTGACACTAAACATTAAAACACACACCCCCATTAACTTTTTATATTGGCCAGTAAAATAAAAATGTAGTGGGGACTTTATTATTGTAAACTCTTTTTTGAAGAAACTAAAAGGCCTTTAAAATTCAAATATTATTTATCAGTTGAGGTGCAGCACTGATGGGCTGCAGACACTTCATTACAGGTGGAACGTTTCTTAGTGCATTCTAAGATGTTTAACATTTACAATATCATTAAATGGATTGTGGGTTGGACCAAGCAGTGATCTCTCATCAGTCAGAAATGAGCAGTTTAGTATAAGTTGTGGCCTATGAAGATGAAACATACACAGGTATGCGTTCTGTTATCCATAAGCAGACACATGCCCAGCAGATAGGGTTACCACTTTTTCCTGAAAAAAATACCGGTCTTCCTGTATTTTTATCTTTTCCTATTAATAACATTGGTATCAATCATCAAAAATACCGGCCAGGTGGTGACCCTACCAGCAGAGTAAAAAGGCAGCCAGGTCTGGACTGGGAGTATAGACCAGACCCTGGAATTCCAAGTACAACAAGGCCTAAACAGCCTACTAAATAGTCACTTTCTATGACATTTTACAGCAGCCCCAATGGCATTTCCAGAACCCACAGATTGGGGCCAGCTTTTTCAGC
The DNA here is from genome assembly GCA_024363595.1 of Xenopus borealis. Taxonomy (NCBI): domain Eukaryota; kingdom Metazoa; phylum Chordata; class Amphibia; order Anura; family Pipidae; genus Xenopus; species Xenopus borealis. The sequence goes on along the minus strand of CM044433.1, from coordinate 120,738,338 downwards.
TATTCACTCTACAGTACATGCACCGACACACCTCATGTGGGCTTGGAATCAGGGGCATAACTATAGAGGAGGTAGACCCCGTGGCTGCAGGGGAGCCCTGGAGGTATAGGGGCCCCCCATAAGGCCCTAAATAATGAGCAGTTTCAAAATGTTTTGGTAAAGATGGACATCTGGATATTGTAGGGGCCCTAGAATTAATTTGCTACAGGGCCCTGTAATATCTAGTTACACCACTGCTTGGAATATATGTACCATCTCACTTGCTTCAGTCATCTCAATCTGTCATGGATATATATATATATCTTTACTGTCTGAACTGCAAAATACTGACTGGGGATTATGGAATGGAAGCTTGTAGCTTTCCCTACCTTAGAGCCTGCCAGAGTATTACTGTAAGAAGATAACACTGCCAAGGAATGTTAATCACTGTATATATTATTGTTAATGTTTAAATCTCCCGAATGAGAAAAAATGATTTGCGGCTGCCTTTCTTTGATGTTTTGCAGAGTGCGTTCACTTACATGTTAGAATAACAGACATATTTTTACATAAGTAAGTCCACCATATCCCTCTCTAATTAACCCTGTCTCTACTCAATACCCCACCTATATCAGGCTATTTATATCTTTTACATCCTTTTCTTTCTATTATGCATACATGCACATCTGCCCCAACCTGATATGGCACATGACAACTGTAGGTACTTCTTTATGCCTCCTCCCCATCACTCCCAGAGCCAATAGTTTCTGGAGCTGGCCCCCGGCATTGCCATATGTTCTGTATCTATGTTGGTGTCACTTTTCACTGTACGGCAGGAGAAGTTTTATGGACCTGCAGCGACACACATAGACGGCAAAAATAATATTATACTTTTTCTTAAAGAAGAATCTCACTGTAAATGCCTGTGTTGAATTTTTATTATTTGGACTTGCTTTATTGTATTTTGTAACATTATCAATTCTAATGTAAATATGGCTGCATCTTATCTGTATTGGTTGCGAAGTATAGCATAAAATAATACATAACATTTGTACTGTACATAACAATCTGTGCTGTGATTTACTTTTATTAGTCTGCCCCTAGGTCATTGAGTGCTTGTTGCCTCATAATGGTTCATATATAGTAAGATACAGAATTTTTGCACTGAAAGTGCAATTACAGATCAGGTAATTCAGCCAGGCTGCTGAAAAAGATCTGTTGTGAATTCATTGGCACATGTTGGGATAAACTGGACAGATAAGATCATTTAGCCCTTGGACTGTATTACATAGGGCCCTTGACTAGGACATCAGATAACTTCCAATATTTAGAAAATATTGCCAAAATAAACGTTGATTATCTGTCCATCATCTGAAAATTTAAAGACCGGATAATCATATGTCACTATATCTTAACCCAAAACACAAGGATAAAGTCCTTTTTCATGTTTATTAGAAAAGCCTTTCAGTTGTTCATGACTTCTTTCAATGTATTATGCCATTTTCTTTTTTACCTAAAACATTTTGCATGGAAGCATTAATTTGCTTTGTTTTTATTTCAGATGTGCTACTATAAATGGTCAGAGATTGGCCTGTGCTCTTTGCCAATTCCACTGTTCCTGAAGGGCTAGCAGCATATTTACTGGCCAGCCTGATGGACTCAGGGGAACAAGACTAAATGTCAGTTGAACTGGAAAAAGCATGAATTAGTTTATGTGGTCCTTTAATAAAGGGTCTGCTCTGGTTGGCCTGGCATCCATGACCAACCAATCGGATATTAGCTTGTATGCCCAGCTTATGGAAAATTGTGTGTAATTGTTATTTAATGTGGTGTTACTGGGGGGAAAATAAGAAAAATATTAGTGAAAACTGTAAAGGGAGACACACACATGGAATTAATCCTTGGAAACAATAGTCATATCCCATTAGTACACACCGGACACAAAAATGAAAACTAAATATGGCTGGAGTTACATGTAAAATATAGGTGTTGTATCTGTAACATATCTGTAACATGTAAACACTAGTGTGCACAATATTACACTTGAATTTAGTATTGGAGTGTTTCCTTTCTGGCTATTATATATAATAAAGAAAGAAATGGTTTGTAGACCTTTTGGTATTATATAGATTTCTACATGAAATACACATAAACTGTGCTCTTGTCTTCAGCTAAGTCACTGAAATATACAGTCAGAATATGCTTTAACTAATAACACAAACACATGCCAATACTGAACACATTGTTTACACATTCACAGTCTAGTGTTCCAACCAGTGAGATGATATTGGAGGGGTTGGTTGGAGGTGCCTTGTCCTATTAAAAAGCCATCAAAATAATTAAAAGAAATATCAAAGAATCTAGCTGGCAGAGGCTGCACATGTTGTGTCTGGATGATCATCAATTCACAGTTAGACAAATTAGAAGCCATTTATTAAAATGATATACTGTTTAATGGGCAAAGTGCAAACCACTGTGCTTCTTTCCAGAATTTCAGTAAAAAAAATGGTTGCCGGTAGTGATGGGCGAATTTATTCGACAGTATAATAAATTCGCGAAACACCCGCAAAAATTTGCCCGAAAAAAAGAAACGATACGCGCGACGAACATCAAAAACGAGATGCACGTCGTTTCGCGAATTTTTTTTAGTTGCCGGCTAAATAACACGCTGCTCATGTGCAAGTTTTATAAGTGCAGACACAAAGTAGCCAATGCTTTGGTAAAACCTGCTGAAGTTTTTCTTCCTCAGTTTATGGTATCACATTTGATGCACAACATCAATAATGGCATTAGCATATCATTAGGTGCAAGTCAGCTGTGTATGAAGTCAGCCTAACCAGCAAACCAGACTAGTTAAGCCAAGCCATGTAGTGCTTGAATTGCTGCAATAGAGTCACTATGCTGAAATCATAAGATATTATTTGCTCTCCAGGTAAAATGTCTTCAATATTTGCATGTTTTAACAACCAGCATGGGGTTGCTGCCTGTTGAGAAGCACATACATGGAGAAACTCATTTGTGTGTAACAAGAGTGCCTTGTGTTCTAGGATAGCTAAATCAGAGTTTAGAACTCAATCCATTTGGAACATTGAAGAGAGATGTTCATGCAAAAATCTATGAACTGAATTGTTTTGGAGACATGGTCCAAATGTCCTCCTAAACAGGCCCGGACTGGCCATTTGTGGGTTAGGGCAAATGCCAGAGGGGCTGCTATAAGGTCCCATAGAAAGTCAGTATTTAGTGGGCTGGTGGGGGCTGTTTGGGCCTCTATGTGGGCTGATGGGCCTCTTGTGTACCTGAAATGCCAGGGCCTATTTTAATTCTCAGTCCAGTCCTGCTCCTAAACATTGTGTAAGCCTGATACCATCAAGAGGAAATGCTGCTAAAGGCTAAAGTTTTGCCAGTAAATAAATCTAATGCTTCACAAACTTTTTCCAGCTTGGATTTGGTTGCAACTACCACATTCAAAAAACATTGTCATAAATTAGTGCAGGTTTAGGGATGGTAGCCATGGGTATTTGCAATTGTATTTTCACTCCACCACATAGCAACTATTTAAATTTTTTTTTAAATAATGTATGGATGCAACAGTCATTGCAGATATTGTTTCACGTATGCTACACAGCCATCATACAGAATAAACAAAGAAAAGATGCCAGTATACAGTCCACATTTGTATATCAGGTTACAAAAGTGGTGTAAACAGTACAAATAGAAATGTATAACCCATGTATAAAGGGTGTTTGTTTCCTATCTCATTACCCATTGGTATTGGGTTGGGGGGATTGAGTCTGAAAGAAACATTGGCATGCAATTATCAGTTGGTGACAAATTGGGAGTCGTCATATGTACTCAGTATGGCAAGTTCTGGGTAAGATTGAAGGTGAACATCAGCCGCCTCTGAGATCATAGTGTAAACTATTACATTCCCACATCATGTGCATATAGGTACCTGGAGCAGATTTAGATCTAGTACAAGTGGGATGTAAATGGGGGTCCATTCTTTGTGGGCATACTGCTGTATAGTATGCTTTGTGAACAATATATCTCTGAATCATTTTGTGGTCTACATTGAACAAAGCAAATTGGGGCATCTCTAGGGTGTCAAACATTCATTCTCAGTAAGTGTGTGTATGTGATTGTGCCATACTGTAAGAAACCTAGAACTTGTTTTTTTCATATTTACAGAATTTCAACACACCATATCAATGGGAAGTAACCAGTAACCAGTGCTCTTGTTGAAATACTTCAAAAGATTTAAGGGAGCCAACCTGAAGCAGATCAGGTCAACTAGTTTTATGACCTCATGATCCCATGTTCATGCCGCCTCAATGGGGACAAACCCGTGGAGTGCAAAGTTGTCCCAAATAGCCATCAATGGGTGTTTAGCCTGGTGGGCACTTTACTTGTAAGTGCAACCATAGTTTCTGCCCTAAGTGTAGCAGGGGGTGATTTTGATTTAGGATGATCTTAGATGGCTGTAGATGGGCAGCAGGGATTGGGAGTGAGCCAGGGCTTAATGTGTGCAAACTACACTGACAAAATATAGTTCAAGTTGCACACATGAGGTGAATTTTTGTAAAGGCAGCCATACATGGGCCAATCTCCTATGTTCTCTGACAAATGGACGTGGGGGCCTCAGGGACAAAGTGAAAAAGAGAGCCCACACACAATATTGACTCCTCCTTATTGTTCCAATTGTTTGTGCAGAGCCCACAAACAACTGGATCAGCAGAAATGCTGTGGCTTCTCTTGACTTCCTTATCTAGCAATCTGCCATTTACTGGCTAAGATGGTTCATTGGCAAATTAAACTGTTACCTGTTTCCTGAACCATCCAATAGCCATAGTATATTGCTACCATTCCTAACCAGCCGTTCAGCATATGTGATTGTTCACAAGTGTGCTTTCTTTTTATTTTGTTTTTTTAAATATTTTTGTTCAGTTTTACATGCATCAACATTGCGTCTCTTTGGAAGAGAAGGAATCTCAGATATTTTTCTTTTACACTGTCTAAACAAAAATCCATAACTGATTGTAATATTTTGAAGTCCTTGAAGGTGGCATAGTTCCAGAGTTCCCATAGTGGACATCATCATTAAATTCAGCAAATTTGCATCTAAAGAAGCAAGCACAGATGTCATTTTGCTAGAAACATTCAGCATAGTTGCATCATATTTGCATCAAATTGTACCCACAACTTGCATCAGACAAAACTGGAGAGTTAGATTTATCATATAATTGGTATTAATGAGAATTGGTGACTGGGCTGTAAATTTAGATTTGCTGAATTCATCAGAATATTCCCTTTGTAAGCAAGGAAAGACATAGTAAAGCAAAACAATTATGGCTTACAGGGAATGTCAACCCCAAAACAAGTTTTTTCCCTAATAAAAGAAAACCTCATTCTCAGCAACTTTGCCATATACATTTATTACATTTTTTTTGTGCAAGTCAGCTGATTTACAGACCTGTCTTTACTGGGGTACTAAGTCTTTTAAAACATAAATAATTGGTGAATTGCTAATGTGGTACCATTAGGGCTCACATACTCAGCCTGGAAAATATAGACCTGGTAGTTTAACATCGGTGGTGGTAGGAAAGTTCTTGTAAGTGGCAACAAGGGACAAGATACTGGAATACAAGACCGGATTTGTGACCAGAAAGCTAGACATTGGAGTGGAAGTGGATGCGATCTACTAAGATTATGCTAAACATTTGATACAGTACCACACATAAGGTCAGTGTTTAAATTAATGAATATTGGCCTGAAACATTCCAAGTACAGAGAGGCCCAATCAGCTCCCCTACAGCCCATTAAATAGTGACTATCTATGGCAGCACCTCTGGCATTTGACACAACCCACAGATTGCCAGTCCGGGTCTGACTGGGGCAACCACATGTACCTATATGGAATGGTGAAGGTAGGGGTTCCTTTATCTCTTGCCATATTTGCATGACAGTTTAGTGCGTAAACATGCTGCAAGAAGGGCGCAGGCTAATGTTTGGTTCCTAGCGCAGCTTGGGGCTATTAATTCCGGGTGATGATGTGATGGCAGATTCTATTAATATCTTTAAGGGTGCTGCACGCATTAGTCGCCTGTGATAAAACTTTGCTACCACAGGCAGCTAATCTCCTGCAAATGCTTTCCCATTGGCAATAATATAAATGTGTTTTTACCCCCACACTACATATGAGTACATATCCTTAGTGTATGAAATGGTAAATGCTTATGGATTTGATTTTGTACCAGTTTAAATGTTTTGTGATTTATTTCTGTAGCTGGGAAGAGGGAGGAAGAATTAGTCTCTCCATACTTCAGTATCTGAACTCGTTTTTTTTATCTTGAGGTGATAGCACCATTGAGGATCTTGATCACCTTATAAGTTATTGTCAGTGTGTAAAGTTTTTTTTTTAAGAATGGTAAACTAAGCCCTGATTTGTGACTGCCTTTCTTTAATGTTTTGCAGGGTGCATTCACTTTCCATGGCAGTATGATAGACATGCCCTTGCTTAAGCAGGCCCAGAACATTGTTACGCTTGCCAGAGCCATCACAAAGGAATCATCTGCTAAATGAAGCTCCTGCCAGGTGGGCCCAGATTGCACCATGCAAATAGAAAGAGCAGCGGGAGCAACAAACACCAAGCCACCAGGCGAAGCATCCTGTTAGTATCCTGTATAATAAGTCTGTTTACAATAAATGGCCAGGCCTGTGTTTAACTTGCTTGCTCTCTAGTGGATTTGCTTTTCTTTCTATTGAGTGCCACTGTCCCACAGACCAGCACTGTAATGCAAACCTGGACACAAATAAAGTGATGCATTTTAGGGCTCACAGTGTGTGCAAGCCTATGCATCAGTCTCTAGTCTATTTGCATAACAGTGGTGCTCCAGATCATGCGTTCCATGTTGTTAACTGGATAAAGCAAGCTGTTGTGCAGAAGTTAACCCAGCTTGTAGAGAGGGTAAGTAAATATAAGCCACCATTGTTCCCAGTTCTAATACTCTCGGCTGAGTGGGTTGAGGCTGCAGAGCATCAGCTTGTGCCACAGAAGCACTTCAATGAAGTCTGAACAAGCAGTTACCAGAGGTTTCTTTTGCAAAGTAAAACTTGTCAGTGTGTGTCCCAATCATACAAAAGGCTGTGTCCAAGGAAATGTCTATGTTGTGGGGTGGATCTGAACCGCTGTGACTGCTCCATGGAAAAATTGCATTTGTGCCATAACTGAACCCCTTCCCTGGGCACTGGAGCATAGAGCACCAACCTATAGATAACTGGCATCTTCACTTGTTTTATGGTTCTGCCAAGAAAGATGGAATTAATGTTATTAGAGTGGTTCATTATACCCCCAACTGCAAATGCATGAAATTGTGCTTAAACTCACAAGACAAGCCATGAATTTTGTCCACTGTTGTTGAATGTTTTCATTAATGACTCGGGGAGGACACTGTAAGCAACGAATTGGTGTTGGCAGATGACACAAAACTATGTAGCTCAATTCATTGAATCCAAGATTTGATATTATCCTGTGTTAAAAGAGGGATGGATACATAGGAGGAGAGGCTCATTCTTCTTCTTTACAAAGCACTGGTAAGGCCCCATCTGGAATATGCTGTGCAATTTTGGCCTCCAATTATTAAAAGGGATAATAGAGTCTAAGGAAAAGTGACTACAATGATAAAAGGTATGGAAGGTCTCACTTTTGTGGTCTGGCCATGCTGGGATTGTTTACAATGGAGTGAGGTGCTTAAAGGTGGAATATATATTTAACTATATGAAGGCACCATATCGTAAACACCAGATGGCCCTTCCAGCAGATATTAGGGGATCCATTGGGGGTCCATCTTAATGATCGCAGTTGTAGAATTATCTCCTTGAAGTGGTTGTACTGGCAGATATATTAGATATCATGAAGAAAGGGTTAGACGCCTTGATCCAGCGACTGGTCTGATTACCATCTTGGAATCAGGATCGCATTTTTCCCTCTGAAGCAAATTAGAGAGGCTTCTGGATCAACTAGCAGTTAGATAGGCTCTCTTAGATAAAAAGGTTGAACTTAATGGACGTGTCTTCATTACTAACTCCTAAATTACTGTTCTGTAACTACTACTGGGTAGTTCATTGATTATTTCTGTCATGATTAAACAATATTTACATATTTTTTGGCAGACTTTTAATAAATAACTGACTGTCCAGCTGCATTTTTCCCTAATGTTGCCTAAAAGCATATTATTTAGTGAAGATGATGAGAACCTTCACTTCTTCATTTACTGATCTACATCTCCCAGCACTGTTTCCTTTTCAAGAAACAAATGAAGGGAATATTTTTTGTCAGCAGGTAAGCCCAAGTGAAAATACCCTTTGGCACTTTAAACAAGAAGAGGAGCAGAACGTTTTTATTCTTTTCATTTAGAATTTATTGGGAAAACATACCTTTGCACAGAGACAAAATACCAAGCCATTATACAAGAACTTCTCTGCTCACCAAGGACCAGGTCTGCAGTAACAACACTCATTTCTTTATTTTTCCCATAACAAAAAAAATCGGTAGAAAAGCATTTTTAGGAAAAGATCTGTATTTTATATGGAAGTTCAGTTCAGTAAAAGCATTGTTGCATCCAGCTGCTTGCATTGGCTGGCTGTTATTGGAGGCAGTGGGTTCTGACATTGCAAGTTTATTGTCCTAAAATTGCAGTACAGGTTTAGGACCTGTTATCCAGAATGTTATCTGAGTGCTCCAGAAATCTGTTAACTGCAGTTTGGAATGGTTGTTTTTCTGCAGATCTTCACAAGGCCTTAAGCAGTAATACTGCCCAAAGCTTGAAGAAGGAAGGAAACAATACATTATTCTCAAGTGTGAACCCAGAGGATCATGGAAGGAAAGTTTTGATCAGCGTTAATCTCTGAGGGATAAAGGGGTACACTTTAAACAGGTCAAAGCACCCCACAGCTCAATTCAATGTGCGTGAAAGCCATGTAGGTATAGTGACTGTGAAGCACAGGGTTACAGGTGCACATTATGGGGAGAATTCTCACTTCAGTAGACATCTTTCTTGCCATGCTTCGCGCATCTTCATCAACTTCATCATTTAAATATGGTGGGTACAGATAGGTCCATATATATCTTTATTAGTGATTGTTGTTGAAATTGCAGGAAGTGTCCGCTTATTATTAAAAATGTCCAAGGAAACAAAATAAAGACAAAAGAGTTCATCTATTGTCTTAGACATGAGCCCACCCTAAAACAAAAAATGTGGCATGCCCCTCGAATGGTTAAACAAAAAAAGTGTAAATAACATATACAGTAGTTACACCTTGTAAACATAATCCCACATTAAAATATAATGTTTTGTCTTTTTATGACTTTTTTGGCATGCAGGAAATGAAGTCAATGACATAATAATGTTGAGGGTGTAGCTTCAACTTATCAATTCGCCAGGTAGGACCTGGTAAAAGACTCGCGAAAAAGGGTAACGGATTGGAAAGTTTGCAGAATAGGGATCGCTCATCTAGGCAATGTCCCTACGAATTGTCATTTTGGTGAATTTTCGCTAAAAAAAAAAGTCCACTAAACACTTTAGTAAATCTACCCCAGTTTGAACAATTTATCCACAGCCAAGTGACCTCTTTTCAGTATTTTTCCAAGGCCTGACAGATTGGTCACTAAATGACCCTATCACCCCAGGAGGGGGGCACTAATTCAGGTCAGGATTGAGATGTTAAAACTTTTCATATCACTAGAGGGTTTCAATGTCTTTTATTAAAGATTTTGGATCAAACTGTACCACCTTCCAACATACATTTTAAATCATATTTGCTATGAAAAGAAAATAATATGTGTGTATTTTTATTTAAGGACTTTATAAAAAAGAGTACATGGTTGGGCTGTGTAAGTGAGGGGAAATGTTCAAGGAGAAATCGTAAGCAGAACAATAAAGTTTGTTAGCTGGGATACATACCCCTTGTGGCTTTGTTTATTTGTGATGAATGAGGGCTATTGTATGGGGGTGAAGTAAAGGCACATACTCTGAAAAGAAATCCTCCAGAGGTCACACTTATACAGCTAAAGTCCTTTTTTTGAAGATATACCCTCAACTCCGCCAAATAAAGTAAAACCACCACCAGCGAGTGAATGTGCAGTACAGTACTTGGGGGTGGTTCTAGGCCATATATACACATACCTTCATCCAGTGCAGAGGAACATTGGGAAGAACAGGGGAAATTTACCTTGGCACACTCTGCGGAACCCTGTTCAGTGCATTTTTTAAACAAGAGGAGCAGCGGCGAGGGGTCTCTGCTTAGTGACTATTATCAAATTGGCACCCCCAGTTGCAACCTTGCACCGCCATTTCTGCTTTATCAGTGTCTTTATTTCATGAATGACCAACATTCTCATGTAGCACAGTTTATATCTAGGTAGCAAGTGAGTCTGCAAGTCCAAGAGAATAATATGGCTAAAAAGCAACACCCCATTGTTGTACATAGGTTGAAAAGAAAAAGAACAGAAATGAATAATACAAGAGTGCTCAGGGGCATGCACTGTGTGAGATGGTTTTATTCATTGTGTCTGTGCAGCTCAGAGCCCCTTTCCTATATACCAGGCATCCCCATCTTTTTTTTTTTTTTTTCCCCTGTGAGCCGCATTCTAATACAGCAGTGGTTCTCAACCTGGGGGTCGAATGACCCTTTCACAGGGGTCCCTTAAGGGGTTCCAGGAGCAGGTTCATCTCTCTCCCCACTAGCCCTGGGGCAAGGTTGTAGCTATCCGGGTGTTGGTGCTGGGAGTTGTAGTTCAGTAACCTGTGTAGGGAAGCCAGTTGCACTACAACTTTCTTTTTAACAAGATATTTTTATTGATTTACATATATCAATCAGCAAAAAAAAACATTTCTTGGTTTGACATTCGTGCAATACGGATAGAAAGTAAAATGTCATCACATAACATCAGTATCCACTTTAAACATTGAATTTGTTATACAATCAACAGCAAGTACATACCTCTGTTCCATTATTATTTGATTATTAACCCTTTCTATTACCTCGTGAATTGAAGGTGGTTGGGAGGATTTCCCATTTCTAGCTATAACTAGGGTTGCCACCCAGCCGGTATTTTACCGGCCTAGCCGGTAAAACACCAGCCAAGGCCGGGGCCGGTATTACAAATTTACCGGCAATGTGCTGCCGGTAAATTTGTAATACCCCTTAAAAAGGCCCTTGCCTTGCCTGAAATCCAAAAAAAACGTACCTTTTTCGCGTCTTCACCCCGATCGCTGCAGTGGCCCCGCCTCTTTTTGCGTCACGACCCGCCCCTTTTATGTCACGACCCGCCCCTTTTTGGTCCCGCCCCCCGCCGGCCGGTAAGTATTTTGTAAAAAGGTGGCAACCCTAGCTATAGCATATCTGGCTGCCGTTAAAACATGAGATATGCACTACAACTTTCTATATCCCCTTAGTAGGCACCGAAAATATTTTAATATTTTATGGTTGGGGGTCACCACAACATGAGGAACTGTATTAAAGGGTCGCAGCATTAGGAAGGTTGAGAACCACTGTAATTAGGGTTGCCACCTTTTCTTAAAAAACATACCGGCCTTCCTATATAATTCACTTTTTTTCCTATTAATAACATTGGGATCAGCCCTCAAGAATACCGGTCAGGCCGGTAAAAAAACGGCCAAGTGGCAACCCTAACTGTAATTCAGGCACTTCAAAAGTAGCCCACAAATAGCACAATATGTGCACTGAAAAATACGCTTTAAAATTTTCACTTTCCACGAGGCAAAAGGGGCATAGCTACAGACCCTAATACACATACAATTTCAATGAACATTGGTGAAACGGCTCCACCACTAGGCATTTTGACACAGATTTTTGCCTCCAAAATGTCTGAAACTGAAAAAAGTTGCATGCTGGGTATTGTAGTCTTACATTAAACTTGGCCAATTGTTGAGCAAAAACTACATTACCCAGCATGCACTGGGAGACGCAGTCTTGGCAAATTAGGGCAAGAAAAATTTTTGGCTGGTTTCCAATGTATAAAAACAGCCAAAGGCCCAAAAAAGTAGCCCAACCCCGTACCTAGGCTAGTTTGTAGTTTCAAAACCGCCTGGGCTTTAAATCAGTTGCCCAATTTGGCTGGAAACCAGCCAACCCTTTTCAGGCGCAATATCGCACGCATCCGCCTCTATGAAACGACTGTTTGTTCTTCACGTATGAGTGACAGGCATATATAATGGCGGATACGTGCGTGCGTCCCGTTTGTAAAATAATATGCCAACAAGCGAGTGAGCCCATTTAGCCCATGTGCTGCCAATTAGGCAAGACAATGGCAGTGATATTGCGGCTGCGTGAATATGAAGTAACTAGGAGAGCGGCCCGGTTGGTGCCGCTCGCTTATTATTATATCCCACCTGTCTGTATCACGTCTAAATAATACAATTTAGTAAGTTTCGGCAAACAATGATTTATAAATACAAATATGAGTGAGCGGGGTGGAGCCGAGTACAATTGATGTCATTCTGTCATTGAAGCTGCCCAACTTTTCCACCGAATAATGTTTTATTTTTCTCTACAGATTTTATCCAGTAAATGATTTATATTCATATAATATAGTACACATCCACAGGCGCTTTGTGTTTCTCTTTGCCCTGACTACAAGGCTGGGAACTAGGTGGGTACGGGTCGAGCAGCAGCGCCAATGATAGCTCCGTGAGGAGATTTGTATGACGATAAGTATAACAGCAATAGCGATTACATACAGGGACTGACAGACATACAGGCTGCTATAGTGATGAAACTCGGGCAGGTGATTGGGTAAAGTTGCTGCTGGTGGTGCTGAGAGGTCACGTGGGTGGCATAGAATGGGCGGCAAGACGGTGCCATTCGCTGTGGGCGAGTTTATTTCACGTGCCGTTAAGACACAGGAGTGGAGTCATCTTTCCCACTGGAGTTTCTATTAGGAAGCTTTTAGTGACTGTTATTTTCGTCCAGTTGCTAAAGACAATTGGGCAAACAAACCAGATTATGGGATTAACAGCGGGATTTTGTGCATATTAATGGCACGGAGGGGAACCTAATGGCTTGGTAATTACACAGCAGCGAACGGGGGATGAACAGTAAAGCCCTTTCCATGCCAGAGAGCCCCCGGGTGGTATTTATTTTGGGGCACGGGGGAAAGTGAGAAAACAATGAGAAGACAATGAGTGAGGCAGCAGCGCACTATTGCAAAGGGAGAGCTCCTTTATAAAGACAAGTGATGGCAAAAGCAGACAAGCTGCTCAATCTGAATGCTTGTCAATAATAAACCAACAAACAAAGGCAAAAGTTAAAGGCTGCTCTTTCTTTCCCAAGAATGTCATACACAATGTACGAGCTACATTTCCCCCCTCCAGTCGGACGGTTTCGAAATGTTTGTCTCCGGCTTCTAGTCAGGGAAATGTGCTGAGCTCTATGATCAGAATCAATGCGCGCGTAGATGTATGTGTACATGTTCTAGCTGACGCACACACAGGTTACAAATAACTGGAGTGCTTTTGCCTCAGTCGTGCCCGCATATGGGCGTGTATTTGCCCTCATACCAATGAAGTGCAGAGCCGCCATTGTTTTTTCCATGCCAGTCCACATTGTTGGTTGGCAGTTGATAGAATACGTCAGATACACAAATCGACACGATAGACAGAATGGAAATGGGGGGGCAGTTTGCACCGGCCTCTGTGATGCTATTGTCGGGCTGGCACCTCGCTGGCTGCAGAAGAAGGGCACATGCGCCCGAGACGTTTCCGCAGCAACAAGCCGAAGCTTTTTATCTCCTTGTGTAAACAGGACTGCTGCACTGCGGCCGCTATTTCCATAAATCAATATTAGCCTGTCCTCTCTGCCGCAAACGCACTAGTGCCAGCGCCGGGCAGCGCCCCCTGCTCTCCTACAGCGAGCCTTCTCCTCAGGACTGGCACTCAAAGCAACCACGTGTCTCCCCTGCACCCCCCATACTGACACTGCTGCACCGCTGCTCAATGTATAGCTGCTAACCTATACCAGCCATACAGACATTTATCCATCTTTCATTGCTCCCCTTTACTCATATATCTTTATATGAAATACATTTATCCATCTTTCATTGCTCCCCTTTACTCATATATCTTTATATGAAATACAGTATTGTTACTTATAGTCTCTTCATTCTGTATCATGCCTGCTACTTCAACATATATCACCTCTACATAAATACAGATGGCAATTAAAGTTGCCAATCCATTAGCCATGTAAGTAAAAAAGGACACGCACTTCACCTATATTAGGTGTGTGTGTGTGTGTGTATATATATATATATATATATATATATATATATATATATAATTCATTAAGTGGACCAGCACTCCAATTATTTCAATCAAGGTGATTTTTATTCCAACACCACTTAATGAATTATATACTGGAATTTGACATAGCACCCAGTCTTCAACAGTGAAAAGTGTGCAGGTACCTTTTTGAACATTATATATATATATATATACACACAAACACAAACGCTAATGTTTCTGTTGAATTGTACATGTTACAGGCCCACAGTGTGGCCGTGGCAACAGTGATTCTATTCAGTGTCGGACTGGGATGCCAGGGGCCCAACAGAAAACCTTAGATCGTGGGCCCACTTTCCAAACTGTTATTCCTTCTCTCCTCACTTAACCTCTTTATTCTCCTATTCTTTTATATCTACTTACTATACTCTATTCTTCCATCATTAAGCCTCTTTTTCCACATAAAGCAGTGGTTCTCAACCTTCCTAATGCTGCGACCCTTTAATACAGTTCCTCATGTTGTGGTGACCCCCCCGACCATAAAATATAAAAATATTTTCATTGCCAGCCGAGAGCGGATTGTTAGGAATGTACATGAGACATCGTGGCTGCATTAAGGTTTGTTTTCCGTGCGTAGTGAGGCAAAAAATTTTTGCCACACCCATTTTGTGGCCACACCCCAAATACCATGTTAATTTTACAAATTTTAAATGGGCAGGGAGAGCTGTATGGCAGTCCCTACTAAAGGGATATAGAGAGTTGTAGTGCAACTGGCTTCCCTACACAGGTTACTGAACTACAACTCCCAGCACCAACACCCGGAGAGTTACAACCTTGGCCCAGGGCTAGTGGGGATAGAGATAAAGCTGCTCCTGGAACCCCTTAAGTGACCCCTGTGAAAGGGTCGTTCGACCCCAAAAGGGGTCCTGACCCCTAGGTTGAGAACCGCTGACATAAAGAAATAGGGAATGAACATGAAATAGGCTAAATTGTTAAAAGCAAGAGGCCCACTGACATCTGGGCCCACCGGGAGTTTTTCTGGTACCCTGTGGGCCAGTCCAACACTGATTCTGTTAAAGAAAATGAGTGGAGACACAGAGCCAATGTTACCGGTGTGCTTGCTATTTCTCAACATACAGTTTATTTCCTGTCATTTACAATTCATATGTCACATACATGCATTCTCAAAGATGCGAACATCTGAACAATATTGTACTTGAGCCTTCTCTCATAACTTCACATTCAAGGCAAACTACATATGTGATGTCAACCTCACCATAGCAGTATTATATTTACACATATAAGTATATATACTTTATTCACAGTATTGGCTGCAGAAATAGAGAGATCTAACAGACAGACAGGCTGATGCTGTTGGTTGGCCTCAGTTAAAGAGCAACCTCTTTAACTGGCAACAACCTGATTTGTAACAATTCAAAATAACTGATTACCCAAAATCTCCAAATCAGAGAATATACATAGTAACATAGTAAGTAAGGCTGAAAAAAGACACAATTTCAACCTTTAAATTTTTTTTTTTTTAAACTGCCTAACTGCTAGTTGATCCAGAGGAAGGCAAAAAAAACCAATATGAAGCCTCTCCAATTTGCCTCAGAGAGGGAAAAAATTCCTTCCTGACTCCAAAATGGCAATCGGACTTGTCCCTGTATCAACTTGTACAATGAGCTATCTTCCATAACCCTGTATTCCCTCACTTGCTAAAAAGCCATCCAACCCCTTCTTAAAGCTATCTAATGTATCAGCCTGTACAACAGTTTCAGGGAGAGAATTCCAGCAGCTCTCTGTGTCTAAACTCCCTCACATTTATGGGTAACCCCTATTGGTGGGAGTGTGAATGGATTACCACATTATACAGAACTTGGCTATAGTCTGATGCACAGATATAGTGGATACACACACACACATGTAAATGTAACTTCATATTTACTGGGGTCGCATACTCCCTGACAAACTCAAAATACATTTATAAAACATTTTGTTAACAATCAATAAACAGGTTCATAATGTGCATTTGGCGTATGCAGGTACTTTAGAAAGTAAGGTTCTATGTGTGGAACATAGGGTAGAACATTCCACCAAGTCACATTAGGTTTAGTGTGAGTCACCATGTTCACTGTGGGATGTGGACGTATTGATGGCTGGCCAAGAGTATCATATGTAAACACTTGTTTTGGCCTTCTCACACAGCTGGATTGCCTAACCCCAATCGGCAAATTTGTCAAATTTGTGTTCTGGGATCTCAATTTTCACATACACAAGTATGTAAGTATATACCTATGTGCCAGCCATATGCCATCCCTTTTTTTAAACTAGTTGATCCAGGGGAAGGCACAAAAATCCTAACTGAAGCCTCTCCAATTTGCCTCAGAGGGGTAAAAAATCCTTCCGGACTCCAAAATGGCAATCGGACTAGTCCCTGGATCAACTTGTATAATGAGCTATCTTCCATAACCCTGTATTCCCTCACTTGCTAAAAAGCCATCCAACCCCTTCTTAAAGCTATCTAATGTATCAGCCTGTGCAACTGGGAGATAATTCCACATCTTCACAGCTCTCACTGTAAAAAACCCTTCTAAATATTTAGACGGAACCTCCTTTATTCTAATCGGAATGGGTGACCTTGTGTCAGATAGAAAGACCTACTGGTAAATAAAGAATTAGAGAGATTATTATATGTTCCCCTTATACATTGATACATAGTTATCATATCACTCTTCTCCAGCTTGAGCAACTCCAATTTGGCCAGTCTTTCCTCATAGCTAAGGTTTTCCATCCCTTTTACCAGCTTAGTTGCCCTTTTCTGTACCCTCTCTAATATAATAGTGTCCTGTTTGAGTGATGGAGACCAATACTGTATGGCATATTCTAGATGTGGCCTTACCAGTGCTCTATAAAGTGGAGGAATTACCTCTACCTGACGTGAATCAATGCCACTTTTAATACAGCTTAAAGGAAAATCCAACCTGAATATGTAAAAAACCCTCCCCCCTCCCCTGTGTAGGCCCCCACCCCCCTCCGGCCTACCTGCCCCCCAGGCAAATGTTCCTAATGTGTTACCCCTTCTTCCAGGTCCTGTCCAGCAGAGTTCACAAGTGCCATCTCCTCTCAATCGCTCTTCTTCCTGAATTGACCAGCGTTTTCTGGCCATGCGCATTATGCGGGATTTGCCGGCACAGAGCTACTGCAAATGCGCCGAAAGTCACGAAGCTTCTGGAAAAAGAATTGGATACTTTGTGACTTTCGGGCGGATGCACAGTAGCTCTGTACCGACAGATTTCTCCAACTGTGCATACGCCCAAATTCACTAACTTTCTGGGTTTTTTTTCCGAACCTCTATGACTTTCGGGAGTATGTGCAGTTGGAGGAATCTGACGGTACGGAGCTACTGCGCATGGTCCCCCATCTATCATCTCTATCAATCTATCATATATATCTCTATCTGTCTACTGTATCTATCACATATATCTATCTACCGATCTACAGATTCTATCTACAGTATCGGTCTATCTCTCTCTCTCTCTCTCTCTCTCTCTCTTCCTCTTTCACTCTCTCTCTCACTGTCTATCTAACTATCACAGCTACAGTTGTGCTCATAAGTTTACATACCCAGGCAGAATTTATGATTTCTGAACCATTTTCCAGGCAGAATTTATGATTTCTGAACCATTTTTCAGAGAAAATAAATAACATAAAAACGTATCTTTCAATCATAGTTAGTGGTTCGCTGAACCAAAACAATTAGCCAAATGCCAAGGGCTAGTGTAGCGGGGGAAACCCCTGCACTTTTATTAGGTCAATGATGTAACATTTTGGGGGCATGCCTCTTCTTCAGACATGCAGTATTAGCTACACAGGAGAGAACTACAGGGGAATTAGGACAATTCTGTTGCTGTAGTGTTTGGTTGAAGCCATTTATTGTCACACAATCTTTTTAAATAATAATCACTACACAAACTACCCAAATGACCCTGATCAAAAGTTTACATACCCCGTTGCTTGTAATTAGTGGGTGTGAAAGTTCAGTGACTTTCTGGATTCCTGAGAGACCCTTGCATCTTTCATCCAGTGCTCTACTGATGCATTTTGGATTCTAAGTCATGGGGAACGCAAAAGAATTGTCAATGGATATACAGGAAAAGGTAGTTGAACTCTATTAAACAGGAAAGGGATATAAGAAAATATCAAAGGAATGGAGGATGCCAATAAGCAGTGTTCAAACTCGAATTAAGAAGTGGAAAATTAGGGGTTCTGTTGAAACCAAACCAAATAAAAGTAAAATTTCAGCCACAACTGCCAGATAAATTGTTCGTGATGCAACCCCACAAATAACTTCAGGTGAAATACAGGACTCTCTGAAAAAATGTGGTGTGGCTGTTTCAAGATGCACAATAAGGAGGCACATGAAGAAAGATGGTTGAGTTGCCAGAAGAAAGCCATTACTGCTCAAATGCCACAAAGTATCCCGCTTACAATATGCCAAACAGCACAGAGACAAGCCTCAAACCTTCTGTCATAAAGTCATTTGGAGTGATGAGACTAAAATGTAACTATTTGGCCACAACCATAAATGCTACATTTGGAGAGGAGTAAACAAGGCCTATGATGAAAGGTACACCATTCCTACTGTGAAACATGGCGGTGGATCACTGATGTTTTGTGTGAGCTACAAAGACACAGGAAATTTGGTCAGAATTGATGGTAAAATAAATGCAGTCAGTTATCAAAAAATACTGGAGGGAAATATGGACATTCCAACATGACAGTGATCCAAAACACAGGGCCAAGTCGACCAGTCATTGGCTGCAGCAAAGTAAAGTGAAGGTTCTGTATTGACCATCTCAGTCTCCTGACCTCAAAATCATTGAGCCACTCTGGGGAGACCTCAAACATGCAGTTCACGCAAGACAGCCCAAGAATTTACGGGAACTGGAGGCTTTTTGCCAAGGAAGACTCTATCATATCTATCTATCTATTGCTATGTATCCTATCTATATATCTTTCTTTTATCTATCTACATAGTAATGTAGTAGGTTAGGTTGAAAAAATGACGTTCATCTAGTTATAACCTCCCTAACTGCTAGTTGATCCAGAGAAAGGCCATGTCCATGTATTCCCTCACATGCTAAAACGCCATCCAACCAATTCTTAAAGGACCAGTGACATCAAAAAAAGTTTTAAAAAATGTGTTAGTATACATACACCAAGACAAATGAAACTTGAAAATAGCACTCCTCTTCAGAAAAGGTCATCAGGCGATCCATCGTGCGGTGCTCGATTTCTCCACCCTGCCTTCCTTATAGGAGATAGCCAGGGAGGAGAAATCAAGCACTGCATGATGGACCGTCGCCCTTTCTGAAGAGGAGAGGGATGACTTTCAGTAAGTTATTTCTTAATAAAGATTTTGCAATTTTAAGGTTTAATTTTTCTTGGTGGTTTTTTTTGTATACTAACAAATGTTTTAAAACAAAATGTTGATGTTACTGGTCCTTTAAAGCTATCTAATGTATCAGCCAGTACAACTGATTCACAGAGAGAATTCCACAACTTCACAGCTCTCACTGTATAAAAAAAACCCTTTTTGTAAATATTTATTTATACATAAATGTTCGGGATTCAAGGAAAACCACAAATAACTTCATGTGAAATACAGGTAAACTTATGAGCACAACTCTATCTATCTATCTATCTATCTATCTATCTATCTATCTATCATCTATCTTTCAATCAGTCATTATATCTATCTATCTATCATCTATATCTATCATCTATCTCTACCTCTGTCTGCCATCTATCTCTATTTTTCTCTAACTGATGTAGTTTACTGTTGCAGGCAGCGAGTAGAGTACAGGAGTTGTATGTAGGAGCTGTGGTTGACTGCAGTCACACATACCATGATGACGTGCTAGTGCTAAGTATGTGTCCCAGTCACTCTAGCTCACTGTAATGGTGACAGATCAAAGCCTGCCCCTTGTCCTTTGGCACCCAGGACAATGCAGCCTCTTTGTTGCAGTTGCTAGGATCCCAGGAAAGTAAGAGAAAGTGTTAGGGGCATGTTAATCAGATGGTTACAGTGCAACAATAATGTCTGTCCTTTTATATCTCCCCTTTTCCATGCTGTGTACTATAAACCCCTACCCCACCTCCCCTTTTAATGCAAACAATTGACATTTGTTTGTTGAAGAGTGGGCTTTGTCATGTAAATGCAGTTTTCTTTCCCCCGCTGTATTGTTGTAGGGTGATTATGAAATGAAATTTATTGGGAGACTCAGAAAGTGAGGTGAATGATTAGACAGCCATCACTCTAGCAGTAATGTTTATTGAGCCATTTGATTGTAAGTACCCTGAGGTAGGGACCGACCCTCTGTAAAAGTTTTATCAGTTTGTCATGGTAGTTCCTGCAGTATTCATTGCATTCCATAACTATGTGAGGTAAAGTGTTATCCTGGGGACAGCATTAATGGAGCTGCTCTTGTAGTCAAGGATAGTGGTTTCACTGGGAATAAGGGAAGAACACACACACATATATATATATATATATTATATATATATATATTGTATGGGTAACAATTGTATGGGTAACATTAGTCATGCTTGTTTGTCTCTGATGTGGTAAATGTGGTAAAAGTTGCATTTTCCTGTTCCGCATGAACTTACCCTGCTACAATCACCACTGTTCTGCACTTCTTCATTGTCTCTAGCCATTCTGATCCTTGTATTCTCAGCATAACTCCCTGAATTGTTCTTTGGTGCTGATCTCAGTTGTTTGCCTAGTGCCCGTGTGCCAAAACTTTGTTGGAAATTCTATTGCTTTTGTTACCTTGTCAGCAGGACTGGACTGAGAATCAAAATAGGCCCTGGCATTTCAGGTACACAGAGGCCCAATCAGCCCACATAGAGGCCCAAACAGTCCCCACCAGCCCACTAAATACTGACTTTCTATGGCACCTAATAGCAGCCCATCTGGCATTTGCCCTAACCCACAGATTGCCAGTCCGGGCCTGCTTGTCAGGTATGGACTTGGTTCTGGCAAATGCCAGAAGGGCTGCTGTAAGTAGGGTTGCCACCTTTTCCTGAAAAAAATATCCCAGCTTTCCTATAGATTTATCTTTTTTTCCTGTTAATAACATTGGGTTCAACCATCAAAAATACTGGCCAGGTGGCAACCCTAGCTGTAAGATGCCATAGACAGACTATTTAATGGGCTGGTGGGGGGTTGTTTGGGCCTATTTTGACTCCCAATTCAGACCTGTGTGTACAATGTATCTGGATCCTCCTGCATCCTCTTCTGCTCGTGTATATATGTGGACTTTAGCCAGGCACTTTAGCCATTAGGTAATAAAAGGTTTGCTAGTGTTCTGCTCATCTATTTCCTACCAGTCAGCCGGTAGGATTTACTAGTCAGTTGCTGTGGGTTACTGCACCTGGACAAACTGTTGTCTTTTATTACATATGGGGAGGTTAACAATGGGCATATTTAGAAAAGTTTGAATTTTCTCCTCATCTGACTTCAAGGTTCGCCTCAATTTGCCATATTTGTCATATTTTCACAACACATATAGTTACTAAAAATTGTAAATAGGCTTTTAAGATAGAAATTTGGTGAATTTTCTGTGAAAATTTAAGTTAATTTCTTATTCTCCTTTAAAGGAAAACTATAACCCCAAAATGACTACATGAGCAACAGATAACATCAAATTAAGTGTCATATTGAAGAATCTTATCAAACTGGTATATATATATTTAAGTAAATATTGACCTTTTCTCTCTGTCTCTGTGCTGCCTCAGAGATCACCTGACCAGAAATACTTCAACTCTAAGGGCAGAGACACACAAACAGATTCTGGGAGATAAGTTGCCTGGCGTAAAATTACCTCTTCTTTAGGCGACTAATCTCCCCAAACTGCCTTCCCATTGGCTAGAATGTAAATCGGTGGCACAATGGCACTTGGAGCACTTCATTTTTGGAGGTTGTCCCAAGAGGAAACTTCGGAAGATGAAACACTCTAAGTGCTAAGGGAAGGAAGTTCGGGGAGATTAGTCAACGAAGAGGCGATTTGTCGCTTGCCAACTAATCTCCCCAAATCTCTATGTGTGTTTCTGCCCTAACTGTAACTGGAATAAGAGTGGAAGACAGAACTCAGTCTGTTGATTGGCTCATGTGACCTAACATGTATAGCTTGTTTGGTATGTTTGTGTGCACCATGAATACAATCCCCAGGGGGCTGTCCTTATTTTTTAAAATGGCAGATTTCTATTTGTGATTACCCAATGGCACATGCTACTAAAAAGTATATTATTATGAAAAATATTTATTTACATGAAGCAGGGTTTTACATATGAACTGTTTTATGCAATATCTATGTATAGAGACCTACATTGTGTGAGGGGTATAGTTTTCCTTAAAGTTAATTAATGATGCTAATTTTTGGCGTTATTACGCCAGATTTTTACTTTTACCCTTTAATAAATATGCCCCAGTGACTTGCCCTAATATCCCTTTTCCAGTACTTTGCATAGGGACCTGTTCAGTGTTCATTGGATGGTATGTAGTACATTGTAGTTGGCAAATAACGCATCATGCATTCAGGGATGGATTTACCTATCCCCGCTGTCGTTTGTCGCCCCTGTCCCTTCCCTTTTATTTGCTCAAATTTTCATCATGGGGACGGAGCAATAGTAATTGGCACACAGGAAATTTGAATTAATGTGGGTGTGGTTGGGCAGCTTGCCGCCCCCTAAAATCCTGCCACCCTAGGCCCGTGCCTAAGTGGCTTTTCCACAAATCCAGGCCTGCATGCATTGCAAACGGACACAAACATTTTGTACCTGTGTAATGTGTGCAAATCAAGATTTATTTGATGGTATTACAGGGAAACATTTTGCATTAAGGATCTTAGGGCTGCTGCGTCTATTGCAAAAGCCAACCTTGGCACGCAAGGTAGAGCCTGAAAAATAAATGCAATTCTCTATCCTGAAGCACCTATGTGATTGATACAACCCTGGTTCATAATAAAATTAGTAGGCGCGCTCCTCAATTGTGTGATATGTTTGGGCCTCAACCTTTAGTTTTTTTCCTCAGAATTAGCTTTGATTGTCTACATTATCTCCTTCCTGGCTCTAGTTTTCCTTTTAATGACAAATGCGTTAAATACCAGACTTTATTTGTGGGTCCAGTAATATGATGCTTTTGGAGCTGGTGTATAAAGTCTCTAGGAAACAATTGGCATGAGTCAGTGTATTGACTGCAGGACGCATTCAGAAGACACGCCTGTTTACTGATTGTTTAAAACCCCAGCCCAATAAATGATCTTTGATATCCTCAGTGAATCGGGTAAAAAAGCAGGCAAAAGACTGCAGGGATGGCACAACAATTGCTTAGAATGCTCCCTAGTACAATATCTGGTTGTACAAAGAGAATACTATGCACATAGCATGTTGCGTCTGAACCCGCGTTCGGCAACTACACGCGTCTCGTGGGTACAACGTCATTGAACAGAATGTAGTGCGTCTAGACCTGCGCTCCCCTGCGTCTGAACGCAGCCAAACGGAATGCAGGTGAGCGCAGGTACCAAACGCCCGTGTGTAAGGGCCCTAAGGAATTAGATCTATCTGGGTGTTTCCGAAATCCAGATAGTTACTCAGAGTGGAGTGGGCCACAACAAACAACTCCCTGAACCCCTTGATTTAATTCTAAAGAACATACCTTCCTAAAGGGGTGTTTCACCTTCAAGTTAACTTTTAGTGTGTTATAGAATAGATAAGCAACTTTTTGGTCTTATTTTTTTCTTTTTTATAGGTTTTGAATTATTTGCCCTATTCTGATTCTTTTCATCTTTCAAATGGTGGTCACTGACCCCATCTAAAAAACAAATGCTCTGTAAGGCTACAAAATTATTTATTTGCTACCTTTCATTACTCGTTTTTGTATTCAGGTGCTCCCCCTTTCATATTCCAGTCTCTTATTCAAGTCAATGCCTGGTTGCTAGGGTAAAAATAATGTAGAAGGCAGAGAGAAAGCAAAAACGGAAGAACTTGCTGCTTAAGTGTACTTTATTGTGTGCAATAAAGCAGTACTGCCATTTTTGCTTTCTCTCAGCCTTCTAGTTTATTTCGCCTATATTTCACACCTGCAGCGGGGGTGTTTGCTGAGATTGAGCGCATAGCTAACTATCTCCCCAGTCAATTTGTCTTATTCCTGATTGCTGGGGTAATTTGGAATTAGCAACCAGATTGATGAAATTGCAAACTTGATTGCTGCCGAATAAAAAGCAAAATAACTCTAAAAACATAAATAATAATAAAATGAAAACCAATGGCAAATTGTCTTGGAATATCACTCTCTACATCATACTAAAAGTTAATTTAATGGTGAACAACCCCTTTAAAACCACATGCTATTCACTATTCATTTAAACAAACGGGAAAAAACTGCACCTGAATGAGCACAACACAATGGCTACTGCTTGATGCCAGGCACATATTTAATTGCATAAAAATAAAGACATTTTTGTAATCTAGCTTTATAGAGCGCACCCTCTATTTAATTGAATATTTGGCTTTCATTACAGTGTATATAATTGCAAACAAAATGGTGAGCATAATCTCTGATTAAATATATACAGTATAATGTATTGTGTTTGTGTTATTCACCTCGCACCAGGCATAATAGCTGAATTTTCCACTGTGAGCAACAAGCAGCCCTTCTCTCCAGCCATGGGATTATGGGCACCTACACATTTATATGCACTTTAATTACTGTTCCTTTTTTGGTGGCATATATTTCACTTGATGCCAGGGTGGGATGGCACCTTGTTGACTTGTTTATGATGTACATATAATGACTTTCTTTATTTGCTACTTTTGCTGTAGTCCTTGATATCCTTACAATAATGGACTCCATGAAAATCCCCGATGGGTTCTACTGTATATATTTCAGGATGCTGATACCAAACCAAGTAATAATTGGAACTGTAAGTTGTCAGGAACAAAGGATTCCCGTGTGTGTGTATTATTCTTCAGAGCACACTGCAATGTACAATAACAGTTTTCTAATTACCGAGAAATAATATGGAACAAATCCTTTGTCAGGAACAGGTAGCAGCTCTGCTAGGATAACAATACAACTCCCCAGTCTGTTATTATTACAGGCTGAACAGATTCATCCTGCCAATAAATTACTTTAGCACTACCAATGAATAGCAGCACAACTGGGCCCTGATTGGTTAACCTTGCCTTATTGTTCTACAAGCCAAGGATCAGCCACGTGTTTCTCTACAGCTAGAACTGAACTACAGCTGCAAATTATACTGTGATCCCGCTGCAAAAAGAAAAATACTGGCCCCTGTGGTTATAGTGGTGGCCCTGTGCTAGCAGGTGATGCAGGCCCATGAGACCCAGCCTTTCATGCACACATACAAGTACAGACTAATTGCACTCTGTGCTGAAACACATATGTGCACCCCATCATTGAAGCTTGTACCCACCCTCTTAAAGGTTTTCCTCACATGATAGCCCTAATATAGGGAAATAGAAAAGGTAATAGCTTTTCACTGTCTAATTTAGCAGACAATTAGATAAACAAGCTCCTTGCTTCAGCTCATTTATACACATTAGCACAGGGCAAACAACAAATTGCTATAAGTTTGTTATAACTATGACTATTTTTATTTTCTGTATTAAACCATGCCTTCTGCAGAAACCTAAGCTGTCCTGAAAACTCTAGTTATAGTCTACTAAGGCATTACTTTGTTAACAAACTTAAATGTGTGATTCACCTTTAAATTAACCTTTAGTATACAGTGGCCAGTACTAAGCAACCTTTCATTTGATCTTTATTATTTATTTTGTATAGTTTTTTTTTAAATATTTGTTCTTCTGGCTCTTTCCAGCTTTCCAGTTTTTTAGATGACCCCCATCTAAAAAACAAATGTTCTTTAAGGCCATAAATGTATTGTTATTGCTAATTTTATTACTCGTTCTTTCTATTCATATTGCTCATTCAGGTGCTCTCCTTTTCATATTCCAGTAGTCTCTTATTTAAATCAATGCACGGTTGCTAGGATAATTTGGACCCTAGCAACCAGACTGCTAAAATTGCAAACTGAAGAGCTGCAGAATAAAAAGATAAATAACTCAAAAACTACAAATAATAAAACATGAAAGCCGTCTCACTCTCTACATCGTACTAAAAGTCTAACAGTGCCATTAAAGGGCAATATCATTTTAGTGCATCATTGCTTCAGTGTGCTAGATTGTTAGCCATTAATGGGGTTTGAAAAAGTGATGGGCAGAGAGACAGGCAAATGAACAATGATCATGCATTCCAAAGCCGTGAGGCAATTAGTGAGCATCTCAGTAAACAGAGGGTTCTTGCTGTGAAAGAAGTGGATGGAAGAGATTCTTGGTCTGAGCACATGTTGGGAATCCTTAGTGTTAGGTGATACAATATTAACCTGGGCATAGTCTGATACTGAAAGGAATAGCTGTACTTTAGGGTTGGCTAAGGGTCCTAATGTATGGGAAATGTGTTTTTCATAAACAGTGATGTTAGTTACTCTAAACTGGGGGGACTGGCCCCCAAACAGCAGAAATTGCCAAAGCCTCACGGTTGGTAATCTTATCTAATATCATGTAGCTAAGTTTTACACTTATCCTCAGTGTTTTTAGATTTTTCTTTTATATTGCTAGCATCCATTTTTTGCCCTGTAGACCATAAGACTAGGGATGCACCGAATCCAGGATTTTTCAGCAGGATTCGGATTTGGACAGGGAGGGAAATCAATCAATGACTTTTTGGCACAAAACAACTAAGTAAAAAATATTTTCCCCTTCCCACCCATAATTTGCATATTCAAATTAGGGTTCGGAATTTGGCCGAATCTTTCGGGAAAGATTCGGGGGTTCGGCTGAATCCAAAATAGTGCATTTGGTGCATCCCTACATAAGACATATTAATATCCTTGGTGAATAGCTCTACTGTGCTCCTGAATTTCATAAAAAGCAGGCAAAATGATTGCTTCAAATACTCCCTATTAAAGAAGGAAACAACCAACAGAGTAAAGGAAACCCTGCGCAAAGATTTAAAGGGAATATTTAGCTGGTTGGAGCATGTACTAGCCCTGTGTCTTGCAGTGATGTCAGGGTCTATGCCCTGTGTTAGTGAATGATACTTGTAAAGATAGAGCATGTTTCCAAACTATCCATGGCCCTGTGCTATAGTTATGGTATATTGAATTAATCATGGAAGTGTGCAGGGCCTTTTATGTGGTAAAACCTTTACAATCATCAGACAGGGTGATTGCAGCTCCCAGTACCTTTCATGTGAACAACATTTTCTATAAAACCACACAATAAGCACATACACAGTAGGTATATATTGTGCAAGATATGCTCAGATTATGCAGGCTTCCCTCCATTGCTTGCTCGGTAGACCTTAAGATTTTGGTATACACGGACATTATATACAGGTATCAGCATTGTAGTTTCAGTATATGAATAAAGATCTGTAGAAAACAGGGTTGATATACACTAAACATCATCATGTAAACTCTATGGTGTGCTATCTAAAATCATGCATAGTTACAAATCTGTGTAATGATATTATTTGAATGTGTAACAAAGTATAAAAAAAGAGGTATTAACTAAAGAAAAAAAAAAAAGCAATGTAAATCCAGCATTAGACACAGCACATTACATCACTTTATCCACCATGGTGTATTTGCTTAAAGGAGAACTATATGAATATGGCTAAAAATGCCATGTTTTATAAACTGAACTTATTGCACCAGCCTAAGGTTTCAGCTTGTCAATAGCAGTACTGATCCAGGACTTCAAACATGTCACAGGGGGTCACCATCTTGGAAAGTGTCTGTGACACTCACATGCTCAGTGGGCTCTGAGCAGCTGTTGAGAAGCTAAGCTTAGGGGTTGTCACTAATTATCTAGCAGAAAATGAGGTTGGCCTGTAATAAAAGCTGATTCTACAAGGCTGACTATTAGATTGTAGATACTAGTTGCACTGGTTTCTGTGCTGACATGTAGTAATTATCTGTATTAGACTAATCAGCCTTATTTTGTGACATTTATATTCTATGTGTACTGTATATTGTGAGTGGGTCCCTAAGCTCAGTAAGTGACAGCAGCACAGAACATGTGAATCAGCAGAAAAGAAGATGGGGAGGTACTGGGGCATCTTTGGAGACGCAGATCTTTTACTGCTAAAGGCCTGTGATTGATCAAGGAGTAGGGTTGCCACCTGGCCGGTATTTTACTGGCCTGGCCGATATTTTTGATGGTTGATCCCAATGTTATTAATAGGAAAAAAAAAAGATAAATATATAGGAAGGACGGTATTTTTTTCAAGAAAAGGTGGCAACCCTATCAAGGAGCCAGCAGCTGTTGGAAGGTAAATTTATTTCTAGAGCAAAAACAAAAACAGAAGAAAATTATTTTTGCTAAGTTTTCACAGAAAGCACTGTTCCAACTCCATATAAAACCAAAAATCAGGGTACCTTGCAACAACCTCTTTTCAGACAGCCACCCTACACTCAGACTACTCTTGCTATGAGAAGTAGAAGTTCTCATAAACAGCATTTTGTATGTTACTTAAGTATGCAAGTCTGCCTTTCCCAGCAGCCCATGCTCTTAAAGGCACATTCAGCTACAACAAAGTTGAAACTATTAACACAATATAAATACATTTATATCAATATGCAATTTCTATCTCCTTATAAAAGGAGTTTACAATCTTATTATTCACAAAAAAAACCACAGGAAAACCCAGCATATAAGAAAAACACATTTTGTTTAAATGTAACCTCACCTGCTGTAGCTTTTACCAAATGCTAATTAAGCTCAGTGCATGTTCCCTGCACACTCCCAGTGCTAAGGTTTTCTTCTCATTATACTGAATAGGAACAGATACACTTGGTAAGTAATATTTTTGGTGATTTTTGTAATGCTGGGTAAAATGTGGCGAGCATAGTTTATTACTTTGTCTGCAGAAGAAAGAGGGTTTGCTGGCCAGCAATAGAGAAAGGGGGAAAACATTTATACCACACATACATGCAGACAAAATAAATCACTGGGCTGGTAGAGAACTCAAAACATAATGTACAGCATTTCTAGCCTATTTCTTTAGTTTAGCTTTAGTTCTCCTTTAAGTGCTAAATTGGGAATATCATATAGGACAAAGAAAGGTCAGTGGATTCATTTTCAGTAATGAGAAAATGCCCTTTATGCAGCTTGTTGTTTGTCCAGGACTCTGTATAAAATTTTGAAACAAAGTGGACATTTTATCAAGGTGTGTTTATGGGCTAGTGCATCTCACAGTAAATAAAGGTTCTCTTCTGGTTTTTAAAATAAAAGGAAAGTAGCAAACGAATTAAGACTGTATTCTGCTTTACGTGTTTATAATAGAGCCCTATGTCTTGCTTCAGCCATGGACAATTAGTGTTCAGCTTCTGTAGTAGTACATTATTGCTCTGTTGTATACTGTACATTGACAAGCATGTTTATTGAGTTGTGCTTCATTTGTTTGCCACTAAATTCCTCGTTTTGTATTTCTTCCTGCAGGTCCAGACTGAAATTTAAAACAGGACCTGGCACCATTTCAGGTAACAGAGGCCCCACAGGCCCCCAAAATAATGAATGTCTTATGCATCTAACAGCAGCCCCTCTGCCACTTGTATTTGTGTCGCACTTTCTGCATTCACTGTAGTTCCTAAATTATATCATTTGTCACCACTGGCATGTAGGTATTAAAGGCTACTTTCTCCCTTCCTTTCATACTTTCCCATTAATACTAGGCTGCCTGTCTCCTTCTTGTTTTAGCCTGAACTGAAGGCAATATGGGATGTTCTGAAAAGCACCAGTTGTAAGGAGAGACATAAATGAATATTTGTTAAAACTAACATGATAAGCAAATGCTACAAGAGGTATCAGATAATCAGAGTCAGGAGTAGGATAATACTTTATACACAACCAAGTAGTATTTAGCACAAGTAGTTCAGTCACAACCTGTTACCTGCTCATTAACTCCTGTTTGCTCACATTAAAGTGACACTGACACTAAAAAGTTACCTTTAACATATGAATGTACATTAAATGTTACCTATAGGTCACGTTGATCATTTTTTGCTGAGAGGTTTGTTTTTGTATATAATTGTTATTTGAAGTTCCTAAGCCTGACTCTATGACAATCTGACTTTGCCAACCTGACTGTCCCACCTCAGCCTGTTAGTTACAGTTTCTAATGCTAACGGACTCCTGCTGCACAAATATGGCAGCCCCCTCATACAGGAACATGGGGGGATCAGACAGGTAATGTAAAAGCATCATGCAAATACCTTATGGCAAAGTTAGAAGTAGCTTTCAAAGCCAGTATTATAAAAGATGTAAAAAAGAGTTTAATTTCAGGTGTCAGTATCTCTTTAAAACACGTGACCTTATTGCAGCCATCCAAGTTGAACAAATGTAACTTAGGGCCCTTACACACGGGCGTTTGTCTGAACCTGAACACGGATGCTATTGTCTGAACCTGAACATGGATGCTATTGTCTGAACCTGCGTTCGGTGCTTACACGTGTCTCGTGAGTACAACCTCATTGGAAAAGAATGAGGTGCGTCAGGCGCAGGTCAAAAATGCCCGTGTGTAAGGGCCCTTAATGTAACAGTCCCCATCTTACCTGCCCCATCTGTTTTGTTATCTGACTAATTTGAATTTAGAGCTCATTCACTAATTATGTTGTGATGCATTTGTTAGCAAGGACGCTCTACTACTACTATACTCCTATAAGCAGCAGTGACGTAACTACTCCCTGGTGGGCCCCGGTACAGGATGGGCACCTGGGCCCCCCTGTCAGGCCCATACCTCTTTAAATCCCATCTAATTGACTGCCATAAACATTATTGTTGCTTCAATGGGCCCCAAGGTGGTGGGGGCCCTGGTACGATTGCACCCTCTGCACCCCTGGTAGTTACGCCACTGATAAGCAGGCAGTAAGTGCAGGTCTCTCTGTAGCCTTGGCTCCTTTGTTTGCACATCCAACATATGTCTGACACCCACATGCCATCCTTCATGAATCAGACACTTCCAAACACAGTCAGCACTGTATTAATAGGAAACACTCCGGTCTTTATATTCTTTTTCCTCATCCCAGACATTTGTAAGTGTGCCTTCTTGTCTCTCGAGTCCTTACTCCACTTTGCAAAACCTTTGCCAGTTGTTTGCTTATTCCTTTGCCAGCCACCTACCAAGAGACCTCTGCCTTTTGTTTGGCTACATGATGGTGCAGTGGATATGCATTGTTGCTTTGTAGGACTAGGATTTTTTATTTCAATTCCGGCCAGGGCATTATATGCAGTGAGTTTGTAAGTACATTATCCAGAATGCTCAGGAGCAGGTGCTGAATTCAACCCATACCGCACTGAATTCAACCCATACCGCACTGAATTCAACCCATACCGCGCTAAACCCCTCCCCCAGGCCTATCTTCCCCCCCCCCCACCTGGGCAAAGGCCCCTAAGTTGCTACTTCCCCCCTCAGCACAGGTCCTGAGCATGGAGGTTGCAGGCGCCATCTTCTCCCCAGCCGTCTTCTTCCAGGATCCATGAGCGTTTGGCAGTGCATGCACAGTAGGAACATTTGCTGGTACAGCTCTACTGCGCATGCCCCAAAAGTCAGATAACTTTGTGACTATAGGAGCATGCACAATAGAGCTGAACCATCAAATGCTCCTACTGTGCATGCGCCGCCAAGCAACGAAGAATCCAGGAAGAAGACGGCTGGGGAGAAGATGGCGCCTGCAAACTCCATGCTCGGCACCTGCGCTGAGGGTGTAAGTAGCAACTTTGGGGCATTTGCCTGGGGGGAGGCCTACAGGAGGAGGGGTTTAGCACGTTATGGGTTGAATTCTCCTTTAAACCTCTTTATTTCACAAATAATAACATTCATAAAGGAAAAAATCTGTTTTTGGGAACACCGGGATAAAATTTTGCTTTAAAATCAGGGAAATGCACCCATTGAAATGCATTATAAATTGGTGGGACCACAAATAAAAAATGTATAATGCAGGAAAACTTAATACCAGGGGGCTTAGAATTAGGGTTTCACTTTATTTATAAAGTGCATATAATACCAACCAATCAGATGCTTTGTTTTAAACAGGTGACCAGTCGATTCTACCTGCTGCTAATGGGTTACTGCTCCTGGGCAAACGTATTGCCTTTTACTTAGTCTTTTTCATACTACCCCCTTCAGTGTCTCCGTAGAACTCGCAATAATGAACAGTTGCTGTTCACGTAAATGGAATGTAAGCAAAAAAGGGGTATTGTGTACCAAAAGTGTTATTGTGGTTATTGTCACTTTGAATTCAGTGCTTATAAAATGAGGCCATGTGGTTGCAAAGACAATAATGTAAATCTATTGTATATAGTATCATGATTTTTTATATATGAGCACTCATTTGTTTAACCATGGATTAGTTTATTAGTTTTAACTTCAGCAGGTTTAAATAAAGACTTCAATATTAATAAGTTAGACTCCAGTATCTGTGACTTGTGTGTTGTAATCCAAAAATCCAATTTGTCATCCTGCAACAGTGGAGCATGAGCAGAACCACTCCTGATTCCTTACAAAGTAAATGGTAACATAGAACAATAAAAGCCGCAATTGTTGCATCTTCACTTTTGCTGCTTTGGTTTCGTTTAGGATTCCCTAGACACAGCTGAACAACTCTAAAGAGCCAGGAGCCAACCTATAATTCATTGAGTTTTGTTCAAGCTTTTATAAAGAAAAGTTTTACAGCACCTTTGAGAGTCTGCATTTTTGTGGGATTTAAATATTCCCTAATTAGGTGTCGCCTTTCAGCAGAATGAAAGCGAGACCTTCATTTCATTTAACATTGCCATTTTAATTCACTCTCCTCCATGTAAAATAAGTAGGTAATGAAAAGTTAAACAGCTGCTGTAAAATATCACATAGCTAGTTCATTGGCAGGGAGAATGATCCCAATGGCTATTGGTTCTTACTTGGCAAGACGCCTTCATTCAGATTAATAATGGAATAACTCAGCCTGTCTGTTCCCAGAGGGAGCCATCATTTTTTGGATGTGTAACACAACTTATATATATAAGGCTATGGAAGGATAGCAATCACAACTAGCACAACTATATTGCAATCTATGAAAGATAAAAAGGGAATCATTTCTATTACTTTCCCTGGTAACAATTCCCAGGAAGCTGCAATGTTTCCAGACAGTGTTTTTATAGTGAGGAACTTGACATTGTTTCCAACCTTTATAGTCATTTCCCAGTGGATATTCTTATAAATGTATGTGTTATTTGGTACCCTGGCTGCCTTTTTATCTCAGTATCACCATCCCGTCATAGTTGTAACATCTGTAGTTGCCTGGCAACATCACAAACAATAATAGGTTGTATCATTCTTCCATTTTACACCTCCCTGACACATACATGAGACGTGCTATAAATTGACACAATTGTGTCAGCAAATGCAATGATTGTGTACTATATTTTTTAATTAAACAAAGCAAAGGTGTCTTCTTGGAGTGCATTTACCAGTTACAAGGCAGGGTGCAAAGTCCAAACATGGTGTTTTTACACATTTCTGCTATTCCCTGCACTGTTAGCAATGGTTCCAGGTGCTACAAAGTGTGTCTGCCTATGAATACAGCCTTGCCTGTGTCTGGCAACAGTGATTTCATGAAGGGAAAGGGCAACATAGGGAACAGAAGCAATTCTGCACCCCAAACTGCACTTAGGGCTCCTACACACGGGCGTTTTTACCTGCGCTCTCCTGCGTTGCGTTTTGCTGCGTTCAAACGCAGGGGAGCGCAGGTATAGACGCACTCAATTATTTTCAATGGGGCTGTACTCACACGAAAGCGTGTGAGCGCCGAACGCAGGAAAAATGCAGCATGTTGCGTCTGAATCTGCGTTCGGCGCTTACATGCGCCTCGTGGGTACAACCTCATTGAACAAAATGAGGTGCGTCTAGACCTGCGCTCCCCTGCGGCTGAACGCAGCCAAACGCAACGCAGGGGAGCGCAGGTCAAAAACGCCCGTGTGTAGGAGCCCTTAGGATGCTTTCCCAATTCCAGCCCCTGCTCTCACAAATTCAGCTTTGGTTGAGGGGGGACTGAATTGCTGGTGCAAAGATCAAAGTGCTGGAGAAGCGTTGCAGCCAGG
Source organism: Xenopus borealis (assembly GCA_024363595.1). Taxonomy (NCBI): domain Eukaryota; kingdom Metazoa; phylum Chordata; class Amphibia; order Anura; family Pipidae; genus Xenopus; species Xenopus borealis. Next base: position 120,703,833 of record CM044433.1, on the reverse strand, counting down.
CCTGGATTTGTGGCAAGGCCATATAGGCTCAGGCCTATGGCGGCAAAGAAAAAGGGGCGACATGCCGCCCAGCTGCAATAAGGAAGCCTGTGCGTTCCTGTTCAATAGCTCACGCCAGGAGGGGGAAGTGTGGGCAGGCGCTAGGACCGCTCGGCTGCCTGATCAGACCAAGTGGCCTTGGGGCACCGCCAATCAAATCCGGCCCTGGTTGCAGCTCAGTGTAATTCAACTAAATGGGGCTCATCATTAGTTCCTGAAATTATCATGTTTAGTGGGAAATGCCAAAATAGTAATAATTAAATAAATTGAAGGTTAGGCAACTTTTGTAATATATTTTAAAGGTGTTGTTCATATAACGTTTAGTATGATGTAGAGCGTGATAGTCTTAGACAAAAAAAATCTGTTATTTTTTATTATTTGTGGTTTTTCAGTTACTTAGATTTTTATCCAGCAGCTCTCCAGTTTGCAATTTCAGCAATCTGGTTGCTATGGTCCAAATCACCCTAGCAACCATGCAATGATTCTAATAAGAGACTGGACTATGAATAGGAGAGAGCCTGAACAGAAAGGTGATTAATAAAAAGAAGCAGTAACAATACATTTGTAGCCTTTTTAGATGGGGTCATTGACCCACATTTGAAAGCTGGAAAGAGTCTGAAGAAGAATGCAAATAATTAAAAACTATACAAAAAAATAATGAAGACCAGTGCAAAAGTTAATTAGTATTAGTTATGCTATAAGATTCTAAAAGTTAGCTTACAGGTGATGTTCATGTCTCTGGTGTTTCAGTCTGGCAGCTCAAAAATTCAGGTGCAGACTCTTTTACAATTTATTACATTAGTTGATACATTTCCCTGTGGAATATTAGCAACTGTTGTATCAATTATAACAGCTGTCATTAAAGGGGAACTGCACAAAAACATAACTTAAGCTTTTTGAAAAGTCGACATAATTTCAAGCAACTTTGCAATATAAAAATGTTTTAAAATATGCAGACTTTTTATGATTTTAATGGTTTCTGGCAGTTCCCTAAGCCTAACCCCCCTGCTCATCTTTCTGACTACATTGCTGATCTAGCTGACTACAGTATCAGCAGCCAGCTGTCCTCAGCCCGCATCCTCCAAACCCCACAATTCCCTGCACACGTGATTTCAATAAGGATAGAAACATCACAGTACATTGTGGGTTATGTAGTTCCTGCATACTGTCTGTAAGCTAAACATTCTAATTTGGTTTGGGTTTTTGTCCAAATCTAGAAAAGAAGATTCTGAATTCTACCAAACAATGATTAGCAGGGGTTAGTGCAGCCCTAGGTAGTGGTGTAACTGTAGAGGAAGCCTCTATAGTAAAATCCTCCCATCTCAGTCGTTAAATACTCCTGTGTGTAGTTAAATATTCACACATGGCCACTTGGGGGGTTGGCAGGATTTGGTGCAGATGGAAACGGCTTGTGCAGGGCCTCTCCAAAGAATGTTTTTGCTGGGTGACCTTGTGCCCACTTGTTATATCACTGTCTAGAGTTTATTTTCAATATATATTCAACAGCCCAGTTATCAAATGTGGCCACAAAATCTTGAATGTAACTTGAGTGTAACTTTAAAATAATTATGCTGTTTATAATAGTTAATGTATTGCAGAACTATAACTCTCCCTTTTGTAGGATCCTACTGTGAACATACCTGAACACACTGCCAATTCCAGTAATACATTGTAAATAAAAGTTGACCCTCCCCCCCCATATCCATCCCTTTAAACAAATTGCGGTGCAATGCTTTTAAAAAAGGGGCGTTGGTTTGGGCAGTCTCTCTCTCTTTTAAAAGCCATAAAAGCTAGTGGTGGGGGACAATGTAGCCCTCAGGCACAGGAGGCACTTATCATACGTAATGCTACTATGGAGACAACAGGTACAAGTCTTTTTATACTGTGTCCAGAGGTACATTTTTTAGGGACCACCGTACGGGGTTTACCTTGACTAGGTGTGGAGGTTTATCAACTTTATGATCATAACTTTGTAACTAGAAAACACATGGACCTGCATATATACTGAATTACTTATGGGACAGGGGACCAGGGAATATGCATTGATTAACTGGCCAAATCAGTAGCACTCAGGGCCGCTCCAGCCATGAGGCAAGGTGAGAATCTTGCCTCAGGTGGCACGGAGCGGCCAGTTACCAGGGGCGGCAAAAGGCCACCTCTGGTAACTTTAAGAGCCAAATTTACGTTTTTTAAAACGGAAATTCGGCTCTTCTAGTGCAGCGAGCGCAATAGTGCTTGCTGCACTAGTGATGCGGCCCCTCCTCCCCCTGCTCTGGCGCTACAAGTTCAAAGCGGGGAGCGGGAGGGGGGGTGGCATCGGGGCTGCTGCCTCAGGTGACATCAGATTTTTTCAAAAATTCGTTGGTATACATTGAAAAAAAAAAACACCAAGACAAATTAAACTTTAAATTCACCAAGTCTTTATTAAGAAATAACTTACCGAAACTCAGAAACTTCGG
>CM044433.1:120656388-120680668 GCA_024363595.1 Xenopus borealis | reverse complement strand
AAAAAAAAAAAAAAAGTTCAAATCCCAAATGAGTCCTTAATTATATTAATTACACTACAGGTGTAATATAATTATCATAAATTGTTTTACAACAAAACCAGCCTAAGCGGTTATGGGGGATTCGCAATTCCCTGTATGTTTAACAAAACAGCTTCACGGAATTCCCTATATTAATATTTAATGGAAACAATTGTGAAAACAATAAAAGCATGTTTCAAGTCACAACCAGCACTTGCTGACTAGCAGGCAACATGTAATCTTGGGCCTGCCATTCATTTACTAGGTCTCCAGAAAAATACATTTTTTCAGTCGTGGAATACATTACAGTTATACCCAACTGTCCTGCTAAATAAATAGTCACTGTTACACACAGGATTCATATTAGATGGACTATGATAACAGAACTTAGATTGAAGAAGTCTATATGACTTCTCTATCATCTGTCATTCTTTACCTATATATCACTTTAACTGTTTAGTGAACTTCCACATGTAATGTCTCAGACTCCCCCAAGGCTGGTTTATTGTAATTGTTGTAAGATCATACCTCACAATACACTAATTATACTGGGCTCAATTCACTTAGCAGAATGGCTTAGAAATCTGAGAAAATTCTGAAAAAATAACTAAGAACAATTCACTTTACTAAAATAATGGCAGACATTATAAAACACCATTTTTTAGTTGAAGCAGCTGTATCTTCATACATTTCTATATCTCTATCAGTATATATGTGTGTGCATGCCTGACATTTATAATGAGAATTGGCCCATTTTTAATAAAATTAATTTTACCAGTAGTCACCCATTATTCATTACCTGTCCTTTCAACTCCCAGAGGTAATAAGTTTTATATATAAAAAAAAAACATTGTTACTGGGTATTACAGGAACACATTCACCAATAAACATGCCAGTGATAGTGAATAGATATTATTAGAATTTCCCTTTAAAAATTAATTAATACATACCTCTTCTAATTAGGTCCCTTTTTGTTTTAATATCATTTCATCAGCAATTAGTATTGTTAGTATCAACATGTTAATCATCTAGAAAAACACATTACTTGTTTTTGCAGATATTAAAAATACAATGGCAAGTAAGACCGTGTCTTATTACTGGAGAATGCATTTTACTGAGAATTATAGTCATAGCTGAACAGACAATATGAGTGTGCAATAAAAATAACTATTAATGCTGCCCCTAGCTGTAGGTGCTCTTATAAATTGTTTTTTTTTTTTTTTTGGCATTAAAAAACACATGGTGAGGCTGAGCGCATATATTGCTTTAAATGGGTTTTTGAAACACAACTAAATATGTTTTTTTGTGACTTCCAAACACAGCTTTCTATTCTATTGTTCTTTGAATGTGTCAAGCCCAAGGAGATGCAGCATGTCTCATTAAAAAGAGAAAACACACACAATGAAACACAAAAGCAATAAAACACAACTGAATATAGGTGGGCTCACACCTGCATCACATTGTACTCAGCCTGCATTTGGCACTTGCCTGCATCACAATATGAACAAACTTGTAGGAAATGGAGGCCTGTGTTCTTAAATGGGTTGTTCACCTTTAAATTAACTTTTAGTATGATGTAGGGAGTGATGTTTTGAAACAATTTGGGTTCAATTTTTTATTTGTGGTTTTTGACTTATTTAGCTTTTTGTTCAGCAGCTCTCCAGGTTGCAGTTTTAACACTTTGTTCCCTAGGTTCCAAATTACCCTAGCAACCATGCATTGGAAGATCAGTCATTTAAAAAAAAAAAGCAGCTATGACAATATGTTTGAAGCCTTGAAGAGCGTTTGTTTTTTTTTTTAGATGGGGTCAGTGACCCCCATTTGAAAGCTGGAAACATTTAGAAGAAGAAGGCAAATAATTAAAAAACTATAAAAGGAATAGTGAGGGCCTATTAAAACTTTGCCTAGAACCAGCCTTTCTATAACATACTAAGGGCTCTTACACACGAGTGTTTTTACCTGCGATCCCCTGCATTCCGTTTTTCTGCGTTTAGCCGCAGGGGAGCACAGGTATAGACGCACTCAATTATTTTCAATGGGGCTGTACTCACATGAACGCATGTAGGCGCCAAACGCAGGAAAAATGCAGCATGTTGCGTCTGAATCTGCGTTCGGCGCTTACACGCGTCTCGTGGGTACAACGCCATTGAAATTAATGAGGTGCGTCTAGACCTGCGCAGGTCCAAAACGCCCGTGTGTAAGGGCCCTAAAAGTTAACTTAACGGTGAACCACCCCTTTAATGCCTTGGAGCTTTTACATAGGAGCATGTTGATGTATTCTACCTGCATTTGGTGCTTGCATGCACCTCAGTGAATACAGAGAGATTCAGTAGAATGAGCTGCATTTCTTCCTGTGCTCCCCTGCAGTGGATCACACTATATCTACTACAGGGGGAAGCTGGCTCAAATGAATGTGTGTAAGGGGCCTAAGGGTGTTTCCCCTGTGGAGGAACCCATAACAAAATCCAGTGCAGAGGAATGCAGGGGGAAAAACACATGTGAGCCCTAATAATATTTATTTTTCAGCTTCTGCTTGGGTACCCACAATGCAATGTAGATATCAGTATCAGTCATTTTGATCCATATCTTTCAGCTTGATATATGGTAAGTTCCTTTAGCTTATGACTGTACCAACTTGTAAAAATGATCAAATTCCCCCTCTTGTAGGAGGGACTACAGGCCTGTATAAGTCAATATGGCTACATGTGTTTGTTCATATTAAAAGGAGAAAATACAAAAAATTTAAAAAGAAAAAGTTTTCAAGGGAAGAGGGGTATTATTATTCAGTTTATATTGCACACACATGGAAACACACAATCTACCTTACTAGAAATACATTTCTATGGGTGATGGTCATAAAATATATTCATAAAATGCATTTTAACAACTGAACAACTAACCTGAAATTATCACTTGAATCGCATGATCTTCAGCTCATTGTATAAATTATATTTCATTCTAAAAATAAATATATTATCACACTGTCAAATAATATCAGAATGGTAGAAATAATTCATGTAGTTGCTAATTGATATTAAAGGAGTTGCTCGCCTTTGAGTTAACTTTTTAGTAAGATGTAGAGAGTGATATTCTCAGACTATATGAATATGAATAGGAGAGGGCCTGAGCATTTTGTTTTTAGATGGGGTCGGTGACCCCCGCTTGAAATCTGGAAAGTCGGAAGATAAAGGGAAAACCCCCCCCCAAAAAAACTTGCTGCCCTAGGCACAGGCCCTCGGATGCCTTAATATAAATACAGTACTTTGGGAATAAATGAAGTAGCGCACTCACCCAACACTCCCTCAATAAAGAACGCCTGGTGCCCAGTGTAAGAGGTAGCGGCCACCCTCCATGTACAGTGCAAAATGAAATACACTGGCACTTCAAGGCTGGTGAATGGCAGGGATCCCCCTTGCGATTTTATTAGTGTGAATGTGCAACGTTTCGTGGTAACCCCCTTTATCAAGCATGATAAAGGGGGTTACCCCGAAACGTTGCACATTCGCACTAATAAAACGGCAAGGGGGATCCCTGTCATTCACCAGCCTTGAAGTGCCAGTGTATTTCATTTTAATATAAATACAGCCCTGGAGATGAGTTGAATAGAAATGAGTAACATAAAGTAGCAATAACAATAAATGTATAGACCTTACAGATCATTTGTTTGTTTAGATAGGGTCATTTGTAAGTTGGAAAAAAAAAGAAAAAGACAAATAATTAAAAAAAAAAACTATAAATAATAAATTATGAAGACCATTTGAAAAGTTGCTTAGAACTAACCATTCTATAACATACTAAAAGTTAAATTAAAGATGAACCACACCTTTAATACTGCTCTTAGTAAAGCTAGGCCTATGTGTAAACAATTCATCAGAAACCAGTGATACATATAAGATAATATCAGTCTATACCCAACAAGAATTCAGGAAATTGTGTACAATAACCTACAATCGAATACATTAAACGTCTGAGCATCTGTATAAAATATGGCAATTAATCAAGCTGTGTATTAACATTTGGCAATCTCATACTTCAGAGTAGAAAGCTGTGGCCTCTTAAAAAGCTTATGTTATGCATGTGATATACACAGTGGGGCTCATTTATCAACGATGGGCAAATTTGCCCAGTGTTAATAAATGACCCCCAGTGACTTCTTTCTAATCTACATGCCAGCTCAGTTTTACCCATTGATTTTAATGTCTTACACAAGGACTGAGGTGGTGTAAAATAATGAGCAGGAATACAGTGATCAGGTAGTGTACAACAGAGAGCACAACTTTACAAAGGATGATTTCTGCAGTCTTGATGGACACTGTCCAACAACATGTAAAGAGTAATACACAGCTTTATAAATACACCATTTGTTTCACAATGTTGTTTACATTTTACACAGCTTGATAAGTAGGCCCCAAAGAGCACAACGACTTTTAAAAGGATGCCAGTTATTGCATGATAGGTAATAATGCTTATTATTAGCAGTATTGAGAATTCTGTCTAAGATCTCTGTCTGAAAAATGCATCTAATGAAAGTGTGTCTGTCTGCATTTGTGCACAATGATGTCATTTTCTACTAGTAATACCAAGCATGCTAAAGTGATTTTATAGTTTTGGTGATAATGATTGGTGTCATAACAACAAAAATTGATTTGTATACCAAGAATGTTTAATGAATTTTGGTATCTCACCTACTGTATATCCTGACTGCCCTTTAGCAGGGGTGTAACTACAGAGGAAGCAGACCCTGCAGCTGAAGGGGGCCCAGGGGGCAAAGGATCCCCACGAGGCACTAATTAATGAGTAATTTTAATATTTATTGGTAAAACAGGACAACCTCTGGAGAGTTTGGGGGCACCTCAAATAATGTTGCTGTGGCCCAGTAACATCTATTTATGCCATTGCCCTTTAGTAAAGATGGACCTATCAACCTATCCAAGTTCATGCACAGGCTGTATTGATTTATGTTCTATGCTTTATCCATTTATATATCAGTCTTTCTGAATATTATATACATATATACAGTAGAACCCCCATTTTCCATCCCCTGATTTAAGTCCCCTCCCCCTCATTTTACATTGTTGTTTTGTGGTCCCACCTTTATATTATGCATAATACATTTCCATGATTTTATATTTTCCTGGAGTTTACACCATTTTTTTCTGGTCCCCTGAAAAACGTAAAATGGGGGTTCTACTGTATTATATTCATATATATTCTTCTCCATTTATATACTGGATTTCCCTATCATTCCCTAGTGTGCCTGTTGAGAAATGATATTGTAGACTCAACTGGGAGGGTCCAGGTGTGACTATAATCTTTTAAATGCTGTGGTAGTATTATACCAGAACCATGTGACTATTAATATAATAAAGCTATCTATCTATGTCTGTCAGACTGACTGACTGACTGACAGACTGACAGACTGTCAGTCAGTCAGTCTGTCTATCTATCTATCTATCTATCTATCTATCTATCTATCTATCTTCCTATACAAGTCAATCATATGTCACTCCTACAGATGTTTATAAGTTATTTATAAAGTTATCTGCTTTAGGGGTACTCCTGTATCAAAAGAATAAGTTTTAAAAGGAGGAATAATCTAATCATTAGATATTCTTTGTAATGAATCTCCTGGAATTAGTGAACATGACTATTACATTTGATTGCATATTGACCCCAACATTCCCCAATTAAATTAATAAAAGACCCCACACAAATATGTTTTCTCTGTACTACCTGGAAATGTTCGGTTGTTGAATCAAGACAGAAGCGCTCTAGTGTAATGGATGGGCCTGACCTACTCAACCTGCCATTATTTCATCCCAGGAGATAGTTGGGTCAAAAAGAAATATATGGCTGGGCAGATCCCCAAACGTTTGAAAATAATTTATCCCAACCATAACAGATAATCTGTTTCCCAATTTGCCAGAAACCTCATTTTCCCGTTTCACTGCGCGCCATCCAGTTTGTCTCTGGTGGCCCAAGGGCAAGCAGCAGGCAGTGTCGGGCCATCATCAGCCAGTCCTGTCTCTGCAGTGGAGCAACTTGGAAAGATGAATGTGGCACTGACAGGTTTACGTGCAAACGCAATATGGCTCACTTATGCGCTTTATTTCTAATGGTCTTGCTAGCCTACTGCAACTCGAGTAGTAGTACACTTTCCTACATGCTTTTCTACACGATGAACGTGTTTATAAAACATGATCGAAATCGTCACACTTTCTAAAGTCATGGAAAATATTTCTGTGTGAAGACAAGTGGGGGCTGGAAAATATATATGTAGCACTGTGGGCCTGGAGAATATTTCTATGTGTACTACTGATGGGCTGGAAAATCTTTCTATATGTAGTAGTGAGAGGCTGGAGAAGCTGTCTCTGTACGTAACACTGTGGGTCTGGAGAATATACTTGTATGTAGTACCGAAGGATTGAAGAACATTTCTCTAGTTATCACTGTGGGTCTGGTGAATATTTATTTAGTACAGATGGATCTGGAGCACATTTCTATAAGTAGTAATGAGGGTCCGGACAAAGGGAGAAATATATTAGTTTACAATATATTTTTAATACTAAGGGTCTGAAGAATATTTACGTCTATAATACTGAGGAGAGCTTTGTGGTTTTGGATCAATCCGTATGTAGTATTGATTGGGGGCTATTTCTGTATGTAGTACATACATGTAGAAAATTTAAATGACCAGAGCAATTAAGTAGACGTTGGCAGTGAGAGGAAATACGAATAAGCACGAATATCTGCAGTGCTCGCTTCTTCATTAGACTATGCTTGGGACTAGAAGGTACAAAGCAATATGTTAGCAGCAAATATTCGTCCTTCTCTCAGAAAATTATTTTTAACGGGTTGCAGGTTTGGCACATGCTTTCACGGTTTCCCTTTACATAACATTACACAGCCTGGAAAAGAAGCTGCTCGTGCCAGTGGCTGTTCCCAACACCAAGCCTTTGCCTACTACATATGTGGTCTCCCAGGGGTCAGGGGCCGAATATCCGAGAGGTGGCCCAAGGTCACAGCAATCAAAGGTAACCTGCAACCCAATATCCTGTCGGGAGACCATGTTGATTTTATGAGTGTCTATCAAGCAGACAACGCTTCGGCGTCCTCTTCTTTTCATCTCCAGCAAAAGACAATAGATTCCATATGGGAGGACAGAGAGAATTTGTTTATAATCAATACCATGCCTGACACACAATATGTTGTCATTTTTTTTTTTCAACTAACCATCCCCAAGAAAATACATTGTTTTGAGTAGAAACGGATTTGATTTAACAGGGGATATTTTATAAGCCTCCGTAAAATTCTTTTATACTGTATATGCGCATTACACTGTCTAGCCTGTGTTTTTATGACAGAAAAAAACCTGAAATAATGAGTGGAACTTAGCTTGCGGGTTTAACGAGCTTCCAGAGAAAGCAGATCAGTCGGCACGAGAGCTACTGCAATATTAGGAGTGGTGAGGAAGTCAGAGGACAGATTAAGCTACAGCGGTGAATAAAATAGGAAAGATAAAATGTTTACCCATGTCAAATTCAGCGCGTCCTGAAGGCATGATTTATGCTGGGGCAAGTAGAGAAGAAAACGCCTTGCTGTCTAACCGTCGGCTTTCTACTTTAAAGCCAGGCAGCCAAGGATTGTGGCAAAACTGTACAAATGATCCCCGGCTCCTTTCTCTCCCCCTCTCACCCCGTGACACTGGGGAAAGGGGCTTTTGTGGCGAATAGGGAATAAAGCGCTTCTTAGAGGGGACGCCAGAAGTGACTTTGAACTTGGATCAGCTCTCTGTGTGTCCTGCAGAGAGAGGGAGAGAGCAGAGAGAGAGAGAGGGAGAGAGAGAGAGAGATAGAGAGAGAGCAGGACTGCCCTAAGAGAAAAGCAAGTCCACTCCAGCCTGTGCCTCCCATCATAAAGTTTAGCTCTACAGGCAGCTCAACTTCTCCCTAGTGTACTGAGCGCAAAGATGGGCAGAGCAAGGCTAGGGGAGAAAGGGACACCACTTGTACTGACGGGGTAAGTTCTTCAGTCGGATTATGTCTGTGCGACTGAATCAAAGCTGACAGCGCCCTTACACGCTATACACATCCTTTGGATTGGGTCGCTTCCATTAGTAGCCCCAGTGGCACGAATTCCGAATTATTTTAAGAGCCCACTGACAAAATCCCAGCTGCCGGGCAACAATGATAAACTCGTAGAGGATACAGTAATTCATAGGATATGATTCTTAATTTCGCCTCTAATAAGTATATGGCCAAAAAAGCTTTCGATCCATACATTGTTGTGAATGTTACAGATGTAGCGGCATTGTATGGGCACATTGCGCTGGGTCTCTGGGATTCAATGGGAGATGCAGGTGAAATGCACGGATTATTATTATTATTACAGAGCCTCTCCCTTTCCTCTCTGCAGCGTTTCAGTGGCGGACATACATTGGATTGTTTCTGTGCCTCTAGCTTAGAAAACAAACAGTAATTAGTGAGAGGAGCTTTATTTACAGATCAATGTCTCCCTGTTAGCTGGGCTACAAACAGATCTTTGGATTTATCTGCCTGTTACTTATGTAGTGAGCCACACACGCGTGTTCGTGGGGAAAGCGCTGATCTTCTGTTGCCCTCTCAGCAGTAGTGGCAATACACCCGAACAAAGGGGAACTGTGGGACTATTTATCCAAATAGGATATAGATACGTTGGAAAACGGTTTATGTTAGGGTAGGGCACAGGCTGGGAGCTTAAAGTGCAACTGGTTGAGCATTAATACCTACACTGTACCCTAAAGCTTCTCAGTAAAGACCGCTGTGGGCACATTCAGGGCAGGACCCCACTGCATACACCCCGTGTGATCGTGTGTACCCACATAATCATGTTATACACTTTGGGGTGCAGGCATTATAATCGCATAAATACATGGACATGTTTGCATAATAAACAGGTAATGATCGGAGAGAAATCCAGATACATTGGTATATGTGTAAGTGCAAATGTATGTGTAAGTGTTGAGTCAACACAATAAAGTCTTTAAGAATAAGAACCTGACAACACTGTTGCCAGGTAGCAGTACACGTTGTTATTTGGCCTTTAATAGGGCAGCTGTTTGAAATGTTGTCAGGCCCTGAACACCTATGATTGTGAATAAGCGGCCTACTATATGTAAACAGCTGAATGGAGCGTAAATGACTGGCAATGTTGCTAAATGGACAAGTAGAGATATTTCTCTCTCTTCTATAACATATTATCACTCTGTTTCCCAGATTATAATTATCTATGTATGTGTATGTATATATCTATGTATATCTATGTATGTGTATGGCTCAGTATGTGACATTCGGCAGATACATTTAAAGTGGATCGAGAAGTGGAACACATTGAATTAACCCAAACACATGAGCAATGTTCAAGGCAGACTAAAATCAGATTTATATGTGTGTATAACAAACATATATCTATATATATATACAGTATATAGCAAATATTATGTGAGTGTAACAGGGTGCAGAGCATAAGAATTCCCAGTGTTTCTACCTGTAGCTCATACAATGATGTTTCAGCCTATATTAATTAGACGCATGTAGTTATGTGGCAAGACCCAGGGATGGTACCGGGCCGAGGCAAGGTAAGTGCAAACCATCCCCCTATAGCGCCCAGTTTGTCAGTCGGGGCGGGGATGCAGGGAAGACTGACAAGAGGACCAGTCGGATCCCGGCAGCCAATGGGAGAGAGCCCAGGCCGTGACCGAGCAGCTGTTAAAGGGGCGTTTGGCGCAAGGCACTGGCAGACCAGTCATAGAGGAGCTGAGGCAGTGAGAGGAGGGGTCCTGATAAGAGTCAAGGGAGGGGGGAAGGCGAACACTAAAAAACAAAAACACTAACTCCCGAGCGCAACAAGAACCCATTTTAAGGAAACCCGCGGAAAGGCGAAAGCCAAAGGAAACAAAAGCGCTTGGGAAAGACAGTGGTGTCGCAGAGTCGGGAATCTACAGCCTCGCGTGATACTCGGCACTGGCCATTTCTGTCCCGAGCTCGCCTATGTCTCACATTGGCTGCACTGGGTGCTTGTTTGTTATGACCTTTTTTCTTTCTCCTCTCGGTTTCTCCAAGCAGCACCCCTTGTGAAGCTTCCTCCAAGCCCTCCTCCCCTCTATCCCTCCCCCTCCTCCCACCATCCTGAGCTGCAACTTAAAGAAAGAAGAAGAGGAGAGAGGAGCATCTGCCGCCCGGTCCTTCATCTGGGGGGAATCTGAACCAAGTTCCCCGCGTGAGAGCGACGAGGAGGAGGAGGAGGCGGCTGTGGATAATGAGAGCAAGTGGAGCAGGACTCGTTTAGATTCACTGGCTGTTGTACATTCCCAGCACCAGGATACACATTTATACTTGGGGCATCTGGAAATCCCTTCATTATTATTATTTTTAGCATTTTGTATTTTTGAGTTTTGCTTTTATGACCATCCTGCCACAGCAGAGTCTACCCACTGATCCATCGTACTAATCGTGGACACCATCGCACGGACATGCTACTAGACGCAGGTCCCCAGTTCCCGGCCTTGGGTGTGGGCACATTTGCCCGGCATCACCACCATCACCACCATCACCATGCAGCAGTGGCAGCGGCGGCGGCGGCAGCCGCAGAGATGCAGGAGAGGGAGTTGAGTCTGGCGCAGAACAGCTTCGTGGAACCTACTCACATGGGCGCATTTAAGCTGAATCCCGGCGGCGGCTCCGGGGGAGGGAGCGGCGGTGGAGGAGGAGCTGGTCCAAATGGTGGAGCCGGGGCCAGTGGACCCCACGATTTGTCCCCCCCGGGGCAGACCTCTGCTTTCACTTCACAAGCCGGGTACCCCACCTCCGCCCTGGCACCACATGCAGCCTACACAGGAGCTGCCTTCAATAGCCCAAGGGACTTTTTATTCCGGGGACGCGGTTTCGCAGAGGGAGCGGCAGCTGCAGGCGGGGGGCAGCACGGCTTGTTTGGGCCCCCAGCGGGAAGCCTCCACCACCATCCGCACCACCACCAGCTGTCTCACGGGGAGCACCCACAAGGCCACCTACTTTTCCCCGGGATACACGAGCAACATGCTGCTGCCTCCCAGAACCCATTGGGCGGCCAGATGCGCCTTGGTTTGCCCGGAGAGGTGTTCGGTAGGACGGAGCAATACCGCCAGGTATCCAGCCCCAGGGGGGACCCATACACAGCCGCCCAGCTGCACAACCAGTACTCCCCCATGAACATGGGCATGAACATGGCAGCCCACCATCATCATCACCACCACCACCCGGGGGCCTTTTTCAGGTACATGAGGCAACAGTGCATTAAGCAGGAGCTCATCTGTAAGTGGATCGACCCCGAGCAGCTTAGCAACCCCAAGAAAAGCTGCAACAAAACCTTCAGCACAATGCACGAACTCGTTACCCATGTGTCTGTGGAGCATGTCGGGGGGCCCGAGCAGAGCAACCACATCTGCTTCTGGGAGGAGTGTGCTAGAGAGGGCAAGCCGTTCAAAGCCAAATACAAACTGGTTAACCACATCAGAGTGCACACTGGCGAGAAGCCCTTCCCCTGCCCCTTCCCTGGATGCGGCAAAGTCTTTGCAAGATCGGAAAATCTTAAAATCCACAAAAGGACTCACACAGGTAGGTTCCAGTATATAGCAGGACTATATACTCAAGCTAGGGATTGTACTATCAACTTAATTCTGTCTCGGCCCATAACTGTTCCTAACCATGTAATAACTTGTTGGGTCAGCCAGTGCCTTGTGTCCTTTTATATCCCATTATACCATTTGCTTTGGCAATGTCTTTTGCTTTTCTGCTTATAGGAGGATATAAATATAAACAAACCTCCTTTTGCCACAGGCTTCTAATGTATATTTCTCTATGCTGTGGGACATTACATTATTTGCCGATAAGCTCCCACATTCTATAGCCCTGTTGCAATGCTTCAACAAGACTTCTGTGACATTGGGCTTTTCATTTATAACTATATGCTTATGGTAAAGACGAGCAGATCCAAACCCACGGAGGTTTTGCGTGGGAAACAAAGCTCGAGTCGTGTCTCCGAGGCCTACATGAAAGTGTTTAGTTTTTTGTGTGTGTGCTTATTTCGAGATCGATTGAACGTGACAGACAAGAGTTAACAAGGTTTAGACTGTGGGCCAGGTCTTTGCACAGATATTCAGAATTAAATTCATTGTTTCCGAGCAGCTGTCTCTTAAAACAATTTAGGTGCTAATGGAATGTAATGCTAAATGGATTCCCTCCAAATGGAGGATATTTGAGTTCTCACACCTCTAAATTGTTCCAAACAACATAACATTTGGATATGGTGTCTGGGGGGAGGCTGTGAAAATCAAATGAATGCATTTTGAATCTCTGTGCATTTTGCAAGCTGCTTGTTTACCCCACCTGGGGAACAATCGCTCTAAATCGTTTGCTAATGAAGCGCAATTAACATATCTCTCCAAACGACAGAGGAAACGGAATATTTATTATTTCGGCCTATTTCGTTTGACTATTGGTGTGCTAAAAGGATTGGGTAGCTCTGTTCCTGTACACACGCTCACATGAGAACAGGCTTTGTTTAGCGCCACTTAGAAAAGCACTGCAGGGAAATCTGCGGGGTTTTTGTCTCGTGTTCTGTTGATTGCTACAAATGTGTCCTGCGCCTTTCTCATTGGGAATGTTGTTTGTCTTTGCTAGGAGAGAAGCCCTTTCAGTGTGAATTTGAAGGCTGCGACAGGCGATTTGCGAACAGCAGCGACAGGAAGAAGCACATGCACGTGCACACCTCGGACAAACCTTATCTGTGTAAGATGTGCGACAAATCGTACACCCATCCCAGCTCTTTAAGAAAACATATGAAGGTAAGACGCAGTGCTAAAGTCAAGCCGTTGGCAAGTTTTACGCAGCGGATTTTTTGTTTTCTTGGGGCGAAATTGATTTTATAATGCAGATTACTTCTAACTGATCTTTTTTAGTTTTTCTTTATTCTCCTAAGCAATAAATGTATTGAACGTTTTCTACCCTTTCATTGTATTTACATGTTTAAGGGATGTTTTAATAGAAGTGTTCCTGAGTTTAAATGCCATGGATAATTGCCTGTGTAGACCCAAAACAGGGGGCTCAGTAGGATGCTCAGTGTCCCTCTCTGTGTAATGCATTAATTATAATAGTAGGGTGCATTGCAGTTCAAAGACTAAACTTGTGTTTCTGACCATTTTCTTAGGTGCATGAATCTTCTCCCCAAGGCTCAGAGTCCTCCCCGGCTGCCAGTTCTGGCTATGAATCATCCACCCCACCAGGTCTGGTCTCCCCAAATTCTGAAACACAGAACCCCAACCTGTCCCCAGCAGGGGCGGCGGTGTCTGCAGTACACAATGTGTCCAGCGGGGCTAGCGGAGCCCTTGCCTCAAACTTCAATGAATGGTATGTGTAGGGGGCACGCTTCTACTTTCCTGGGACAACTGTTCGGCCACTAGAGACTTTTTTTTGTGTGGCCGCAGCTCACCAGCGATAAACCCAGAACTTAATCAACGGCAGCGTTATCTCCTGAGAGACGGCTACACCCACCAGCAAGGATTACCAACCATTCAGTGCTCAGTGATATATCCGCATGGAGAGAGTAAATCACACAGCAGAATGTATTTATTTCCCCCTCCCCAAAAGAAAAGAACGTGTTATTACTCCTCAGACCTGCTTAATTCAGAGTTGACTCATCCTGCAGATAAAATAAACCCGCAAAGGACATGTTGATGGATGCCTCCCTTGGTGTATATACAATTTGTTTGGTTTTTAGATTGTTTTACATAATATATGATGGACGTACCCTTGAGAGTCATCTGTTTAATATGAAGCTTATTTAATTTTCTTTTATTAGAGGAATCTTGTCATTTTCAGTGCCCCAGAATGGGGGGGACAAAACAAGTGCCAAAGTCTCCAGAAGGTTCTTACAGACCTAACAAAAAAGGCAGGCATTTCTACAACAGGCTTGTGAATGTACTTTTCTGTTAAATGGGCTTTTATGTGATGTTTTCTGTGCTTTTGCAAGTTGAATTTGTTAGTTACTGTTTGGAAAAGCGCCGAGGCAAAAATAAGTCGCCGTTGTGCAGTCACCCTATAGCAGCCTTTCTTGTGTAAAAAAAAAATCGCTACCATATTTATCCATTTGTAATTAAATGATGGTATTAACTTGCAACAGAGGAAACACTATTTATAAAGATTGTTTCTTGACTATAAATATGTACATTTGTGAGCATAAATGTTTTCAGATTTTTTTTTTCTTATTTTATGTGGTCTCTTCGTTTTTGTGAAATGTTTTAAAAGTAATGCATACAGACCTCTAATAAAATGTGTTGAAACTGCGACATCAAACGCCAAAAAGAAACCAGATTATTTTTGTTCTACAAGGGTTTGTTTTGTTGGAGGATTTGGTAGTTTTTATTATTATTTTTTTTTTTTGCAAACCATTGTTTAGAGTAACATTGGTGTAGGAAAGTATCGGAAACTACAAGAACAGTGGAGAAGGTGGCAACTTTAAATATAATTATCAAACTTTGATTCCAAATAATGCACAGCATTTATGGTAAAACATTAAAATATAACAAAAGCAAGCGTATTCACATTGTGGCAAAATAAATAATAATATACAGTGTAAAGGTGGACTTCAATAGGATTGATTGGACCTAACTATACCATATGCCATGTGTGCAAGTATAAGGAATACTTATATATAAGGTATAAAGAATACGTTCACTTTGTTATAGCTGCGTCTTTTTGAGTCGCACATAGATGCACTGTTTGGGGCTATTGCAAATTATCCCAACTAATGCTTTTCGCCAACAACTTTCTTATTCCCGTGTAGGTTTAAGTTCAATTTTTGGAAATCAGTTTGTGATAAAGAACATGGGAAATAGACCTCCGATCACGGAACTGAAAGCTGTTGTGAGTACGGACAGGCGAGCTCCACTAGCCATGCCAGTTGGCGACTAGAGGATTGAACAATTATCCCTGTCATTGATGGATTGCCCCCTTTATTGGGAAGGTATTAAACAGGAAGTATACAAGTCTTTTAAAACCAGATCAAATTGATTTTAAATGTGAGACTTCGTTATTTAATCTTTACTACTCTAGACTATTCTAGATAACTGGTTACGTATTTCATTCCCTTTTGCTGCGTGAAATCGAAGGGACGTCAGATTATAAAGCAAAGCCACACCTAACTGCAGGAAATCCAATAATGATACATGCACCATTTCTGCAAGCGCGATTTCTCAAAACACTTTATTAATTTGAATACGTAGGACTTCTAGACACTATAATGCACATTTGATTGAGTATTATATAGAAGTGCCGCAGGTAGAGCGATACCGAATTTAAAGGCTCACTAACGTCAGCTTCATCAAGACAGACTGCAGGGCACTACAATAAAGGGCTCAGGGCAGAGCGCTACATTATATAGGTGGGGTTCAAGGAGGACTGTGCACATGGGCAGTGTGAGACCATGAACTTGACCTTGCGCGTAAATCACTTCCCAGCTGCGCGCCAAGGTCCTAGTGATCGTAAATTTATTGCGCTCGCTAATATAAATCAATCCTATAAGTGAGTGACTGTTGGGTTACAAGATTCTGGGTAACCTCCGCCCCCTGATAGATACACTGAAGGGAACGCCTAGCATCCAAACTTCAGGTCGCATATATTCCCCAGCAATCGCAGGCGCAGCCGACATTATTTTGCGCTACCCAAGCTCTGGAACTTGCTTCCACTGACATACATACATGCAGACGTGTTACATAGCCAATTAGTAAACATAGTATTGGTGCATACATAACTAAAGACAGAATTATGGTTACACCAAACATAAATAACAGAGATTACAAATGAATTTAGTACTGATAGTACATTTTCTATCTATACAGTGACCCTCCAACATAAGAACATAGGACGTTTCAGATGAGAAATGTGAATCAATTCAATGATAGTGGCAGCACTTGTTTAGTGTATATCCGCAAACAAGGACAGAAGCATCATAAGCAACATATGCATGTTGGAAAGTCTTCTCACAAGCTGCTCCTATCGCTTGCTTTCAAAACTGAATATAATATTTTACAGCATGCTAGAATATCTCAATGTAAGACAATACAAGGAGACAATACCTGACTTGGCCAATATGGTAAAGAGATCAAGCCCCCAGTTTAGTATATGCGCCACATAAACTGCTACACTATACCCAGTGCTTCCCTAGCCTGACACAGTACCTGAATGATCAGTTAATATCTCCATCCCTTCAGGCAGGAATGACCCCAGAGATGGCCCTGTGAGTGAGCTCACTATTATCCTTCACATACCCTACCTGCTCAGCGGTAAGTGGGCAGTGTATGAGCTTATGGTTCCTTCATTAACAGTCCTTATGCTCAATTCAATTCTCAGACTTTATGATTGATATCTGAAACAGGTGCAAGGTTTGGTACAAGGACAAAATGAAACGAATAAGGGCTGATAGGTTGCAGAGGATAGTAATGTCCGAGGCAAATGAACACCTTTGTTACTAAATAAGACCATGCACACCCGTTGCACAGAAGAGCAGACATCTGCACGTACATCTGTGTATATATACTTCTCTATGATATTACATAGACAACGCTGCCAGTTGGGAATGTTGCTCAAAGTTTATCTTGCTCTTTGTATAATGTTGGATTTTTTGGAGGCCAGCTTTATCCCAGACAATATTCTGGGCACACACAGGATGGGACTGGCCTGTTAGAAAAACTCTGATCCCCAGGTGGCCCCACACCCTAGTAGGCTCCAGATTACGTTTGCTAGAAGCTACTGTGTATCGTTAGAAAAACTTGTATATAAAGTAACAATCGCATTTCAGTGCTAGCTAACAAGGAAGCTAAAGATCATTTTCTGAGCATGTTTTAGACATTTTCCTATTCTGAAGAAGCTGCTCGGATGAGCAGTGAAACGTCTTCATTAACATTTCTCAGCAAGTTCAGTTGTTTTGAGTTACTAGTGTTAGATATACCATGAGCTGAATGAATGAGAAGTTTCATAATGATTTTCCTATTAGGCTGTCTGGCAGCACCCAGTGCAAGATGTGGGTGCTGCTTACCCTCTGGAGAAGCCTCATTGGTTGTTGAGTCGCTGCCGCCAGTAAGGTCGGTTTTGAAGAAGACTTGTGACCTGGAGGGAGAGAGGAAAAGGTCAGCCCCATGCAGTGACCAGATTCCTGCTCATGCTCAGCACATGCTGTTCCGATATTGATCCATGGAACAAGATAAATACAGACGCTGCTTCTTGTGTTGTGAATACTAATGAATGTGGTTTCGGGATTTTAATTGTTGGCCAGACAATGCATATTTAGTGCAATATTACGCGAGAAAGCTTGCACAGCGCCTCACATTGGAGAAGCCGCTTTGTGGCATGGGCAAGTTATATAACTGGTGATAGACTCAAAAAAGAAAATTATTAGCATTTATCTTTATAAAGGCCTTCCATTTATAGCGCTACGGGCACAAACTAACCGTATTGCTAGCGCGTGAGCGAGCAGCCCAGCAGAGTAGTCCTTGTGCTCTTAGCAAACTGAGCCTGCAGCTCCCACGTGGGAACTGGCCTGGGATTAACCCGATCGCTGCTAACTGATCACGATCGCTCAGCAGGCGCCCAAAACCGGCAGAAAATCAGCAGATCTGACCAATCGCAAAATATCAAACAACCATAGTGTCGTTTATATGATCATAGGCACCAAAATCACTTTGTGCCTGTGGTTTATATCTGTTCCCATTTTACTGCATGAAGTCGCACTTGCAGTACTTAATAGGAAAAGAAATACACCTAACCACCCCCCCACACACACGCGCTAAACTAAAGGATCAGTTGATGTATGTTAAATGTCATGCTATCATAACTGCATCAAACTGTAATTCTCTGGCTATTTGTTCTCTGCCAGGTAATCCAGACCCCAATATGTATTGACGCATTGAACAGTACGAGACGTTTGGGTTGGAGTATGGCGTGGCAGATAAGATATTCAAAATAGATTTTCAGTTCCAGTCTTACAGCTGAACTCTTATGTAGATAATCTCTAAAATAAACACCCGTACAGTTGCATCAGACAGCAGCAGTGAGACACAGTGAGTGAAGCTTGCCTTCTGTAGAACAACAGATTTGGGGAACACGCTTGACACTCAACACTTACAAACAGGTATCTTTGACCCACGTCCCCATATGTTACTGGACTGCAATTCCCATCATCCTTCAATATATAGTCAAAGATATATGGAAGCTGCAGTCCAGCAAAACCAGGATGCCCAGTGATAACAAACAAGGTGTTGTTTCACATAAAGTTAGTTGTTCTTCTGAATGCTGGGATCCTTCAATAGGACATACAGTCTGCCAGGGCTTGGTCTTGATCAGGTGCATCAGGGTGTCATGTTAATAAACATGCAGACCATGACAGATATAATCAGCAAATTCTACTTTACGCATGATGTAAATAAGTAGTATGTTAATATGTGCTTTATTTTTATGTTTGTGGAATTTGTATCATTTGTTTGTGCTCCACCAATTTATTTCAGTCTTGACTACTTTATGGTTGATAGGCTCATTGACTATAGCAATATATAGGGGTATGAATGGCAGACTGAAACTTTGGTGAGATCCTAAAAAGAAAGATGTTAATACACTGAATGACACCAATACTACTATATTCTCTCTGTGGAGTTACAGTCTCATATCTAGAATGTGTTGGGATCTAGAATGGAGCAGTAAGGTATATTTAACCAACACACAACAAAATACAGATAAACTGTAAATCTGTTTGACTAGCAGGACAGGGGGTAATGTAATAAAAGGCAGAGTTTGTCCAGGTGCAGTAACCCATGGCTACTAATCAGTAGGTAGAATTAACTGGTCATCCATTTAAAAGCAAACATATTCTTGGTTGCTATGGGTTACTGCTACTGGGCGAACTTAAATTTGTATTCGGCGCTATCTATTAACTTAATCTAGCCTATCTAATCTATGCTGAAAAAATATGGGGGTTCTACTGTATTATATTTATATATATTCTTCTCCATTTATATACTGGATTTCCCTATCATTCCCTAGTGTGCCTGTTGAGAAATGATATTGTAGACTCAACTGGGAGGGTCCAGGTGTGACTATAATCTTTTAAATGCTGTGGTAGTATTATACCAGAACCATGTGACTATTAATATAATAAAGCTCACTCATATTACAAAATACTTGTAAGTGACAATTTCCTTCCACCCATGCTGTTGTCCATCTGTATATTACCAGTATATCTATCTATCTATCTATCTATCTATCTATCTATCTATCTACCTACCTACCTACCTACCTATCTATCTATCTATCTATCTATCTATCTATCTATCTATCTATCTATCTATCTATCTATCTATCTATCTATCTATCGAGGTACAGGCTAGCGCACTGGACACTGACCTTCCCCACTGAAATTCACAAGATGACTTGTCCTTGAAATGACATTCATTACAATGGGTTATTGACTAACGCAAACGTTACGCGTTTTATTTAATACAGTGTTTCGTTTTTTTTTTTTTTCCTTCTGTGTAATCATATGGCTGATCACAAGTTTTTGAAACTATTCAGAAATCAGATATTTATCATGGCTTTTACAATGTTTCATGAAAAAAGGGTTTTACACCAGAGTCGGGTCACTAGATCCTTTGAAAATTCAGGGACAGATCTAATAAATGCACGTTTCAGGGCTGTACAGGTTGCATTTACATTAAATTGTAATTAGTGCTTCTAGCTGGATTTTAGACGTGTCGTAGATTTAGTAACCCTTCCCCAGCGAGATTTCATACTTTTTGGTGCTACACAGTCTAATAATTTAGAAGAAGAGGTCGCCATTAATAAAATGTGTTAGAGCAGTTACAATTATGTTTACACTGTCTCAAGCCCATGTCCACATAAAGCAAACACCCAAATAAATAGGCTTCCTTTTAGCTGGGATCAAACACTGTTGAGCTGGGAAACACAGGAAATCTTGCCAGAGAGCGGCAGAAGCTGAACAAAAGCAACACGTCTCAATGAAAAACAAAGCTACGAATAAGCACAAATGTCCTGAACCCCTTTAACCTCTCCGTGAAAACACTTAACTTTCATCTGGACGGATTTCGCCCAACAAGGATTTTTTTTTTTAAGAAACTGAAAACCAAGGTATTAAAACTTGCAGCTAGTAAATGATGCACATTTCAAAAATTATTAAAGCTGTCTCTATAGCTGGAACTTTAGTCGGGATACAAAAAAAAAAGAAATGTAATTAACACACCATGAGCCAATGATTTAGGAATGTATTCTAACGGCAAGCATGCGTTTAACTGTACATAAGGTACATATACACAGTTGAGACGCAATGTATGCATATTATATAAATGTATTATATGTATCCATGTATATATGTATGTGTTGATACCTTGTGTGATCAATATCAGGCTTTCATTTTCATTTTTACTATATTCACTGTAAAACAATTGTGAAAAAAAAACTATACATAAACGCCAGAAAAATGACATTTAGGCAACGTTTAATCAAATTCCCATATCTCCAATTAAAATATAAAAGGTGTAAGTAAGCCTTTGGCATGGATTTTTTTTAATAAGTTAAAACTCAGGTTGAAACGTTCTTTTGTTCATGGTCCTTCGCTACTCTAAACATTATGTTCTAAATGCCAACGCATTCTATTTTTTTTTCTTAAATCACATTTTAATAAACCTTACTTATACACCTGTTATTGATTAAAAAAAAAAAGATTAGAAACATATACAAATGTACTTGGATACTAACGGAATATATCAAAGGAAATGCACTTAATTTTTTTTTAAGGAAGAATCCATTTACTTCGCTATAACCTAAAATAATTCGATTATTGTGAATAAAATACACTTTAATACATGAAACAAACGTCTTAATGTGAACCACAAAAGAAATACGTTAGGGTTATTCAAATAGCATGACATGACCACAGCATCTTCGTATTCATTAAGTGCATAAAATCATATTATAAAATCGTAACAAAATACAATATCACCGGCTTGATTGAAATGTTCTGAGCTGGCTGCCACGTCATAAAAATGTTGTAGGGGAATTCGCTAGCAAACGAGATAAAAACTCTACTCCACCAGAGTCTGTGCTGATATACGTTCCCCGTTAATTGCTTCTACAGAAAATGTAGTTACATTGTATACGAGTTCTGGGACAGAGAACTACTTTCTATATAAATGCATGTTGGGTCGAGGAGCTATATTGCTCCCAATGTAATCCAATTTGCATGTTAAATAAGGGTGACACTGTAAGTTAGCGTCAATTCTAGGAATTTATAGAAGGAGCACACAATCTTGCCACTGCAGCCAACTGGAGACTCTATAACACTCATATGATCTGAGAGGTCCACCTGATAACTCCTTCTTGTTGTGAGTGAGTGAGTAAGTGAGTGAGTGGGACTGTTTCTGGTTCCCCACACTAGCTTTCCTGCGTCCTTTGCTCTGTTTCTGGGTGGCTGTACTGGACTTGTCCTAATGCAGCTCCCCATTTCTCTAGGGTCTCACTGAATGTCTTCCCATTGTGTCATTAAGTGTATTTGAAGCAGATAAATAAGTCAGTACAAACGGATTTTGTTCATGCTGATGGATGCTATTTTTCCTTTAATGGGTTTGCTGCAAACTCTCACAATGGACCAATGGATTCCTTTTCAAGGTGCATTGTTCTTAGCGGTCAATTAAGGTTGCTTAGCGCACCAAACTGAACAAACAGGACAGCCAACAAGCACCAGCTGCCTGCACAGAAATACAACCTAGTGCTTTTATCCAGAGTCCATTTCATTAAAATCATCCGTGTCTCACAGAAACAAAGGCAAACTCAAGTTCAAGTGGCGCTGCGCTGATTTAGGGTGATGTTACAAGCCCCAGTCACAATTCCACCCCCTCTCCCCTTTCTTTTGCTGCTACTTGTGCCTTGAATATGTTGCGCTGCCATTATTTGCGTGAATAGGGGAAGGCACTGAGCTTTCTATTGCCCCAGAAAGCTCCCACAGAGGAAGGAGCTTTATTTTATACCCAGATCCTATATATTTTAGCCAGTCACTTCTCAGCAGGTGAGAGACAGGACTGCGCACTAGCACTCACATGCCTTTGTCACCGAGTACAGCGCCGAATCATCACTTTCTGCTCAGTCTACTGGCGCTGACAACACACAGCTTCTATTATTTGTGCCAGCTCTCTCTCTCAGACACAAGTGCTTGTAATAACAATTCTTTCTGCTGGAAAGAAAGATAAATCCACCTGAGAGGATATCAGACAGAACGCGGTCTCTCAGCCAATTGTGAACTAATGTATTCTGAGCTGTAAAGTTCAAAAGTCTAAATTTGTTCAAGGCTCATATTGGGTAATAAAAAGTCTTGAGTTTGCCCACAGATAATAATCCAAAGCATCCAATCAAACTATTGTTTTCACACAACTCACCAGTTAATGCTACCTGCTGATTGGTTGCTATGGTTTACTAGACAAGTAGCAAATGTAAGACCATTCATTACACTGACTATACATGTATTCCAGCTGTTGAAGTATTAGTTCTGACACATTAGTTTTCCACTGGACACACAGAGCCATATGATTTTTCATTACTGCCTTGTATATCATTCCTTACTCACAAACTATAGTACAAGAAGTGACCAGACCATTTATGTTACTTTATGGCAACAAAAATATAGTTAGCATAAGCGCATAGTGGAGTATTAAATTATACATACATTTTATAAATAATTCAATAAAATGATGTAATAATGATAATAACATAAGGGAAATTATGTACCATGCCTATCAAATATAATATGCTTTATGTCTCATTATTTTTCCTAATCATAACTTACTGGGTAGGAGCTGCAACTAATTTTACCAGCATTACATTATCAGAGCCAGCTAAGTGAGCAAAGACTCCATCATTTGCTGTGGATAAAGCAGGAGGGAGTTGGAAACTATCCATATAAGACAATAAAGATGTGTCAGTTGGCCTGAAACATTAGAGAAATGTTGGGAGGGGCAGGTAGGGCTTGTTACAACTGGTAGAATTGGGGCTCTGGAAAGTAGAGAAATGCCAAGGATTCCAGGCAAAGGGACAGGTTATGTGTAGATCAGGCATTTGATGGGGAAGATCAGGCACATGGCCAAACTGTCAACTCTGTGCCAAAATGTGGAATGGCAATGGTGAGCAGCACACCAATTCAATCAGTGCCCCTCCCTGCTGGTGATGCAATTATGACAACTCCTCCATATGGTGGAATGTATATAGATTAGTATATTTTAATGTACATATGGTCCCTTTACACTCTGAACAATACATTAAAAGAACACCAACATAATTTTTTTTAAAACAAAAATAAACTAAAACAGAAATAAATCTTTACAATCGGTAAGTTTTTAATAAGAAATTACTTACTGATTCTCTGCATGTGCTTTCTGAGATGGCGATATGGCGATGATCCAACGTGCGGCGCTCAATTTCTCCTTCCTGCCTATCTCCTATAGATGTCAGGGAGGAGAAATCGAGCGCTGGATCGTCGACATATCGCCATCTCAGAAGAGGAGCACATGCAGAGAATCGGTAAGTAATTTCTTATTGAAAAAACGTACCTATTTTAAAGATTTATCTCTGTTTTCGTTTATTTTCGTAAAAAATAAAACAAATTAAAAAAATGTTAGTGTTCCTTTAATAGGACAGTGCCAGTTGTATACAAAAATAAAATATTAATAAATACAAACTACAGTTATATCCAAGATTACTTTTACATTTTTGGCCCTAAATCCACAGAGTGTGGCTGCACACAGGCCATACAAATCACTAACAGGGAAAAGCAGAATAACTGCATTGTATGCCCTTAGCCATACCTACGTATGTAATCATGGCTGGCATCAGGGGGCACGGGGGATAGAAGTTCCAGGCCAGGCAGATTCCAGGTTTGAAGGAGGGCCCAGCAGTGCTGCAATAGCCAGGCTCCCCCTGATTTAAACAAGGACATCGCCAAAGCCACCGAAAGGAGTCAAAGAATGGGAGAGCGAAGAAGATTACATGCCAAACTTCAAAGTTTGGTTCCACTGAACACCAATGTTTTTATTGTTTTAAATTAAACCCCTGGCCAAAAATATCTTTTTTAACATTCTTCTGTGGGGCCCCTGACAACAAATGTTTTTATTACATTTTAGGGGGGAGCCTGCCCACCTATG
>CM044433.1:120605503-120637349 GCA_024363595.1 Xenopus borealis | reverse complement strand
ATGTTTATTAGGCAACCAAGAAATTTCTGAGCATGTGCGAGATTTCAGAGCTGCAGTTGACTGTGAGGATACAGGTAGGAGGAGTCAGTGAAATCCAAGATGCCTGCTTCTGCTAGAACTGCAGTGGAGATAGGGGAGATTTTGCAGTTTTACAGTTTTAAAAATTGGATTTCTGTGTCTTTCTGAAAGCTTTTGAAATTCGAAGGATTTGTTCAAAAATCGTTCAAATTGAATGAAGCATTCGAACGATTAGAACGATTTTTATTCGATCCATTTGAATAGAGTAGGTAGAATTTCGATGTTTTTTTAATTTGAAATTCGACCCTTGGTAAATCTGCCCCTAAGTGCCTTTAATTGCATAACCCCCTTTTTCACACATTCCCTATCTACTAAGGGGACTAAAACAGTATTGGGGTGCCTGGCCTTACAACTCATCAGTGAAATTTGTGGTGAACATGTATTTCCAAATTAAGGTTAAAAAGATGTCATGTAATAAGATATGAATGAATTACAAATCAGCCTTGCATTGTGACATTTATATGCTCTATATACTGAAAGCAGCACAAAGCATGTCTTGTGAATCAGTAGAAAAGAAGATGGAGGGCTACTGAGGGTTTCTTTAGAGGCACATATTTGCACTGCTAAAAGAATAAAGTGGCTTAAAGGACAAGGAAAGGCAGAATTGACTTGGGGGTGCCAGACATAAGGCACCCCCAAGCCATTAAACTGATGTACCTTAAACCCGGGGCCGGTGCTCCTATCAGGCGAAAGCTGCACTGGCCCCGGGTTATAGAAGCAAGCACCACGGAGAGCACTACTCCTTTAAAGCTAGTAAAGAACCCAAAAATATAATGTTTAGCATAGCTACCCTAATTTTGTTAAGCTTTCATTTTCCTTTAACCTCCTATAACAAGTCATATCCTGATGTTCTCAACACACATAATTTTCTAAAAATAAATGCAACTAAAAGTACGAGAACCCAGGCTTTTGTCTATTAGACTTCAGATTTTCTCTGTTTTGGCAAACAGGGATAATATTCCCAGGGAATTTCCCACAGAGCTAGTCTTTGGATTCATTTAAATACACTTTACTTTACCAATAAAACAATTATCCCACAAATATCAGATCTGTAATGACGCATTCCTTAATGATTAATTTCCTTTTTTTCACATTAAAGAGAACATGCTCAAAAATAAGCTACAAATATCAAGACAGCTATTATTCCTATATCCTTTTCAGTAAAGGAAATATAAACAAAGAGGGATGTTAGACAGTATAAAACACAATACAGAGATCTGTAGACTTCACGCCATTGGAAAAAAATTTTTTTCAGGACCCATTCCCCAGATCTTGCCCACTCCACACCACAGTTAAAAGAGTATTAAAATAATACATTGGTGACCAGGGGGTTAAAAAAAAAACCAACACTTTGGTGTTCAGTAGAATTGAACTTGTATGTATGTATAACTTTATTTGTAAAGCGCTATTAAGGAGCTGCAGCGCTGTACAGTGCATAAAAGTACAATATATATAAAAGTATACACGGGGAGACAAATCACATAATAAATATATACAGAATCATAGGACAAAGAGGTTAAGTGCTATGTGGTAGGAGACATAGTGGGAAGGAGATCCCTGCCAGTAGAGCTTACAGTCTAGGTCCTGAACTTGTGGCTTAAGGACTTCAACTTCGTATCCTTTCGTGACTTTGGGTCTTTTTGCTGCTTCAGGACTTAATTTTCGTCTGTTTTCTTGACTCCAGTTCTTTTCGCTGCTTCAAGACTTCGGCTATTTTCCTAGCATTGGGTCTTTTTTGCCGCTTCGGGACTGTTTGGCTTTTCGGATTCAGCACTTCCGCATTTGGAACAGCATCGGCTGTTAAGGGGGCCTGGCTCTTTTGAAAAAGTGCAGCACTGCCAGGCCCCCCTTCAGCCTCGGTATACTTGTACCCCCTGATGGCGGCCCTGTGTATATATACACATGTATACACATATATATGCAACGCAAAGAACAATGGGCAAGCTATGCCTTACTGAACACATACATACATACGGTATATTATATATAAATATATATATGCTTTTCAGCTCTCTTCTGTTTACACTGACTGGTTAACAGGCAGTAACCAATCGATGACTTGAGGGAGGGCCACGTGGGTCATAACTGTTGCTTTTGAATCTGAGCTGAATGCTGAGGATCAATTGCAAACTCACTGAACAGTTATGTCCCATGTGGCCCCCCTCAAGTCGCTGATTTACTCAGATTTAGAGAGCTGAAAAGCAGGATGTTTTGTTGTATTCTGTTATGTGAGACATCCACTCACTCCAGCTTTTATATATTACATTTTTGGCTAAATAACTATATTAGAAATTTTTTTTATTTTGCACAGCCTATCTATTTACCCAGTTTTAATTTTTTACCATGAACTGTTCCTTTAAAACTTTCTTGCTGCAGCACACTTTGCCTAGATTTTCATCTCTTTCTGCCCACTGTTCAGCTTTATCCAGCATGCTTTTGAAACATTTCCAGTCTGGTGAGATTGTACTATGATGTAAAAAGGGCAACAATGGGGCTAGCACACCAGAGGCACATTAGGTGGAACAGGCAAACAAGATGCAGGGTTGTGTACACAGGTCTACATCTACCCTGTATTTGATTGCAGCAGCTTGAAGTGCCAGGGAACGAAAAATTCTTGGTGAATGTAATTGTCTGCAGTAACATTTTAAAAGTGCTAAAATTATGTTCTTAACTCACCAAGGCTAATGCTTATGCAAGGGAACAAAAAGAACTGTTTTTTTTCTGGGGAGCTGGCAACCCAGCACACCACTCCCAATATTTGACATAAAGTACTATTAATTTTTTTCCAGTGCTCTATTCTGACCTTTGAAAATAGGTGTCTTTGTAAAATGAGTGCGCTATTGGGGTGTGTGTGGCATAATCACAAAGTGGGCGTGGAAAAAAAAATTTGCCATGCTGCATGTGGCACATCATTTTGTCCCTCTTCGTATTTTTCACATGTTGAAGATATTTGGCTCAGATGGGAGGAATATATTTTGTGGTAGGTGGACAGCAGATCAGAGTGCCTTTAGAAAATGCCTAGATATATATTTTGTCCTTTCATACAATGCACCAGGGGCATAACTTTCAAGGGTGCATTGGGTGCACCCAGGGCCGCCACAGCAGAGTTGTTAAGTACTACAATAGAAACAACAACTCATTGGGGGAGGGGTGGCACAGGCTGCACCCCAGGTAGTTAAGCCTCTTGTGCATTGTATGAAAAATAATATATATATATCTAGGCACAAGGGTGAAATCATAATGACTAGAAGGAGGAAAATAACCCAGGAAAATGATGAAATCAGCACAAATTAGCAGACCTGCACAATGCTCAGGATATAGCAGATTCATGAATCAGGCCACCCAGACACAAGCTCATGACCTACACTAGGCAGTGAGTAGGCTCAGACCTAGATATTATAAAGCAGGCTGATGATAAACTCTAAAGGTTGTCATACACAGAGAGATCCGCTCGTTTGGCAAACCAGCGGATCTCTCCTGATATGCCCACATTGAGGTGGATTATATTGGGCTGATCCTATTGTGGGCCCAATCATCGATCACAATGTAAAGAAAGGGGTGGTTGGATCGTGGGACAGCATCAATGAAGTTGCAATCCGACAGGATTTTAAACCCTGCCCGATCGACATCTGGTCTATTTTCAATAGATTGGGGAAGCCTGTCAGAGGGCCCCAAACGTGGGCCAATAAGCTGCCAACTGTCTGTCAGCAGCTTTTATCGGCCTGGGTATGGCCACACCAATATGAATCTTGGCCTGTGTATAAATTATTATTCAGCACTCAATAGAGCAAAATAGCTTAATGTTTTGATGCAATAATCCTTACAGGCTGAGCCGAAGGAGAATATGTACCAACACTATATATAGTTTTAATTCCTACAGATATATATATAGTTGAAACAATAAAGTTTACAATTTCCATTGTGTCTTGCCTCTGCGGTGCCTTCTGCCCTTAAAAAAAATGTAATTCCAGTTTTAGTAGAAATGGACATATAGATAAATACATATTCTGAAACAGTTAGTAATGTTTCTTTTTTTATTGGTTTTCAGTTATTTAGCTTTTTGTTCAGCATCCCTCCAGTTTACAATTTCCATTGCGTCTTGCCTCTGCAGTGCCTTCTGCCCTTAAAAAATGTAATTCCAGTTTTAGTAGAAATGGACATATAGAAAAATACATATTCTGAGACAGTTAGTAATTTGTCTTTTTTATTGGTTTTCATTTATTTAGCTTTTTGTTCAGAATCTCTCAAGTTTAGAATTTCATCAGATATTTGTTATGATCTTATTTACCCTAGCAACCAGGCAGTGGGTTGAATGAGAGACTGGAATTGTAACCTCAGAGAGCAAGAGTTTTTTGGCCTCTGGACTCAGTGACACCAATCTGAATGCTTGAAAGAAGCAGAAGAGGAAGGCTAATAGTTAAAAAAAAAACCCAAATTATACATTACAAAATTGCTAGAAATATAAGAACAGAACATATAAAAAGTTAACTTGAAGCACACATTTCAAAGGTGATCCAAATTAAAATGATGGATTCTGAGTAAACATGATTTTTTTTTTTATAAACATGAATAATGGTTTTACCTTTCAGTACCTTGTATAGAACCTCATGAATAAAGATACATGCAGCTTACAATAGAATACAACATGGTTCCCTTTAATATAATATATATAGAATATAAATAAATGAATCACTGCACCTATTTTATTCAGTTTTTAAAAAATCTTTGAGGCCAAAATATATTACTTTGATGCAAGACAATTCTATCAAACTTCTTTGTTGGCATTCAAATTCCATGTCAAAGAAAAGCTGACCCATAGGTTGCATGTTTTTTTTTATGAAGAATAAATGATCGATTCATTTTATATTTAGGATACATAGTTAAGCTCAAAGCAAAAACACATATCAGCCATTTAGTAGTAGTTTAAAGATTAAGAACAGCTGTTTTACATATGTAAAATATTCAACTGTAGCAGGGCAGAAAGTAAATTCAATTAATTGAAAACCTATGAAATAGGATGCACAGCCAGCACACTTTTTGACATCCAATTGTCCTGCTTGGAAATATATTAAGTATATTTACAGTAACAATTACAGCTATAAAAGGATTCTCAGCAGTTTGATTTTATTCACAGTTATCAAATAATTTCTCATTTTTTTAGATGAGCAGTAACTAGAATTACCAATCAGTAAAACAAATATCTTAAACTAATCAGCCTCATAGTGTTTGAATTGCTAAATCTGTACATTATCTGACTTTTCCATGAACTTCCGCAAAATTGCTGTCAATATGAATCACACATAAACAGTAAAATAAAATCTGAAGCAAGGCTGAAAGTTCTGGATTCAGCTAAAAGTTATAGCTAACTTGAGGAATTTCTTCAACCCATAGGAACATCTTTGTTAAAAATAAATGTTCCCCACCTGTATGTACACTATAAACACAAAATGTTTATAAAAGAAAAAACCCCCCACTATATTTTGCATGTCTTTTGAGTTTCAATTCCTAAAAATAATTTTTTTTTTCAAAATGCATCAGTGCTGCTTTGAAATCCATTTCTCAAAAGAGCAAACAGATTTTTTTATATTTCATTTTGAAATCTGGGGCTAGACATATTGTCAATTTCCCAGCTGCCCCAAGTCATGTGACTTGTGCTCTGATAAACTTCAATCACTCTTTACAGCTTTACTGCAAGTTGGAGTGATATCACCCCCTCCCTTTCCCCCACCCAGTAGCCTAACAAAAGAACAATGGGAAGGTAACCATATAACAGCTCCCTAACACAAGATAAGAGCTGCCTGGTAGATCTAAGAACAGCAATAAATAGTAAAAACCATGTCCCACTGCGTACTATTCAGTTGCATTGAGAAGGAAAAACAACAGCCTGCCAGAAAGCAGTTCCCTCCTAAAGTGCTGGCACAAGACACATGACTGGGGCAGCTGGGAAATTGACAAAATGGCTAGCCCTATGTCAGATTTCAAAACTGAATATAAAAAAAAATCTGTTTTCTCTTCTGAGAAATGGATTTTAGTGCTGATGTCTACTGGAGCAGCACTATTAACTGATGCGTTTAAAAAAAAAAAATGTTTTCCCATGACAGTATCCCTTTAAAGGAAATGTAAACCCTTACTCTTCCTATGTATACAAGTTGTGCATCTCTCCTGCACCCAAACCTCATTATTTGTAGTAGAGGCAATTCTCAGTATTCTTTATGTCCGGGTATTTATTGACATTTTGTACCCAAACCAAGTACCTGCTACTAGCTCTGGATCTAATAGTAGCAGCTACTCGTTGTGACTACAAAATACCCTGACATAGACCATGGCAGGAGCAGCCCTGGACACACCCCAGCGGGGAAAAAAATGGAGGAGGAAAATTCTGGGGGGCCATGGCCCCTGCTGCCCCCCTGTTCTGAAGCCTATGACATAGACAATACTGAGAATTGCATCTGCTTAAACACATATAGGGGCAGATTTACGAAGGGTCGAAGTGAAAATTTTAATTTAAAAAATTAGAATTTTGAACTAATTTTTGGGTACTTCGACTATCGAATAAAAATTAGAATTGAATTTTAAAATTCGACCATTCAAAAAACAAAGTACGGTCTCCTTAAACCTGCTGAAATGCTATTTTAGCCTATGGGGGACCTCCTGGGACCTTTAAGGAGTGTTTTTTTAAATTTGTGAAAATCAAAAAATTTTTAGGGCAAAATTGTTTCATTCAAACAATGCATTCGAATGATTTTTATTCAACTGTAAATGGTCAATTTTCGATAAAAAAAATTCGATGGTTGAATTAAAAAGTTTTCTAACTTCGAAATTCGACCCTTAGTAAATCTGCCCTGTAGTATCTTAGCAAAGCCAGTTATCCCTATTGTCTATTTTGTAGCCGTGACAAGTAGCTGCTACTAGTAGCTCTATGTGTCTTCACCCTAATGGTTAAGCTGAACTCAGGAGAGGAGGAGCTAGAGCACAGTTGCCATCTCTTCATTGGCTGCTATACTAGAGCATGTTTAGTATTTGGCTGAAGCCAACAGCCAAAGAAAGCCAAGGGAGGGGCCCAAGTGGGTTAGAGGAGGAGAAGGAAACCTAAATCATTAATTAGATGCTGCAGTCTTACTATTGACCTGTTAACAACCAGAGTGGCAGAAATTTAAGGATATCAACGATTTTACATGTCCTTTAAGAGGATGCAGAATGGATGGGAATTTTTTTTTCCTAATAGGAGTAATATATCATCTAAAATAAAAGGTTTATACCCATTTGTACTAAAGAGATTTTTTCAATCCATGGCAATACATTTAACTTGAATTTTAAGAAATTTGCCTTTACATTATGTGCTATAATTCTCTTTCCATGTGTTCTACATAAAGAAAACATAAATTAATAAATTATAATACACAAAAGCCGTGAATATCTTGTAAATTATATACGTATAAAAGGTGAGTTCTGATGTTATCAATTATAAATGTTGAGTTCTGATGTCATTTTTGTCACATGACTCACTGAAACTTGCATATTATAATAAATAAAATTGCAAAATATGAGGATATTAGAAGATACCTCGTATTTATATTAGAAGTTATCTCGGAGTTCCATGACCTGTATAAAAACACTTGGCGTTCGGCCTTGTGTTGTTATATGGTCATATAAAACCAGATGCGCTCTAGATGTGCTTTTTCACACTGTGGCGCAATCTTCATTGGGCTGCGGAGGGAAACTCCTTGGTAATTTATAATATCCTTATATTTTATAAGAGGGGGTACTTATTCACTATATGATACCACTTTTCCCTTGAGATAATTATTTTTCTATGTATTAAGTTTGTAATCAGAAAAACATAAATTTGAAGCATTATATTTGTAATGTAATCCTGAAAGCCACAGAAATTACTGGTTGTGTATTCTGAAAATATATTGCTCAAGACATTAATGAATGCTATATAACTCATTCTGTTCAGCTAACAATACTCCAATTCCATTATAATATGGAAAATTAAACAACTTTTTTTTTTTTAGGATGGAGCTAATGGTAGAAACTAATGTTCTTAAAGTGAAGCACTTACTTAGACAATTTCTTCTTCTTATTATTAACAATATTTTATATTATGTAATGGCCATAATCTAATATATAATTAAGAATACTTCTTCCACACAAAATGAAACACTAACTCGTTCCATACACTATGGAAACCCTTACTAACTTTTCTCTTGCAGAAAAATCAACTCCCCAGTCTGCAGGAGACATTAGTTAGTGAAGTCTAGTGATGGCATCTTCTAAGAATCAATAAATGCTAGAGTAAATAACTATGATAGATTTGTACTTATGCTACTGATGCAGAAAATGATTTCAGCGGGTATGGGAATAATGTAATACATTAATGATTGCATTTATATCTCTTGAGATTCAAATTACTTGCAAAGAATGATCTATTGATCCCATTGATGAGACAATATTCTCTGATTTATTCTTGAAGAGTATATGCAGATTGCAATGACATATTAAAACACAAGTTTACATTTTATGACAATTGGGACAATATTCTTGAACATATTTTTTATACATTTGCCATAGTGGTTTCAATAAACGTGTCCTTGTACCCACCAGTTATGAATATTTTCTCTGTTATTCAAATAGTAGCATAAAAGGATCAGTAAATGCAGAGATATTAATAAAGCAAACATGTAAAGGGGTTGTTCGTCTTTAAATTAAACGTTTAGTATGATGTAGAGAGTGATATTTTGGTTTTCATTTATTTGTGGGTTTTGAGTTATGTAGCATTTTATTCAGCAGATCTTCAGTTTGCAAATTCAGCAATCTGGTTGCTAGGGTCCAAATTACTCTAGCAACCATGCATTGAGATGAATAAGTGACCATAATATGAATAGAAGGTGGCCTGAATAGAAAGAAAGGTAATAAATAATAGCAATTACAATACATTTGCAGCCTTATGAAGCATGTGTTTTTTTAAGATGGAGTCAGTGACCCCCATTTGAAATCTGGAAAAAAGCCAGAAGAAACAGGCAAATTGAAAAACTATAAAACATAGAAAAAAAATGAAGGACTGTTAAAAAGTTGTTTAAAATAAGCCATTCTTTAACATTCTTTAAGTTACCTTAAAGGTGAGCCACCCATTAATGTTTGATCTTAAGTAATAGGGGCTGCTGTCAGGATACTCCAAAAAAGTTCATTATACATAGAACATATTTGTTAATACTTACAACAGCAGAAAGCAAAGTAGCTGTTCATGTTCACCAGTTTGTCATGTGTTGGAAAAAAATGTCAGGTTGATCAGTTTGATTGAATTCTAATTTAATTTGATTTGAGTTTTCAGGTCGTTTCAATTTGTGCGAGTTTTAAAAATCAGATTTTATTAGTACATTTCTCCAAGTTGAAGTTCAAATTCATTCAAATTTAAGGGCGTTTAAAAAAACTCACTGATTGTTGGTTTTTTCCCACAATAGCTTGTTCGGCTGAAGATATTGTGTATACATTTATTTGAGCCAGTAAAAAGCATCTGAAAGTGTCAATATACATATATATGTGTAGAATAGGTGGAAGATTAAGCTAGTGCTCATTTCTCGTAGTTCTGGTTTTTCAGTTGTTTCTAGATGAATTAGGATCGGTCATCTTTAGTTGACAAATAATAGTCCCAGTTGCCCCAAACATTACGGTGTAGTTGTAACGTATTGTTGATACGGGCAGTCATTTCTTCAAATTTCTTGTTATATTCAAGTCTAAGGGGCAAATTTACAGAATTCACGTGAATAGATCGTAGTTCGATCGAATATGATCGAATTATGATTGTACGATTTAATCGGATATTCGAATATTCTAATTTGGTCTCTTCGATCATCGAATACCGAATTATCGAATGATCGGATATTCAATCATTTGATGATTGAAGGAATCAAAATTTTAAAAACCTTCGAATTCCTCTTTCGCCAGATTGAACCTACCGAATTGCAATAGAAGCCTATGGGATTCTTTGACTAAGTCCTGCTTGAATATCATTCGTACGATTGAACACTTCGATTGATCAAATCGTGCGATTTTTTCGGAGACTCGAAGGAAAAAGTACGATTTATTTGTGAAATCGAACGATCGGTATTCTATCGTACGATTTCATCGAGAAATCGAATAGCGAACAAAATGATAGCCTAAAACTATTTGATAAGCATTCAATAGTTGAATTTCGAATAAAATCGTAGTTTTGGGGAATAATAGTAAATTTTCCCCTAAGGGATATTTCTTGCATGGTTGGAATTGTTGTGGTTTTCCATTTGGAGGTTAATGCTAATCTGGCTGCTGTAATTACTTGGTTAACCCATTTTTGAGCCGTTTTTTTCAATCTAGGAATGGGAAGAGTTAATAATAGATGAGGCATGTCTATGTTCAGGGAGGTTATAAAAACTTCTGTTATTAGATTACTAATATCCTGCCAAAACTTCGTTAGTTTGGGGCAGTCCCATAGAATATAGTATAATGTGCCTTTGTGGTGGCACCCTCTTCAGCATAGTGAATTGCTTTGCGGGAACATCTTAGAGAGTCTGTCGGGGGTAAGGTACCACTTCATGATGGTTTTATACATATTTTCTTTTTGTTGAACACAAGTTGTTATATTTCAAGCATTTTCCCATATTTTACTCCACTGGGATGGAGATAGACCTGGTTCCCATACTGATTCCCAATATTACATATATGCATGTTTGGAGAAGGGGTCTTCTGGTAGAGTGTTCATCAGAGTGTATAGTTGTGAAATTAGACCCTTATTGTGACACTCACCCTGGTGGTCTAGTGGTGCGGCGGGGACACCCGCCACACCGCTCTCCTCCTCTGCCGGCATTTTGAAAATATGTTTGCCCGTGATAGGTTTCATCCTGGTGCCTTGTATCCTGTGCTATTCTAGCTTTTGTTATCCTGTTCTCCTGTATTTGACCCTGCCTGGCTATTTGACCACTCTGTTATCTGTATCCTGACCTGTGCCTGTTATACAACCACCGAATCTGATTGATTACCCGGTTTGACCCTTTACCTGCCTGACGTTCCTTGCGGTCTGCCTGCCTCGAACCAGCCTGTCTGATCACGAATCTGCTTATTCCGCCTGTACCATGACCTTCGGCCTTTAAAGACTCTTACTACAGTCGTGCCCCATTGCTGGCCAGAACTCCTGCTCTGCACCTCTCGTTTAAGTCCAGGTGGCATCTGAGTAGCTAAGGGCTCCTCCCGAAGCCAAAGGCGGTCACACTACTGGTGAAGCACGAGCCAAGACCAGGGTGCTTGGCATTTGTTCCGGTAATTGGGTGCCGACTGTGACACTTATATGGATAGTGGCTTCACAATATTTTTTCAAATGGGGTTAGTTGAGTCTGAGTTTGTTGTCCAATGAGAGTGGTAATATAATGTTTAATCTGAAGGTATTACATCTCCTTCCCTGATCCGGAATTACATTTGTTTGCTAGATCTTGATAAGTATATATCTTTCGTCTAAGTGGGTCTATGAAATCAACAATTCTCACATATTTATAGACTCTCCAATGTGACTGGTATGTTTGTTTCTGTCCAGGTTGGAAGTCTGGGTTTCCTTGGAGTAGTGTTAAAGCTTATGGATTTTTGCTTATCCTGTATTTTTTTTTACATTGCCTCCATATAGTACAGGTAAATTTGATAGGTTTTGGAGCTAGACTCGGAAGTTGTATCTTAGGTTTGTCTGGTAGTATCAAATTGCTTATATGGAAGGGAGATGTCCATGTAGCTTCTAATTGAGCCCATCTAGTAGGTGGTAGAGCTTGTTACCAGGCCAAAGTTGGCGTGAGTCGCTTCATAATATTTCCCAATTCAGGTACAGCGAGGCCTCCCTGATTCTTTGTCTGGGGGCATGGCACAAGTGCTAACATTTCTTAAGTGCTACTATTTCACAAGTGCTTAGAAATGGCAGTTACACAAGGCAGTTGGACAAGGCATTGACAAGGCAAAAGGAACTGGATTATCCTCCATCAACTTTGAACCAGCTGGGATAAGAAAAAAACAGATTTTTTTTTTTTTACGTATCAATTTGTAACTTATTACTCAAAAATGTTTTATCCTGTTTTTCTCCTCCTTTCACATGCTTCATAAAACATTTCTCACTCACTTAGTCCCAATTCTATACAAATCTCAGCCTCTCTAATTTCCTCTCTTTCCATCTCCACACATGAAGTATACAAAGTACTCTGTTTAATTATTCAAGAGAACTCCTCTTTTTCATACAAACTAAGAACGTACAAATGCTGCTCTCACTTCATCTATCTCTCCTTTCTATTGCTGGCAGCTGGGGACATTTCCCCATAGTTACATACCGTATTTGCTGGCGTATAAGACGACTTTTTCCCCCTGAAAAAAATGCCCCTAAGTGGGGGTCGTCTTATACGCCGGGTACTACTTCATCCGACGTAGATCGCGATCTGCCCCGCTGCTCCAGCGGCACTTCCTGGTTGTGACGTCAGAAGTCTCGCGAGACGAGACTAGATGCGCAACCAGGCAGCAGTGAGTTCTGAGAAAAGAGCGCGGGGAGGCAGAGAAAACAGAGTTTGAGCAGCAAGATGCAGAAGGTAGGGCTAAGCACCTAACTGGGACACAGGGAAACATGGACACAGTGACACAGAAGGCGGTCTGAAAGCAGCAAGCAGGGACACAGAAGGGGGGCTGACAGCAACAGTGACACAGAAGGAGGGCCAACAGCAGCAAGCAGGGGCACAGACGGTGTGCAGAAGGTGTGCGGAAGAGGGGGTAGTCTTATACGGCGAGTATATAACAAACTGTACATTTTAAGTGGAAATGTTGGGGGGGTCGTCTTATACGCCCAGTCGTCTTAAACGCCGGCAAATACGGTAGTTAAATTGGGTTGAAAAAAGACAGAGTCCATCAAGTTCAACCCCTCCAAATTAAAAACCCAGCATACATATACACACACATCTCCACTCTTTCACACAAACCATATATGCCCATAGCTATACTAACTGTAGACTTTAGTATCAAAATAGCCTTTGATATTATGTCTGTACAAAAAATCATCCAAGCCCCTCTTAAAAGCATCAACAGAATCAGCCACCACAACCTCACCGTCCTAACTGTGAAGAACCACCTACGCTGCTTCAAATGAAAGTCCTTTTCTTCTAGTCTGAAGGGGTGGCCTCTGGTGCGGTGATCCTCTTTATGGGTAAAAAGGTCCCCTGATATTTGTCTATAATGTCCTCTAATGTATTTGTAAAGTGTAATCATGTCCCTCGCAATTGCCTTTTTTCCAGAGAAAACAACCCCAACCTTGACAGTCTACCCTCAAGTCTTCCATCCCTCGAACCAGTTTAGTTGCACGTCTCTGCACTCTCTCCAGCTCATGTACATCCCTCCTAAGGACTGGAGTCCAAAAC
This sequence comes from Xenopus borealis, assembly GCA_024363595.1. Lineage (NCBI taxonomy): Eukaryota > Metazoa > Chordata > Amphibia > Anura > Pipidae > Xenopus > Xenopus borealis. The sequence goes on along the minus strand of CM044433.1, from coordinate 120,623,862 downwards.
TTCACTGCATACTCCAGATGAGGCCTTACTAGGGATCTATAAAGAGGTATAATTATGTTTTCATCCCTTGAGTTTATGCCTTTTTTTATGCAAGACAGGACTTTATTTGCTTTAGTAGCTACAGAATGACAGTGCCCAGAATTAGAAAACTTGTTATCTATAAAAACCCCAAGATCCTTCTCACTTAATGAAACTCCCAACACACTGCCATTTAGTGTATAACTTGCATTTATATTATAAATAAATAAACAAGTTGAAAAGCAAGGGACCCAGTACAGAGCCCTGCGGTACCCCACTAATAACACTGGTCCAATTAGAAAATGTTCCATTTACCACCACTCTTTGAAGTCTATCTTTTAGCCAGTTCTCTATCCAGGTACAAATACTATGTTCCACGGCATCATTCCTTAATTTAACCAGTAACCTTCTGTGTGGTACTGTATTGAATGCTTTAGCAAAGTCTAAGTAAATCACATCCACTGCCATCCCAGAATCGAGGTCCCTGCTTACCTTCTCATAAAAAGAAATTAAGTTAGTCCGGCAAGATCTATTACGCATAAAACCATGCTGGCACAAACTCATAGTGTTGTTATTTGCTATGAAGTCCAGTATCCTATCCTTTATTAATACTTCAAAAAGCTTTCCTACCACCGACGTCAGACTAACTGGCCTAAAATTTTGAGGCTGAGAATGGGATCCCTTTTTGAATAGCAGCACCACATTAGCAATTCGCCAGTCTCTCGACACCATGCCAGACCTCAATGAATCCTGAAAAATTAAGTATAGAGGTTTGGCAATCACAGAGCTAAGTTCGCTAAGTACCCTGGGGTGAATCCCATCTGTGCCTGGACCTTTGTTTATCTCAACATTTTCTAGTCTCTTTTGAATTTCCTCATGTGTGAACCATGTATCATTGGATGTATTAGAATTGGGGCTATTAACAAGGAAACCTTCATTAGCTGGTTCCTCATTTGTGTATACTGATGAAAAGTATTCATTCAGAATCTGAGCTTTTCGCTTGTTCTCATCAACCAACTGACCCCCCCCTCTGATAATAAAGGTCCTACCCCTTCCTGTTTAATTTTTTTACTATTAATATATTTAAAAATAATTTTGGATTCTTTTTACTGCTTACTGCTATATCCTTTTCCATATCGATTTTAGCTTGCCTGATCGATTTTTTGCATGACTTATTGGCCTCCTTGTACCTTATAAATGATTTGGATGTCCCAGCTAACTTGAAAGCCTTAAAAGCACGTTTTTTCTTACCCACCGCAACACCAACACTCCTATTGAACCAAAAAGATTTTGTTTTGCAACAACGTTCTTTGTTTACAAGCGGAATATACTGACATGTATATTTATTAAGCAGCATTTTAAAGAATTCCCATTTTTTTTCAGTGTTTAACCCGGTGAAAAGCATTTCCCACTTAATATGTTGCAGAGATGCCCTTATACTGTCAAAGTTTGCACGCCTGAAATTCAATGTTTTAGTTACTCCCTTATAGCCAAACCCTGGCCCCTACCCTATCCCAGTTATATCACGGCCACGGGCTCCTTCTATTTGCTGCAAATTCCAACAGTACAGAGCTCTTATTCCTATACCCAAAAACCCAGTTAATCTTTCCTGTGCTCTCTGGAATGCAAGATCTGTTTGCAACAAACTCACCACTATACATGACCATTTCATTGCCAATTCCTTTAACCTGCTCGCACTTACAGAAACCTGGCTTTCTCCTACTGACACTGCCTCACCTGCTGCCCTGTCCTATGGGGGCCTACACCTTACTCATACTCCCAGGCCTGGAAACAGACCTAGGGGTGGGGTAGGATTGCTTCTCTCTCCCCGCTGTACTTTTAAAGTTCTTCCACCTGTTCCTTGCCTATCATTCTCCTCATTTGAGGTTCACTGCATTAGGCTCTCTTCCCCCGTTTCACTCTGCATTGCTGTCATATAACGACCACCCGGACCAACTGCACAATTTTTGGACAACTTTGTTGCCTGGCTTCCTTACTTTCTTTCATCTAACACCCCATCCATAATACTAGTTGACTTAAATATACCTGTTAACAACATTAACAACCCTTCTGTCTCTAAACTTCTTCTACTAACTTCCTCCCTAGCCTTATCTTTGTGCTCAGACTCACCCTCTCACACCAATGGTAACACCCTGGATCTAATATTTATCAGACTCTGTTCAACCACCAATCTTACTAACTCACCATTTCCCCTCTCTGATCACGATATGCTCACATTCCTACTCTCGCTAACTCCCTCCTCACCCCCTGCTATTCCCCAAACACGTACCTACCTTGACCTCCATGCTCTAGATGTGTCACATCTATCTATCTAGCAGTTATACCCTCCTCATTCTCACCTACCAACACATAACACTCTTTGACTTTCTTTACTCTGATATCTCCACCATCTCTTGTCCTAATGTGGCTACCTCTGTCTACTACAGCACTCTCACCACTGCCCTTAATGAGCTTGCTCCTACAAAAATTAAACGTGCTAGAGCAGCTAGAGCCATACCACTTCAACCTTGACATACTGCTCAAACAAAAGCACTCCCAAGACAATCACGTGCACTTGAGCGTTGCTGGTGCAAATCTGGCTCAGAATCAGACTTTAAGAGCTACAAATCTGCCCTGCGCTCCTATAACACCAGCCGCGGGGCTCATACACCTTAGCATCCGCTCCTCCTCTGCCACACCATTCTGCCAATCCCTCCACTGGCTTACACTACCCTTCAGAATTAAATTCAAATTAATGACCCTGACATTCAAAGTACTTCATAACTCTGCCCCTCCCTAAATCTCTGAACTCATCTCTAAATACTCACCCAACCGCTTACTACGCTCCTCTACTGACCTGCTACTCAACACTTCTCTCATTACCTCCTCACATGCTTGGATTCAAGACTTTGCAAGAGCTGCTCCCCTCCTCTGGAATTCTCTCCCACGGTCTGTCTGACTTTCTCCCAACCTTTCTGCTTTCAAAGAATCACTTAAAAAGCACTTCTTTCGAGAAGCCTACCCTCAATCTTAACTACCAAATGCAACACTACATAAAGTACCACATTTCTCACCCACTTAATTCGATCTTGCCCATTCCCACATCCCTTACCTTTAGATTGTAAGCTCTTTCTGTATAGGGCCTTCCTCACTTTTTTAGGTGCATTGATTGTGATTGAATGTAACTCCATGTAATTACTTGATTGTAATTCATGTGATTTAGTTGTATAATCACATTTACTTTAAATCGCTACACAATATGTTGGCGCTATAGAAATACGTTAATAATAATAATAAGTACTGAGCGTGGGATTCTAGCTTTTGTCGACCCCCAGATGAACTTAATACTAAATATTATCTTTTGTATGTGACCCAATTGGGAATGCGGGATTTGGAGTGGGATGGTTTCAAACAGGTAAAGTAGCTTGGGGAGTATAGACATTTTGATTACTGCAATACGCCCGAGCCATGAAATATGGTACTGTTTCCAGTCTTGTAGGTCTTGAAGTTTGTTTGAAACATTTGGTGGTAGTGTGGTATTAACTTGATCTGTAACAAATCACCAGCACACAGGAACAACTTGCAGGTAAAACCTTGCTGGTTTGTTGTGAATGCAGCATGCGTTAACTTGATCCCTAAATAGTTTATATAGGATTTTTGCCATTTATATTGAAATTTTGCATGCAGGGCTCTCCTTATGTTTTCCTCTGTGTGAAACATAAGTGCTTCTGATTTTGCCCAATTTATTTTGTAACCAGCTACTTTGCTATAGTCTAATAAGGTGTTGTGAAGGTTGGGGAGGGATACTTGGGGATTGCTTAGAGTCAGAAGAACATCATCTGCAAAAAATTATATTTTATAAATCTCAGTGCCCACTGTTATTCCTATTATATCTGGGTTTCCCCTTATTTTTGATGCTAAGGGTTCTATGCTTAGAGTGTATAGTAGGGGAGAGAGAGGGCATCCCTGTTAGATGCCCTAAAATGGGTTTCCTGAAGGGCCAGTGATCTTTTCCTGGCACAGTTCAGTCCCTTTAGGTTTAGAGATATTAAGCGGATTATTCTAGAAGCATATTAGGGCAAGTTATTCTATAGTGCTCATACATTGGTGTAAATAGCATATGACAAATAACATCAGCATATATGGTAACCATTTTTATAATTAACTGCATGTCCATAAGCATAGTGAGTCTTTTTATTCTAATGCCCTGGTTGATCAGTAACCTTGTGTTTCTTCTAGCGTCTGTGAAAGCATTATTTTTTCCAGGGAAGCTCCTGCAGAGCTTTAGGCTCCCCAGCAAAGTGGATGGTATAAGTTCCTTAAAGGTAGTATTAAAATGTAGACCAAAGTAGATAAATCTTCCGACCAAAGAGGAGAAAGGAGGGGGTAAAAAATTAGGGTTTCAAAGCTTACCAAACTACGTTCAAAATATGTACAAACAGTAGTGTTACCTGAGTGTGGTAACCTGAGACATTATAGGAGTACCTCATTTGAGGACCAATGTCGAGGAGAGCGCCCCGGCAGGAAAGATTTGAGGAATCGATCCTTCCATAGTCATGGCCTTCTCAGTGTAAAGCTTGAAGAAGAGTTTCTAAGTTGTTTCTAGCCATCCCATGAGATCAAGGTTGATTTTCCCATGGCTTTACGTTTAGTTTCTCAAGTGGGTGGACTTGGGCCTTGTGGAGAGTTGCGCGGTGTGCGGACCCTGGATGGACTGGTCGTTTCAAAGCAAGAAAATCACCGGCACAACAAGGATAATGCTAGCAGGGCAGGCCCTTGCTCGTTTATTGCAGATGCATCGTTTCGGGGAGTAACCCCTTTGTCAAGCATGTTGTGCCGGTGATTTTCTTGCTTTGTAACATTGTTGGGGGTCGTAAATCCCTCCGTCATCGAGCACCAGGGAGTCACATCACGTGGACGGCCAGGGTGTGCGAGGGTAATTCTCTTTATTTCTACTTGGACTGGTCGTTTCCCATTCCGGTGTCATTCGGGGTGCTCAAGTTGTTGACCTTTTATGGAGACTAGAAGTTTGAAGGGGAACCCCCATCTATATGGGGTATTGTGTGCTCGAAGATCAAGTGATCAGTTGAAATGCCCTTCTTTTAGCCAATGTAATAGGAGAGATATTGTTGTAGATTTGCAAATTTGCCCCTTGGAACTCAATATGTTTTGTGTTTCCATAAGGACTTTCTCCTTGCTCTCGAAGTAGTGGCAGCATACCACAATGTCTCTAGGTGTCGATTGACCTGGATTCTTTGGCCCCAGAGCTCTGTGTGCCCTATCGATGTGTGCCCTATCGAATCTCCAGGCCTCCATTGGCAGATCGGGGCATAGTTTGGAAAATAAGGCTCTCAGATATTGTCTGAGATCTTTCGGTAGAATGTTTTCTGGAACACCTCGTATGCGGAGGTTTTGTCTGCGGTTACTGTTCTCCAGGTCTTCACATTGTGATTTAAGATTAGCTAGTTTGTCTTGAAATGTGAGCTGATCATCCTCCAATGTGTGGTGCCGCAGGATTAAGTTATCTGAGATAGTCTCTAGTTTATCCACTCGTTAGCCTAGAGAGTGTAGTTTTTTCTTAATTTCTTGCACCACTTCTTTAACTGCTCCAGCTATGGATGCAGATAGTGAATTGTGTAATGCTGACAATTGTTGAGCTAGTATTTCAGCTGTGACAGGTGTAGAGGTATAGGGCTCTTTAGTTGTGTTGGGAGCCTGTTCCATCAAGTTGTCTGGGGAATATGGGTGAGAGGGGGAGCTGGAGTCTGTGCCAGGGTCCTGGAGTAAATCGCCATCTTTGACCCCGTATACCCCGTCCATGGCATCATGCCTAGACTGCGCCCATGGTCACAAGGTGTCCCCCAATGGTAAGCTAGAGGTAGAGGATTGGCTCTCCCCCTGATCCTCTTCATTGCCACCCGCCCCTGCATTGCGTACCTTTTCAGGGGTTTCATAAGGGTGTTGCGTGGGGGCTTTTCCTGCATGTCCCAAGGGGAGACCTGTAGCTGGTGCATGTCTCTGCCTTGGCCCACCTCCGCAGCTCCAGTCCCTGTTCCCTCTGTCCTCGGCTGCCTATCTGTGCTGGGTGGGTGATAGCCCTCTTGGACCCCCTGGTCCCGTCCGGTATAGTTTGCTCCGGGTCCGATTCCACTCCACCATCTTGAGATGCCCATGTCCTGCTTGATGCAGATTTGTGCAGGTACAGTGTCAGAGTACCTGTCGGCTTGCGATTCCTCTTCTTCCCCATGTTGCTGGGATATAGTTGTGCTAGTCCCCAATCAAATGTTTTCTGGTTAAAGCTAAAATTCGGGGAATTACAGCCGCTGACTACGGAGCGATAGGGAGACACTTCCTCACTCCGCCATGTTGAGCATGCGCTCTCCATATGTAGAATAGCTTTATAGCATAAGATATGGTACATTGCTGGACTGTGTGTAAGGGAAACCAGGAAAAGAAATAAGAAAAAAAAGCTCCAAGATGGGAAGGGAAATGAAGCAATGTAACGGAAGCTGGGGGAAGAGATTGGAGATAAAAAAAAAAGAGTAATGCATAAAAATAAAGAACTGAGTGAAAAATGGAAGGGAGCTAAAAGGAGAACATAAGCTGGGGGGGGGCTGAAAGGAAAATAATGAAATGGGACAGAATAAGCAAATGTTGGGCTAGGGGTAGGGGAACTAAGAAAGGAAAGTATAGAAAAAATACAGAAAATCATAAAAAGAAGAGTAAATGCATAGTGAAAGGAGAAAAGTGTAAGGGAAGATAGAATGGCACAGCAAAGCATAAACAGGAAAGATTTACAGAGTTGCAGTAATAAATGGGAACGGAGAAAGTAGAAAAGAAAGAAAGAGGATATAAACTGAATGGTGGGAGAGAGTAGTACAATTGTGTTTAACGTAATTAATAGAGGGTTTAGTAATGACCATGCCTACATTCCAAAAAACAGCATAAGGATTGTCTACTGAAGGCGGGGCAGGGTGAAAAAACAGGCAAAAGTCATCTCTGGTAGCTTTATAAGCACAGCTACCATTTTAAAATGCACAAAACAAAAACGGTGGTACTGTGTAACAAAAAACAAAAAAAAAATACAAAAAGAATTGTAGAACTGATACCTATATTGGCTAACAATAAAAATACATTGCAAGCTTTCGGAGCACCAAGGCCCCTTCGTCAGGCAAAATACAAATGAGGGCTAGAAGGGCACCTGTAACTTTCTAGCCCTCATTTGTATTTTGCCTGACGAATGGGCCTTGGTGCTCCGAAAGTTTTCAATGTATTTGTATTGTTAGCCAATATAAGTATCACTTCTACAATACTTCTTGTATTTGTTTTTTTTTAGGGGTTGTTCACCTTTGAGTTAACTTTTAGTATAATGTAGAGAGTGATATTCTGAGACAATTTGCAATTGGTTTTCATTTTTTTTTTAATGTTTATATTTTTATAGTCATTAAGCTTTTTATTCAGCAGCTCTCTAGTTTGCAGGGTCAGCAATTTGGTTTCTAGGGTACAAATTACCCTAGCAACCCTGCATTGATTTGAATAAGAGACTGGAATATGAATAGGAGATGGACTTAATAGAATGATAAGTAATACAAAGTGGCAATAACAATACATTTGTAGCCTTACAGAGCATTTGTTTTTAGATGGTGTCTGTGACCCCCCATTTGAAAGCTGCAAAGAAAAAAGAAAATGGCAAATCATTAAACAACTATGAAAAATAAATAATAAAGACCAATTGAAAACCTTCTTAGAATTGGCCCTTCTACAATATACTAAAAGTTAACTTGAAGGTGAACCACCCCTTTAAAAAGTAAACCTACTGTGTGTGGGATGTTTGGCCTTGAAATCAGAAGTATGCATAGTTTTGGAGATTTTAAATTTAGTATTATACTTTTGGGAGTTTTTGACCTATACTGAGAAAATCTCCATAAAACTATATATATTTGGTACTGGAGCATTCAGGAGACATGGAACTTTACAAACCTGGTGTGTTTGAAGAAAGAAAGGAATAAGAAAGTCACTCCAAGTAACAGTAAAAGGAACTTTAGTAACACTTCCCTCTTTAAATTACTTCTATAGGTACCTCATCAAAAGTTTTATGTCCATTTATTTTATTTTGTTACATTTATATGTAATAATGTTAAATCCGAGTCAGAGATAATAAAATATTATTTTAGCTGTGATCCCTGGATATGCCGCCTTCTACCCACTGTAAATATGCCTGGAATAGTAGCTGCTCCAATTATTAGCTTATTTTCACCAACTGATTTCATTCATTGAGTCCAACAGAATATGGGCACTCATGATACTCTTAAAACTACATATTGATTTTCCATGCCTCATATTGCTTGGGCCTCCTTTCAAGACTTGAGATTTTGGCAGGCCTCGCAATGTTTCAAGCGGCTCAAAAAGGTAGAATAAAAGTATAGGCCAGGAAAATTTTGAAGATGCACCCACCTATTTGACCATAATTACTTTAGAAAATCTCCCATTTTTAAAGGACACCCCAGGAATGGCACAGTGAATGTCTTTCACTATAACCATATACCTCATACGTCACCACTTATCTAATTATATGTTATCATTCTTTTGATTCCTTCCCATTTCCACTGCTCTCCTCTTCTATACGAAGGCTTTCCTTTACTTATTGTTGATTTCCGTCGTAACATTAAATTCTGTCATCTCATTTATTTCAGTCAGTGTCCACAATCTCTACCTTACTCTTTTCAATTCTGTTTGCTCTTTTCTCTAATTAGTATTTTTCCTGATCTACACACTTGAAAAAGTGGGATCAGTCTCAGAAGACCAGTTGGATGAATTGGATTTTCAAATTCAACAAAGTTAAAGTAGGTGATGATTTCAACCTGCGACATTGACACTCTTACCGTCCTCCAATCGTCCTAAGCTACACTGCTCGTTTTCTCGCTAGGACGGAACACAGTATGGGGCGTGAGATGACGTACTTTCGTTTGAAGCATCTGGTTGGCTAAACATTTTCAACTCCGCCCTTGCCCCCGCCCAAAAGATACGGGCGAAAGGTCAGCTGTGCCATTCACTGGTAGCAATGGCGGCTCTCAGGGTGCTAGCAGATGTACAGAAACTCGTGTTAACCCGGCAGGTGAGATGCCTCTCCTTATGATTAACCTCTTCAAGGAATGTATAGAAAGGGATATCGGGGAGAAGATAATATGCAGTTATTGGCGGATTTGTGTCACGTGAACACTATTAGTTAATTCACCTTGGCTGGCTGCTGTCAAGGGAGATGACTGACCTGTGCAGTTGCATGTGGTGGCTGGGTGTCACATCTCAGTGAAACCTTTTCTGTGTATTTACCAACTGTTTCGTTTCGTGCTAACTGCGTTCAGTGTTTGAATAAGGGGGTTGCTAGGAGTTCTTATTAAAAGCACATGGTAAGCATGATTGTGTGTTCGAGTCTTGATTGATTAGGCCAGTGCAGTGTCAAATCATGTGTATTTATATGTGTGTGTTGCCATTTCACACTTTAACTGTTACAAGGTCCTGATTGCACCAACAATGACTTGTTCCACTGAGCAGCAGCACTGAGATTGGGGGATCTGCAACCTTGGCTCTCCAGCTGTTAAGAAACTACAAGTCCCACAATGCAATGAAGGAGTCTGTCATGAGTCATAAAGGCAAATGCATTGTGGGACTTGTAGTTCCTCAACAGCTGGAGAGCCAAGGTTGCATATCCCTGGACGCATATAAAACTTTCTTTATTCTATATTGGTTCAGATCAGAGAGCCTTGAGCTTGACGAGATTCATGATCATAGTCGCATCCTCAAAAGCTTCCACAAATGAATGGAAGCTTACTCACAGTGTAATTTTCACATTTCTATTTTATTTAGTTTTAATGATAAGTTGCTCTTCTGGCCAGGTGACTCCCACATGGTCTAGTGACTGATCTGAATCCTCCTCTCCAAGGTTCTCTTACTCCATGTCATCTTATTTAGGCTTGAAATGGGGCAGTTGAACTGTGAGAGAACTGTGCATAGAATCATCCAGAAACCTTTTTACATCAGAGACTCCCCATTTCCACATCTCTCCAGGCCCAGAAACTCACAATTCAAGAAACTCCTACAATTATAATTCTGCAAGCTCTATGTCCTCTTGACCTTCTTGATCAGTGTTTGCTTGTTTCTAGATTTCCTTAGCACATTTTTTTCCTGGCATCAAAAGCCTAATTGTGCTGTAATTGTAATTTGTAATTGTAATTGTTGTAATTGTTTCTGATACTTACTGTAATAGCTTTGGTAGGCATTTTACTACACAGTCCTTTTGCATGTGTTTCAGTTTGGGCTACCTGTTTTGGAGGATAAGGGAAAAGTGCGCACTAAACCACCCCTGCTACACATGCGCCAGGCATATAAAGTTTGGGTACCTAGATCCATAACAGAAGAATGCAAAAATACATGTTTTAATTTCCTTTTACTATTTTATTCCAATGTATGCCACTGCTTTGTACACTACAGTTAGCAAGCACCGCATCATCTTTTAAGCTGACCCTTCACCATAAGATCTGCTTGTTTGGCAAGGTCACCAAATTAGCTAATTTGTCTTCCTATATATCAACCTTGGGTTAATCTGATCATTGGCCCTAGGGCCAAACAATTACCGATTACAACAACAAAAATAGGAACTGTATCGGGCTAATCTGTTCATTGGCCCTAAGGCCAAACTATTACCGATAACAGCAACAGGAGTAGGAACTGTTGGAGCTAGTTGATGCTGTCCTGTATTCGATAGGGCAATCAAACCTTCTAGATATCGGTCAGATGAGTCCATTGGAGGGCCCCATACATGGGCAGATAAGCCGCTGAATCAGTCTAAAGGGCTTGAATCAGCAGCTTTAATTTGCCCATATATGACCACCTTTACTGAACTAATAAATGTACATTTCTCTTGAGAACTAGAGAAACACAAAAGGAATATGAACTTTTACATTTGCTTTTCTGTTAAAACTTAAAAACAAAGTTAATGGATATCAAAGTACTTGATTCATGTTTAAATGGGATGTAAACCTCCTAAAAAACTAATGAAAATGTAATTTCAAGCAACATTTCAATATATATCCTTCTCCATAATCAATACATTATTTGTAAATGTTTTTTGTATAAGTTTCCATTTATGCATTGCATGCTCTGTCTTCTGCAACTATGTAGCCAAGGTCGATTTTGCTTGTTTCTTCAGATTATCAGATGGCTTCTGCTACGTTGTTTTAAAAAGTCAGAACCACTAGGAGGGGAAATAGAAGGGTCAGATACATCATTCAGTAGCAAATATACTTACAAATACTTTTAAAAACATTGGAAATCTGTAGTTAAAGGGGTGGTTCACCTTCAAGTTAACTTTTAGTATATTGTAGAAGGGCAAATTCGAAGAAACTTTTCAATTGGTCTTCATTATTTATTTTTCATAGTTTTTTAATGATTTGCAATTTTCTTCTGTTTTTTTGCAGCTTTCAAATGGGGGTCACTGAAACCATCTAATAACATGCTCTGTAAGGCTACACATGTATTGTTATTGCTACTTTTTATTACTTATCATATTATTCAGTCCATCTCCTATTCATATTCCAGTCTCTTATTCAGATCAATGCAGGGTTGCTAGGGTAATTTGTACCCTAGAAACCAAGTTGCTGACACTGCAAAGAGAGCTGCTGAATCAAAAGCTAAATAACTCAAAACCCACAAACAATAAAAAATTAAAACCAATTGCAAATTGTCTCAGAATATCACTCTCTACATTATACTAAAAGTTAACTCAAAGGTGAACAACCCCTTTAATGTTTATTAGTAAGCTGATTAGCATGACAGTTTCTTCCATTAGGCAAAACTTTATTTTTGGGGTTTACATCTCAATTAAGGTCTGTAGCATGTGGAGCAGATTTTTAATTTTTTTTAGCTGTTTTATGTGCATGAGATATACTAAAGCTGGACATAGACGTTACAATTACGATCTTTCTCGGAAAAGATCTTTCCAAGAAAGATCGTTCGTTTCAACACACACGTGTAGAGCTGAATCGTCAAATATACAGGTAGAAACAATAGAATTCTACTTGTATCTGATGATTCGGCACTAACAATGGTGTTCAGGGTGCTTTCTGTGATTATCACCTTAGTTAGCCAATAAAGGTTTTACCTTTACACCACTTTTGTTATGTGTCATCAAAAGTTCTACTCTATAACTTTTCAACGGGCTAACATGGTACAAAAAACATTACCTGCAATATCCATGAAATACCCTTGAAATTACTCCCTGCTGCTGCCAGTTGAGTCAAAGCAGAGATATATATATATATATATATATATATATCATTTTCCAAAGAATGACGCACTCCAGAACTTCATAGTAGAATCAACCAAGGTGAAGTTTATTTGTCAACGTTTCAGTCCAGTCTGGACCTTTCTCAAGACATTTCTACTATGAAGTCCTGGAATGCGTCATTCTTTGGAAAAGGATTATCTACACTTCATATGACAGCACCCAGGCATTAACTTTGCTTTAATTGGAGTGCACCACAGCTGGAACTATAACATATACATTGATTAAATATATAACATTTTTATATTTGTAAGTGTAATTGATATTGAAAACAGTATCTGGCTGGTCATATTCCTGGTCCTTCTGACCTGTGACAGTGTAGCAGAAATCACTGATTAACAAACCTTGAGGAAAACTGAGTTCTGCTACATTGCTTAGTGAGTTAAGAGAACAAAAAAGGATAACACAATGCTACTTCCAATTTTTATTACACTTAACATTACCTTTTTAGAAGCTGTAAGTCTTTCAAATGACTGTTTACTGAGAAAATGCTTTTTGTTTTGAGTCATTACACAAAAACAGGTATTGGGTGTAGATCCCCTTTAAACACCAGTGGCCTTAAAGTTGCAGTACTGTAGGCAGCCATCTCAGGTAATTTTGCCTGGTCATGTGTTTTTAGAAAGAGCTAGCACTTTAAGATGGAACTGCTTTCTCACAGGCTGTTTCTCCTACTCAATCTAACTGAATATGTACCTACCAGGTAGCTGTTCTCTTGTGTTAGGGAGCTGATATCTGGTTACCTTCACATTGTTATGTTGTTAGGCTGCTGGGGCGGGGGATGTGATAACACTCCAACTTGCACTGGTGCTTTTTAAAATGAATTGCAGCAGGCCTTCATGCTTGCAGAACCAACTCTTCGGTATTTGCAGTGTCAGCTCAGAAAGTCAGTGTTAGACATTTTCGCTAGCTGCAAGCTCACATTCAGCACATATTTGGCATTGATTTTTATGATTTCAGATAAAAAGAAGCCACACTTATAGGCTTAGGCCAGACGGGGAGATTCGGGGGCGATCCGTCGCCTGGCGACTTCTTGCCGCGACGGATGGCCCCCGAATCTCACCGAATAGCTAAGCACTGCTGTGCACCGGCGAGGCTTAAAAACGCCTGCGCTTGTTCACACGGAGCGGCGCGATTTTTAAAATCGCGCCGCTCCCTGTGAATAAGCGCAGGCGTTTTTAAGCCTCGCCGGTGCGCAGCGGTGCCTTGCTATTCGGGGGCGAGAACTCGCGGCAAGAAGTCGCCAGGCGACAGATCTCGCCCGAATCTCCCCGTCTGGCCTTAGCCATAAAGTGGTCCAACACCACTATGCAAGCATTTGTAATTTAACTGTGGTAACATGTTCTGTGTCCTTATTTGAACACACATTGAATCATTGACTGGATACTTCTAAATGCATACTAATCTTCTGAAACTATGTTGGGTAGAATCTGGAATGAGAAGTCTTGATATTTTTGGCATACCCCCTTGCTTTATTTCAGTTCTTTTTCCAAGTCAAATATTTTCACTGAGAAACACATGCTACTTATATTTTAGTTACTTGGACCACTCGTTTTAAATTTGTGATTGATGACTGTTTATATGCCTTCTTGTACACTTTTAGTTACATAGACTTTCATATCCTTTTTATTTAGTCCTTGCTGTTGGTTATTATTGTTAATTATTGTTGGCCGTTCTGAAAATAACTTTTAATTTTCCATTTCTTGATCAGCGTTTGAACAGTACTTTCAAATCTATGGATTTCTTTTTATAAAGGTTCACTGATTTATAAAGTTAAACTACTTTTAATCACAGATCCTTTGACTTTTGTTTTGCTTTCCCCATGTTTCAGGAATCCACAAAGTCAATGCAGCCCTTGATAAAATGTACAAAGAATTCTGAAGTATTGCCTATACACAGACACTAATTACAATCAAACATTGCCATCTCAACCTGTGCGTCTCCGCTTGCGTGTATGACTTTTGATCAGGGCAATCTGATCTGATAATAAATAGCTTTATCTCACCAATACTCTGAATTAAAGAATGGTAGTTTGTAGGATAACTCTTCCAGGGAGCACAACGTATGGGCACAACTTTCTTTTAGGGCAGAGAACTCAATTAGATCGGTTCAAGTTTTTTTTCCGTGCAATTTGAGTTTTTTCGGGTTGCAGGACTTAGAATTGGGTTATTGACATTTAAATTGTTTTCTTAAATAAGTTACCATTCGAGTATCAAGTTCATTCGAGATAAAGAAAAAAAAAAACTAATCTAATTCTGAAAAATAACCTCCTTAGACCATGACTAAGTTGCTTGGGAAACAGCTGAAACAATGAATAAAAGATACAGGTAGACTTACTTCCTGAATACTTAGCATTATGTTCAGGTATATTGGAGCTAGGAACAATGACACTTTGCAGCAATCACTCTGTATTGTGCGTATTCTTCTGTTATCCACATCTGAAAGTTGCTTAGTTAGAGCTACTGTGGTGGTTCTGTCGTGTTCATTGTTAATACTTTATGTAATCTTAGTGTGGAAATTAATAAATTCAAAATATGCAAATGGGCAGTCAAAAATATGCAAATTCAAAATATGCAAATGGGAAGTCTTTCCCATATGTTTTGCTAAAAGGTGTAGAGGTCATTTTGTGTAAATTATTATAAATGATGTACAGGTTAAATCACAGTCCTTCCTTTATGTTATTGCTGTTTTGTAGTTTCCATTTATTGACTAGAAAACCGTAAAAGTTGTCATGGTCTCAAATTTTGAACATTGTAACATTGTAAAGTAAAATATTGTCTCACAAACATTTTATTGAATGTAATAAAACTTCTGCTTGACTGCATTTATTTTAGCGAAATTGTGAAACTTACTGGGCAAGCCATTGGCTTTTACCTTCTGTTCCTTATTGCTGGAATACTGTGAATTTAAGGCAAGGGTGAAATTAACTTTTCTTTTATTGTTTAACTACAGCATTTGGCACAAACCTGCTTGTATGTATATTTATTTTTGTTCACTTTCTGATTATTGAAGCTTAGCAGCTTTCATTTGGCTGAGGTACTCAAAACAGTCATATTTATATTGAAAGCATGTAGGCAACACATCCTGTTAAGTGTATTTATAAATTGACCTGCTTAAAGGGATACTGTTATGGGAAAAAATTTTGTTTTCAAACTTTTTAATATTTAATTTTGAAATCTGACATGGGGCTAGACATATTGTCAATTGTCAAATGCTTTGATAAACTTCAATCATTCTTTACTGCCGTACTGCAAGTTGGAGTGATATCACCCCGTTCCTTTCCCCCACCCAGCCTAACAAAAGAACAATGAGAAGGTAACCAAATAACAACTCCCTAACACAAGGGTAGATCGAAGACAGCTGACTGGTAGATCTAAGAACAGCACTCGATGGTAAAAACCCACGTCCCACTGCGTTCCATTCCGTTCTAAACTGCTGGCACAACTCACATGACCAGGGGCACCTGGGAAATTGACAAAATGTCTAGCCCCATGTCAGATTTCAAAACTGAATATAAAAAAATATGTGTGCTCTTTTGAATAATGGATTCCGTGCAGAAGTCTGCTGGAGTAGCACTATTAACTGATGCATTAAAAAAAAAAAAATGTTTTCCCATGACCGCATCCCTTTAATAAAGAGGGAAACTTTGCCTATGTGTGTAGGGAATGCTGTTAGAGACTTAAAAAATGGAAGGCTGAATCAGGTCCTGAATGGCAATCTGTGGGTTCTGTAAGATGAAAAACTGGAGCGTTACTCCTCAGACTTACCGATGAATGCAAACAGCTCGTGAAAATCTTAGCAGGTGCTGGAAACCTTCACATACAAATGCCAGAAACGCGTCCAGCAACGTGTGTAACTTGGATGAATAAAGAATTACGTTTTTATCTTACTGGAGTGCCGAACCGCTTTTCCTTCTACCTTTGGTTCTGTAAGATGCCATGTGACTATTGGGCTGGTGGGGGCTGTATTAGACCTCTGTGTCCCGTGTACGGTTGTGTTAAAGGCACAGTTTAGTGTAAAAATAAAACTGGGTAAATATATAAGCTGTGCAAAATAAAACATGTTTTTAACATAGTTAGTTAGTGAAAAATGTAATGTATAAATTCTGGAGTGACTGGATGTCTAATATAACAGCCAGAACACTACTTCCTGCTTTTCAGCTCTCTAACTTTGAGTTAATCAGCAACTTGAAGGGGAGACACATGGGAAATAACTGTTCAGTGAATTTGCAATAGATCCTTCGCTGCAGCTCAGATTCACAAGCAACAGCTTTGGTCCAATATAGCTCCCTTCAAGTCATGGATTGGTTACTGTCTGGTAACCAATCAGTGGAAAGCAAGAGAGCTGAAAAACAGGAAGTAGTGTTCTGGCTATTATATTACACACGCAGTCACCCTAGCCTTTGTACATTACATTTTTGACTGACTATATTGAAACCATTTTTTATTTTGCACAGCTTATGTATTTACACAGTTTTTATTTTATATTTTACAATTCCTTTAAAGTTTGTGAGTGAATGTTGGGTCAATGTGGGTGCAAATAAACTAGGGACGTTCACTGAGATAAAGATCAACAAATTTAACAAAATTAGGATAATAACTGACCTTGTTTTCAAACAGTGGTACATACCAAACCGTTTCCTTGAGTGCTTGTTTCCCACCATAATGGGTTGTGGTTTATGGAAAACTTATTTTACACAGTTTCACCCAACCTACTGGCAAGGTCAAACTTTTGTTGCCATTCTAAAGTTGGCCGTATGTGATGAGGTTTTGTAATTCATAGGTGACTGATTGTATCGTTTACAACCAAACATAAAAATAACAAGCATGTAAAACGATTTCAGTGTAACATCACATTCTCTGTTGGAATGCCACATCCCTTTTTTTGTACCAATTTGTGTGTGTGCGCAAACTTTGTGTTTATATGCATATTTTGTTTTATTTCCACATGTTAGCTTTTGCATTTCTGCTGACATTGCAGCTAATGACCACTTGTTATGTTCTGCTGCAATAGCAGCAAATGTTTGTTTTTAACTTTTAAGGGCTAGTGCAGACAGGGAGATTCGGGGAGTTTCTGTTGCCTGGTGATTCTGTGAGGCGACAATCTCCCCGAACTGCCTTCTCCCTGTCCACTGCCTGTTTAAGTCAAAAAGTGCTAGCACCAATGCACATGTGGTGCGGCTATTTCCGGAGTTGCTTTGTGAGGAAACTTCGGGCGAATCCGGAAATCGCTGCGCTGCGTGTGCATTGTCGCTGGTGCTTTTTGATTAAACAGGTGGTGGACAGGGAGAAAGCAGTTCGGGAGATTGTCGCCTCGCAGAAGAGGCGATTAATCGCCAGGCGACAGAATCTCCCCGATTCTCCCTGTCTGCACCAGCCCTAAAGATGGATTAGTAGGATTATTTTATCATTGATATTTTTAGTGTAGGATTTCTTTAACCCTTTAACCACCAAGCACGTATTCTGAGTTAAAGGCTCAGGCTGCCAAGAACGTATGTAATACGGTCTTTGGCAGCTGAGCTTTCTCTCTGCTTCGGCGGCTTTTGCCGCCTCCGCAGAGAGATTGGAAGCAGGACAGCCCCCTAGGCAACATTGCTAGGGGGCTGTCAAGTCGGATCTGTGACTCGATTGTCGCAGATCCAACTTGTAAAAGAAGCAGATGCATTGCATGGAGCGTCTGCTTCTTTACTTACCGCTCCTTCCTGCAGAGCCGCTTCCTGCTCTGCATGACTCTTCCTTCCACGTGTCTCCCTGCGATCTCCTGCAACAGAAAAGTAAGTACACGTTTTTATTACACACTTACCTGCACTTACAGTACATTTACACACTTACAGTACATTTACACACTTACACAAACATTTTAGTAAAGATTGGTATTTTTATTTTTTATTTCAACACGCTTGATCCCTTTTGTACACATATTTACATGTATTTACACTTATTTGCAATTATTTGCACACTCAGACAACTTTTATTAGTGCACAAACATGTATACACAAAAACTC
>CM044433.1:120563556-120588340 GCA_024363595.1 Xenopus borealis | reverse complement strand
GGGCGGGGTGTGCCCTGAGGGGGGTGTCGGTCCTAGCCCGCTCGCACCCCCTGCAGTTCCGCCACTGTGGGGACCCCTGCACTATGAAATGTACCCTGTTAGTTACTGAATGCTCTATAATTGGAGTGAGTATAGAAATCTCATAGTGCAGATTTTGATGCCAGTCCATTCAAATCATTTGTGCTCCAGAGTTGATGCCATTTGGTAGATCATCAATACACATAAGCACCTTCAGGGTTTTTTTTGAATAATGGAAATGAATTTAAAAGCACTACATGCTTATTAAGATAAACTGATATATTTCTTGTTTTTTTTTCAGACTTTTGACAAAATTCTGATCGCAAACAGAGGAGAAATTGCATGTAGAGTAAGTGTTTTGTCATAGTTTTTCTGTTCAGCTATAGATGCTGCATATTAAGCTATATGGAATGTGTTTTGAATCTGCCACTTGGGCTGTTTTTGTACTCTACTGCCACTTCCTTCATTTTAATTGAAATTGGTTAAAAGGATAAAAGCTGTTTTATTACAGATATGGGATAGATTATCTGAAATGCTTAGAATAATCTGAAATGCTTAGTGAGGAATCTTTCTGTAATATGGGGCATCATTACTGTTACTGAAAAACATAGACATCAAAACAACATATGAATGATTTGCCATCAACATGAATTTATGCTAGTTTAACTTTAAGTAGAAGTTACTTTCTTAATTTACCAAAAATAAAATCAGTCTATAGTATATAAAAAGCTATATAAAGCATTGTTGGAAAATGGTATTACAGGTATGGGACTTGTTATTTAGAATGCTTGGGACTTGGGGTTTTCCAGATAACAGATCTTTCTGTAGTTTGGGTCGTCATATCTTAAGTCTACTAGAAAATCATGTAAACATTAAATAAACCCAATAGGCTGGTTTTGCTTCCAATAAGGATGAACAAGGTACTGTTTTATTATTACAGAGGAAAAGGAAATAACTTTTAAAAATGTGGAATATCTATGGGAGACAGCCTTTCCCTGACTCAGAGCTTTCTGGAGAATTGGTTTCCAGATAAAGGATCTCATACCTGTACTAGTTTTTAGAAATGGCTTTCTTGGGACAATATGTTCTATAGAAAGTAATGCTACAGAATATATATAAAACTAGAGAAAGTTGTTTAAGGGGGGGTGCAATGAGGTTGTAACCACAAAATTCGCATAGACAAACAAAAGAGGTCCTCTGCAGCACTCAACCCATTATCAATATATTAAGGACAAAGACATTTTGTGCCCTAAAGGAGAACTAAGCCCCCCATGATGTTAAGTTGCCACTGCCCTCCCCCCTGCACAGTCTTACCCCTGAATTATTTCCCTGCAACGGATTTCACGGGCACCATCTTCTCTTTGGTAATCTTCGTGAATGGAGCGACGCGCATGAGCAGTTGTAGCACTTTTCTAGCTTTTGACAATTGCACATGCGATAAAAGAGATGAAAATAGCCGAAGAGAAAGAAGACACAAAGATTACCAAAGACAAGAATATGATGCCCATGAACTCATCTGCTCTCACTCTGCATTTGCGGTTGCTATTTCTAGAGGGAAAATAATTCAGGGGCAAGGGGGGGGCAGTGGGGTACTTAACATCACAGAGGGTTTAGCTCTCCTTTAAGCTACTAAAATTCCTTACCCTTTAAACAAAACAGAGATTGTTTTTCCATATATTGCAATATATGTAAGCTGGCCAGCTACGTCATGCTACTTCAAAGTCACCCCTCGGTATAGCCAGTCTTACACTCAATTTGCATGTGATTCATGAAGCATTCTTGCTTCATTGTACATTTTACCTGTAACTTACTTGATGCTTTGAAAGTAAAACTCCCAAACTTGCCCTTTTATTAGACACTAGAGGGATCATCTGACTATAGCTGGGAAGGGTGGAAGCTACAATATGTAGCTGTCACTGCTCCTGTACAAACTGTAACAAACAAGGGAAAGTTGTGCTCACCACTCATTTTTAAAAACAGTACATGGGGGTGCAATGAGGCTGTGACCACAAAATACATATAGATAAATACAAGAGGTTATCTGCACTCAACCCATATACATTATTAAGGACATAAAAATGTCTTACCCTTTAAACAAGTTAAGTGTAGGACTGGCCATACCAGGGATGACTTTGACATAGTCTGTCTATCTATCTACCTTAATATAATACAAAAATCTATAATGATAGTATAGGTGCAACTGAATTTACAGTTTAATGCGTGTGGTTTGTCCTAATTTTATTTCTAAACCAATGTACAGTATAAACATTGCCTCAGCTTTTGACTTAAAACATGACCTTTTTAAAATTAATATCCATTCTGCTAAATGTATTTTATTGTGGGATATTTACTGTTCATGTCAAAATGTGTTTAAAAAAAAAAAAAAAAAAGTAGTGTTTTTTCTATTCCATTCCTCCCTTCTTTATTATGGGTATGTTTATTTGTTTTTGCAACAGGTCATAAAAACTTGCAGAAAAATGGGTATAAAAACAGTTGCTGTTCACAGTGATGTTGATTCAGCTGCCGTAAGTTTTCCACATATGTTTAAAAGCATCACATTTTACATGGTTTTTTGGATTAATGTATATTGTGCATTAACTTCTTTAATTGCTCTTCTTTAAATGCTCTTGTGTGTGTTTTGTCTAATGTTTTAAATACATGGTCCCAGTGGTGTAACTTGGAAGCGTCAGCCCTCCCCCCGAAAATCTACTGAGGGGGCCTGGTGCAAACAGTCCTAGTCCACTGGCCCACATCCCGACCCACTTGCGCCACACACTATTTTAAAGGTAAAAGACTGGTTTGGGAGGGGACTATGATGCAGTAGAACCCACTGTCCAGGCCCTCCTGTTGCCTGCCCCCCCCAACAGCCCCAGGATTTGCTGTATAGACAGTTACACCAGTGCATGGTCCATATATTTCTGCAGTTAGGGGTACCACAGCCCCTACACTGTCTTTTCGGTTGCTTCTTTGCCTTGTGTCTATTGTACCTTATATCTTTCTCTTGTGTCTTTCAATTCTGTTATCCTGTCTTTCTATACTTCTATCTCTCTTTATGCGTTTTCACATCCTTATTCATCAACCAATTACTTCTCTGTTACCTCATCCTTATCCAACTTTTTTCTTCCTCTCTTCATAGTCTCCCTGTAATCCTTTTCTCCACATTGGCCCCTATTCTGTACTTCATTTTTCTTCTCTTTCTTTTAAAACACTGGCCTTATATATGTATGTATGTATGTATGTTCTGCTTATTAGTCAGACCCTGGTTTGAAATAAATACCTTTTTCTAATTTGTTTAAAAAACAAAAAAACAAAAAACATATCCATAAGTGCTTGGTGGGTATTGCTTAATAAGTCACATGATAACAAGATCAGGAGAAACTTAATTTGGTCTGGCAACTTAAAATAAGTATAGAACCAGCCAATGTTTACAAGAAATGCACAGGGAATTTACTATATATTTTATATAATAACTTTTCTTTTCTCTCATCTTTTAGCTTTGTGCAGCTCAATGATGTCTGCTGTATAAAAATGAACTGATTGCTAGACAGCCATGCAGTATATGTATAGATGCCCAAAAAAGATTGTGTATTAGGACAAAATCTGTAAAGTACAATATTTTGTAAGACATGTTTTCCTGAAAATATGTCATTTTAAATCTTTTCTCCATAAAAACAAATAATAGTTTTGTGGGTAGATTACTGAACCAAAAATTTGGCAGGGGAATGCCCACCCTCTTTAGCTGTGCTGCTGGATTGAGGGTCTATTATCCATGTTGGCCTGGGTTTTTTTAAAAATTTGTGGAAGATTTTGTCTTCTTTACAGCACGCCTGAAACTGCGACTATAGATACAGGTCTTTGGAAGGCCCCATGATTGTTGTAAGAATCTGGGGCACCTGGTAGAAAATGTTTCTTTGACTAAACTAATTAAAACTGTTTATAAGTGTCAGACATAAACAAGAAGCTAAGTAAAAAAAAAAACCCTGTAAATTGCTGAAACTCTACCTGTATCTTTTTTTTTTTCTTTAACAAAAGATGCTGTGTAGATTATCTATAACCTGGTACAGCGATCCACTAGCATTGTTTACAGTTTAGGATTTCTGTGAATATATTCAGTTTTAACGTTTGTTTTAGTATCCTGAAAATCAAGTTTGAATATAAATTTCACAATATTCCTTAAAGTAATTTATCTTTCTATAGAAAATAAATGTATTTAACATTTCACATTTGTTTTCTTCTAAGTAGCATTACTGGATGAATGACAGTTTTCTCCTCTTTAGAATACTAACGTGAATTTTAAATACTCTATCGTGACGTCAGTTCTTAAAAGCTTAAACAAGATCAGCAAAAAGTTTATGTTAAGTGAAGAGTAGGTTAACGCTAATTGGATCTGAACAAAAAGAAGTTATGGCATAAAGCAGTGAATGAGATGTAATTTTATTTGGCATTTTTAACACAGCAGGGGTTCTCTAGCCAGAGAATGTAATGAACTATAAAGGACTAGAAAAATCCCATGTGAATTGAACATAAATTATTGTAAGTCTTACAGAGTAAAAGATGAGTAATATCATTGATTTTTCTCTATTTGCATTCATTTTGAATTCTAATGAAAAATGACAATCTGTGTGGGTCTGTGTGTGCTGTGGGGCCTTTTTTTCATCAGCAGGGACTGGGCATGAAAAGCAGGAAGAATGGATGTTGCAAAATACAAGAAAGTGCAAGACAACCTGTTTCAGTCTGTTAAAAAATCTAAAGCTCAACAAAAATTCATCTTACCTTAGGACAGATTGCAAATGCAGGGCGAACTAACATTGGAATGGCTCAAAGACAAAATACCCATGTCCCTTCATGGCCCAGTCATAGCCCTGATGGCACTACTTTAAAATAAAGCTGCTCAAGCCTCATACAGTTAACCTGAACAATCTGCAGTGTGTCTGTCTGAACAGTTTGCAAAGCTGACTCGGAAATGGCTTAAAGCAATTGCTACAGAGATGTCTGCTTGTAGAAGATGGACTGATGGAGTTGCCAGAAGAAAGCCATTACTACGCAAATGCCACAAAGTATCCTGCTTGCAATATGCCAAACAGCACAAACCTCAAACCTTCTGCCAAAAAGTGATGAGACTAAAATTTCACTTTTTGGCCACAACCATAAATGCTATATTTGGAGAGGAGTCAACAAGGTCTATGATGAAAGGTACACCATTCCTACTGTGAAACATGGTGGTGGAACGCTGATGTTTTGGGGATGTATCAGCTACAAAGGCACTTGAAATTTGGTCAGAATTGAAGGCAAAATTAATTCAGTAAGTTATCAAAAAATTCTGGAGGAAAATTTGCACTCATCAGCCTGGAAGCTGCACATGGGACGTACTTGGACATTCCAACATGACAATGATCCAAAACACAAGGCCAAGTCAACCTGTCATTGGCTGCAGCAAAGTAAAGTGATGGTTCTGGAGTGGCCATCTCAGTCTCCTGACCTCAATATCATTGAGCCACTCTGGGGAGACCTCAAACCTGCAGTTCATACAAGACAGCCCAAGAATTTATGGGAACTGGAGGCTTTTTTCCAGGAAGAATGGGCAACTTTACTGTCTGAAAAAGCTGTCATTGATGTTAAAGCTGTCATTGATGTTAAAGCTGTCATTGATGTTAAAGGGGGCAATACACGCGGGTCCACTCTTTGCGACCCATACCCGCAACCCAGACCCGCAATCCGCATTCTTACCCGCCTGGACCCGCTACCTGACCCTGACCTGCAATTACCTTATCCGCAACCCAGGAAGTCAGGAAGTGCTGCCATGCTGCCAATCAAGAATCAGGAACTGCAAAATAAGATGCAAAAAAAATTTGATTTATTTCTAGAAATAAATAAACAAATCACAACTTTTTTTGCATCTTATGAAGTCCTGTGAATTGTTAAGTTTCTAAAGACAAACATAACTATAAAACATGCTTAAGGGTGACTTCTGTAATTTACAATGGAGGTTACAACATCAAACTAATATGTATACATAAATCATATTTATTTTATATCTTATGTAAATATACAGTCTTTTTTTTTCTTTTCTTTCAAAGATAGCAGTGGCCAGTGCTTTAATTAATACTAAATTAAAAACCAACATGTAACTAACTGAATTAATGAGTTTTATTAAATTAATGTGATAATCGGTTATCAGTTAGTGCATGCAGTGTCTTAATTAAAATGCAGTGAAGAAATGGTTATCTCGTTCAAGCTTAACTGATTTCAAGGAAAATGAATAAGCAGAAGGATAGAGATGCCCCATTGAGCTAAGTAGGTTATTTTAGTTATAACTATTTCTTGGGGTACCTCAAAGTGGAAGATGGCTGTTGATAGACTATTTGCGAGTGACCTTAATTTTTCATATTTCTCTTAATTACTGATCTTTCTTCTCCAAATTGAAATTTAGCTGGTTTTCATTTTTTTATTTAATGCGAATTCGACCTAACTCGTATCAAGTTTTTTCTATGAAAAAAAATCAACCTCTGCCATTGACTATTATATGAACTTGGCAGGTTTAAATCTGGCCATAGATGCAAAGATCCGCTCGTTTGGCGACATGGCAAAATGAGTGAATCTTTCCCCGATATGCCACTAACTGGCAGGGCCATATCAGGGTAATCTGAACGTTCGACCCTATGGCCGAACGACTGGATTACATCTAGCGCAATGGACTTCTGACCGGTCGGTCGGAGAGAAAATCCAACCTACCAGATAGATATCGTGTCCAGATATGGGTCGGGAAGACCCGTCGGAAGCCCCCATACATGGGCAGATACAGCTTTATCTGCCCGTGTATGGCCACCTTTAGCGAATAGTCGAATTTGAGTTGTTCCAAAGGGGCCAGGTATGATAAAACACCAATTTGAATTTAAGTTCGAGTTTGGATTATAACCAACTCCAATTTGTGAGTTTTGACCAAAAATCCAATTTGAATTTACAATTCGAACCTTAATAAATCTGCATCTATGTGTATTTAAAAAAACAAAAAATAAATAAAATGTAAAAAAAGAAAATATACACACACACGCATTACACACACACACACACACACACACACACACGCATTACACATTCACGTTTTTCTAAGAAAGAGGATTAACCAAATTCTAACAGTGCTTGTACGGTGTCCTTTATATAGATCGTAGGGGCCTGTGCTGGCAATATTCTAGCTAGAGTCAACCTTTTAGGGTGGTGGCAGACGGGAAATTAGTCGCCAAGCTTTAATCTCCTCAAAATGCCTTCCCACCAGCAAGAATACGAATCACTTTGGGTATCCGAAGCTGCCTCATGAGAAAACGTCCGAAGCGATTTATATTCTTGCCAGCTGGAAGGCATTTCGGGGAGATTTGTCACTGGGAGACTAATCTCCTCATCTGTCGCCATCCTTATAGCCTGTTTTCGTACTTAATAGGGAGACCAATTCTATTGAGTACTTGTAAAGGCAAGAGGTTGTGAAATTGCTCACTGTGATTTCAGCCAAATACATAAATATATACAACAATTAAAACTGAAATTAAGACAAGACTTGTAAATATAACATGGTAACTGACAGAGAAATATGTTTTATTCTACTGTAGATTAAAGATTTAATTAGGAATTCACCATTTTTGCAGGTAGCATTTCAAGCATGCTGGGTGGATCTCTCATCCCCCTCTCTTTATTTAATTGATTAGGCTTGTAAATACTGGTTTCTGCTAGATAGAGTGGGACTGGGTTGACCTCCTGTTGTGCTGTGTCTGTCAGGAAAATATTTACACCAATATCAATTTCATTGGAAGTGGATTTTTGTTGTTAGCCTTGTCTGAAGCAAGGAAAACTTGGTGGATTTGTATGCTCCATGTATAAAAGAATTTGGTTTAACCCGATCGCAAACAAGCAATAAAAATAATGATGGGCCGTTTGTGACTGCCTTTTGTGAATTATATGATATATTGAGTAATCTATGTATCCTTGCTCAAAATATTTGGGACTGAAATTATTAAAGGGGTGGTACACCTTGAAGTTAACTTTTAGTATATTATAAAATGGTTAATTCTAAGCAACTTTTCAACTTGCCTTCATTTTTAAATCTTTTATAGTTTTTAAATTATTTGCCGCCTTTCCAGCTTTCAAGTTTAAAATATTTAAAATAACAATGGTCTGTAATCTTTTTTATTTCTCATCTTTCTGTTCAGATCCTCTCCTATTCATGTTCCAGTCTTTTATATAAATCAATGCATGGTTGCTAAGCTAATTTGGAACCTAGTAATCGGATTGCTGAAACCAAAAACTGGAGAGCTGCTGAATTAAAAGCTAAATAACTCAAACTATTAATAACACCTGAAAACTGATTGCAAGTTGTTTCAGAACAGGGGTCCCCAACCATTTTTGCTCGTGAGCCACATTTAAATTTAAAAAAAGAGTTGGAGAGCAACACAAGCATGAAAAAATCCATGGGGATGTCAAATAATAACTCTGGCATTTTGGTAGCCCCTAAATGAACTGGCAGCCTACAGGAGAGAATGTTTGGCAGGACATCTGTTTTTTATGCAACCAAAACTTGCCTCTAAGCCATTTATTAAAAAATAAGCTCCTGCTTTGAGGCCACTGGGAGCAACATCCAAAGGACTGGAGAGCATGTTGCTCGCGAGCTACTGGTTGGGGATCACTGTTTCAGAATATCACTCTCTACATTATACTAAAAGTTAATCGAAAAAGGTGAACAACCCCTTTAAGAGCATTAAATAAGAATTTACTGCATATTAGGAATTAACCTTTTCAACCTGTCACCACATTTACTCTGAATGCCCACAGGGTAGAATTTAGTGTAGGGCAAAATTATATTTCTCCTAGACCCCCACAAGTAAAGAGTATTGGAAATATTATACTCGGCTTATATTCTGCAGCATTGGAAGAAGAAAAATTGTCTGGGGACCACACATGAAATACACAAACACCTTTGATTTGTAAAAGTAAAGAAAATACACACAAAAAAAAACAAACTACAATACCAGATGGAGATATAAACTGGAATATGGGACACCTGGATATTAAATAGACTTATTATTATATTATTATTACTAACTGGGCAATGGGCTCCTCCTATATGCTTTGCAACCAGATGTTTTCTCAGGAACCGAGTGTTTCAAGCTAGGCCGCATTCATATCCATCCTGGGCCGCATTTGGCCCTCGAGCCGCAGTTTGTACACCCCTGCATTAGGGATATTCATTGTGCCGTCCTACATCTTCCTACATTAATTTGTAATGCTCAAGAAATATATGGCTGCTAAAGGGTTGAAAATAGGATATTTTTACCAATCAGAATGGCATGACAGCCTAGCTGGGCCACTGCTAAACAGCTTTCTATGCTCAAGCATTAGCCACACAATGCTTTGAATCTTTCTTTATTGTATTACACAAAAATATGAAAATATAGCCTTTTTAACATGTATAAGAACACATGGGTTTTGTTTGAAGAATTGTATCTTTAACAAAAAGATGCATGTTTATTTCCTACTCCCACTGCAGAAATTGTGATCATTAATGTTTCTCTAGAGTTGAAGTGGCAGGGGCTTTGGGGCTTTGTGGGACAGCTGTGGTGCCCAGCAGGATTGGCCTTTCTGTACAAATTCAATTCATGTCCATGGGTCCAGTGAGACAATGAGATTCTGCAGACACAGACTTGCAAGGCACAATTACACTTAATAATGGCTAAACCTGAGCACTCGAGATGTAATTATGGCAAGATTGCAATGATTTGGAATATAAGGGTCTGTTAGTTTCCAGGAATCTGGTATTGTTTTGGTATTTTCCGCATTTGATTTTATTATTAATTCATATTTATATTCTAAAAACACACTTCTTCAATGGCTCTTCAATCTTTTAATGCATGCATTTGAAGATATTATTAACCACATTTAAAAATGATTATTTCCTAGGTTATTTCTAGCTGTTTACTTTTGTGTAAATATATAATGTATTACACTCATACCCCCGGATATTGACTAAATATATATTGTATTTACATTAAACCTTCTGTAGGAGAGGCACCTTGAGTCCTTTTGCTGCCTGAGGCTGAAAAGCCAAGCCACCATTGACCCACCCCTCATTAACTGCCCTCCATCATGAGCCATGGCATGAGAAGGGGGGTAGCTAATGGGGAAGAGCATGCCCCTACACTTTAAGCAATTTATTGCCAATAGATTAGCCACAATAGTGAAAGCTATAACACTGTATTTATTCTGTAGAATACCTGAGTAAACCACTCTAGAAACTCTCTCTGTTTTTTTAGGATAGCAACTGTCATATTAGTTTGATGTGACATGACTTCCTACCTGAATCTTTCCCTGCTCACTTATAGCTTTGGGCTTAGATTACAGCAGGGATGGAAGGAGGAAGGGGGGAAACGGAGAGGGAGAGAGGAGCACACTGAGCATGCTCATGCCTGTACCCTGAGGTTTATGCTGAAAACAGGAAGAATGATACAGAAGCCCATGTGTACACAATAGAAGGAAATAAATGCTGTGTTTCTTTTGACAAGGGACTCACAGCAGCATTACTTTGAGTGTTTACTGGTGTATTTATATAGACCTTTCTAATGCCTTTCCTTCTCTTCACTCATGTTTGACTCTTACAGATGCATTTTGGGTAAATGCCACCTAAAGCACAGTTTTCACTATGTTTTGTGGCATAAGTTCCCCTTTTTTGAGTTATAAAACATGTACTGGAAATTCCTGTATGAGGTACTCAAATGTGTCTAAAAAGTTTCATAATATAATTGCCAGGCAATTTTGAGTGACTTTTAAAATCGCGTCGCCGCGTGTGAATAAGCGAAGGCGACTTTTAAGTGTAGCGGGTGCGCCCCTCTACCAAGCTATTCGGGGAGATTCGGTGCAGCAATTAGTCGCCAGGCGACAGATCTCCCCGAAATCTCCATGTGTGGCCTTACCCTAAAAGTGGTAGAGGACTCCTCATGTTTGCCACACATTTGGTACACTTGTGGTATATATTAGCAACTATATCTGTTTAGTTATCCAATTTATTGTACCCAAAACAATGATTTAAAATGGCTCTTCTGTTCACTCACAAATAATTCAGCATGTATGTTGGCAATTTATAATATGTAAAAGAAATTCATCTGTACTTCATTTGAAGATTGGTGAAAATCTTTGCTGACTGCCATGTTAAACTTTGAAAGCCTGCTGTTCTCTATATCTGGTTCCTGGTGTGTATTGTACTCTTGCCCGAGGATCTAGTAATGAAACGGAGTGGTGTCTTGCATTAGCTCTTGTGGTTGACTGACAGAGAATTGATGTGAATCATCATTTATCAAGATATTATCATGCTTACCCCTGATAATTTCTCCCTGCTGTCTAGGGAGATGGAGTAGACAGCTATGACTTTTTGATGTTGAAGCAATTAGTGTTTGTAGTTTTACAGCTGAACAAACTGGAAGCTAATGATCAGATAAATTAAGATGGAGTACATTAGTGTCAGCTGAAGTGTGAAGACCCCAACAAAATGCTGCCTGTGTGTGCCTGTGTTAGTATATAGTTTACTGCTAGTCTAACTAGAATATTTTTGGCTTTTTCATTAATCCTGTATACAATTCTATACAAATGACAGCCAAGGTGCCTAGTTTCAAATATATGTTATTGAAATGCACATATTTGGAATTGCAAGTTGTAACTACAAACATTCACTTTTGAATACATAAGCAATTAAACAACTCATCATCAAGAGTGGAGGTACATTTTTGGAAATAAAGTACCTTAAAGGAGAATTCAACCCTAAAGTAAAGGAAACCCCACCCCCTTACATGTCCCCCCCTCCCTCCCCCCCAGCTTAGCTGCTACCTCGGGCAAATGCCCCTAAGTCTTTACTTACCCCTTGGTACAGATTCTGTCCAGTGAAGTTCATGGCAGCCATCTTCCTGCTCTTCGGTAATCTTCACAATGAGAGTATTGGCGCATGCGCAGTTGGCGCAATCTACAACTTCGTGACAAACGGAAATTGCTGATACGCTGATCTCATTCCGAAGGTTACCAAAGTGCTAGAACAGTGATCCCCAACCAGTAGCTCGTGAGTAACATGTTGCTCTCCAACCTCTTGGATGTTGCTCCCAGTGGCCTCAAAGCAGGTGCTTATTTTTTAATTAATGGCTTAGAGGCAATTGGTTGCATAAAAAACAGATGTCCTGCCAAACATTCTCTCCTGTAGGTTGCCAGTCCATATAGGGGTTACCAAAAAGCCAATCAGAGCTCTTATTTGACATCTACATGGACTTTTGCATGCTTGTGTTGCTCTCCAACTCTTTTTTTTTTAATTTAAATGTGGCTCACGAGCAAAAAAGGTTGGGGACCCCTGTGCTAGAAGATGGCTTTTGTGAACTCCGCTGGACAGAATATACCCCGAGTGGCAAGTAAAGACTTGGGGGCATTTGTCTGGGGTAGCAGCTAGGGTGGGGGGAGGGGAATCTATGTAAGGTGAGGTGGTAGGGTTTTTTTTTTACTTTACTTACATTATGTACAATTAAAAGAAATCTAAAGTTTGAACAATTAAAGAAGTTCTTATAGGAAATCCGCTTCTATTTTAATACATTTTCAGTTGTTTTAAATGTATTGGAAGATGCATAATAAACAACAGTATGAATTGTGTTTAACAAATGATCCTGCAAAATTAATTATTATGGTTGTTTACATTTTATGGACA
Organism: Xenopus borealis; assembly: GCA_024363595.1. Taxonomy (NCBI): domain Eukaryota; kingdom Metazoa; phylum Chordata; class Amphibia; order Anura; family Pipidae; genus Xenopus; species Xenopus borealis. The sequence continues at coordinate 120,575,607 of CM044433.1, read as the reverse complement.
CTCCTGCTAGAATAATACTTGAAATATTCTACAGCTGTATGTAACAGTGTTATGGAAGCTTTATATAGCAGTTTGTTCCTATGAGTACTAAATCCTATACCAGCACCAGATGCAGTTAATTAAAAGTTTCTAAGGGAACAGTGTAATGCACACTAGAGGGATTTTCACAAACAAGTAATTTTCATCCAACGCAACACCAGGCAAGTGTGATCTCGGCATCTAAAGACCAGTATATCAAGCTAACTTCAGTATGATACAAAACAACATCTGCATCTAAGCTAAACAAATAATGCCTCTCAGTTAAAGTATAGTTAAAAATCAACCTCCCTCTTGTTTCCTGTTCCAGTTTGTACTTGTTTTTTTTCAGTCTTACCTCTACTTACTTATCCCCCATGTATAGCTTCTCCCATCCTTCTTTTTCTCTTTCCTCCTTCTCTCTGTTTTGCTCTTCCCTTTTCTTCCACTCTTTTTTTTTTTTTTCTCCTTCCATTTTGATTTTCTTCCTCCTTTATCTTTATCTGGTGTTGTCTTCTTCCTTCCCTCGATTTTACTCGAAATTCGATAAGCATTCAGCCATCGAATGCTTATCGAATTGTTTTAGGCTATCATTTTGCTCGCTATTCGATCTCTCGATGAATTTGTACGATCGGATACCGATCGTTTGATTTCACGAATAAATCGTGACATTTTTTTCAAGCCTCCGAAAAATTTGTACGATTCGAACGATCGAATACTATTCGAGAAGGACTTAACCTCAGAAGCCTATGGGGGGTTTCCCATAGGCTTTTGTTGCAATTCGATAGGTTCAATCTGGCAAAGTAGGCATTCAAACTATTTTAAAATTTAGATTCCTTCGATCATCAAATGATCGAATTAGTGAATATTCGATCTATTTGATCTATTCGATAATTCGGTATTCGATGATCGAAGAGGCCAAATTGGAATATCCGAAAAATTTGTATGATCGGTATTCGATTGAATTCACGTGAATTTTGTAAATTTGCCCCTTAGTATAGGTATGGGCAAATACACTTTTGTGTGAAACAGTGGAGGGGGGTGTGTGTATGCTGGGTTTTAATTTGGAGGGTTGATGTTGACAGACTTTTTCTTTTTTCAACCCAATTAATACCTTTCTGCCTCTTTTCTTTATTTACTTTTCTTTCTCGCTACATCTGCTCTCCCATCACTTCATATTATACCTGTTTTATGATACTTTTACTATTAAGTCTATTGTTGAGTCTGTCTGACTCCACTAGTATTTTGCTCACGTTGTAGTTAACCGATATCTTCATTTTACTATGCTTGTGTGACTGCTTGCTTACAATGCTCCTTTACTAGATGTATGCATTCAGAATTCCTTTGGTCGTTTAATATTTAGGAAATGAAAGACAAACCAGGACTGGTTATGCAGTGGGAGATTTAACTTGGAACTCTGTCAGCATATGTGACAATTGCAGTAAATTGGTTTGATTCGAGCAACATCTAGCATTTTTGAAATTAGTTTCAATTTGTATACAATACATTTACAATATATACTGTTTATTACTATTTACCCAAAATAATAAAACCAAATATCTGTTATTTTCTTTTAGGTTTATTATTCTTGTAAGACAAAATTTAGGATTAAGGTGTCTCTTTGGAGATCCATGTAATTGAAGGCCTCTGCTTCTAGTCCTGTTACAGGAGACTAATGGAGATTATTTGGTGCTAGGGATGACTCCATCTGGGAGTTGGGACCTAATCAAGGAGCTTGTGTTAGCTATAGAGATGATAGGCAGTAGGACGATTAGAACATGTTGGCACATGTCTGTATGAGAACTAAACAAGCAGTAAGTTCAGCAATTGTTAGTATATCATATGACTATCATGCTGCCTCTTCAGTAGTCATTCGTGGTCAGTCTTTCATTAGGTTTTTTGAAACACTTAATAACAGCAGTAAGGGAAAAAAATGAGCATAGAAATAAGAACATTATAATTATTCATGTAATCCAAGTACTGAAAATCAAATATTGTTTTCTGTACCGATAATTCTTTTTGTCATGTTGTGTAAGTAGGCCTGTTCTGAGTATTAAAAAGACAAATGCAGATATAGTTTGTTACAGAATAGGTGCTTTGTAAGTGAAGTGAAAATTAGATGTCAATAGCATTTGCCTAGCACCTACATGCCTACTGTTTTTCTTCAAATCAAACATTATTTTTTAATAGTAAGAGGTTGCAAAGTTGCCATAGGGTAAGAGACTTGCATAACGTCATAGTGAGAGAAGAAAAACTGCACCTTAATAACGGGGTGTTTTGGAGAAGGGCAAGCTTCTGACAGCAGAAACAACAGAGATCATTGACTAGGCTTGCTGCAGTTTGAATGGGTTCATAAAAGTTAACAAGAAAGGCAAAGAAGGGATTAGACATTTTAATTGTACTGTAGTGGGATTGCAGTTCTAGTATTCATGTTATCAGTTACATGATATTCTTCAGCCACTTAGTGCTGGCAAACCTGTCCATGATACAGCTCATTTAAAGACTCCATGCGAGTTCTGTGTCCTATATAGTGTTTTCCGTTTATACAGGACACTCCGTTCTCCCTTCCCCATAAGGTTTATAGGTTTGTTTTATGTATAAATGCTCATAGAGTATTAAGTCTTTGAGCCTTACTGATATTACATGATTATTTTAATTATAGCAAAACCTGTTCATTTGTATTTATACAAAGAACCAAAGTCACCTTCCAGAATTATTGGAAGGTGAGTTTCACACATTATTTGCATTTAATATCAAGTGACTTTTTTTAACACTTTGTGCTCTTTCACATCTACAGTAGATTACTTTAGTTGCCAAAAAAGAAAAGAAACGCATGCTTTTTAAAAAAAATTGTTGTATAATGCAAAACCCTTAGCACTATGATATCCAGTTTTCAAATCCTATACCAATAAAAAGAAACATAGCATTTTAAGGTAAAAAATGTTGACTCCAGAAAAATATATATATTTTTTAAATATACATATTCTGTATCATTCTACTCTAAACAGCCTAACTGCAAAGCTTTTCTAAACTTAGTGGTTAGTTATTTATTTCTGAAAGTTATAGTGGTTTTACTGGATTGTACCTGATGTAATTGGGTACTTAGACAAAGCATCCTAAGTATGCATTTATGGAAATGAATTCTGCTCCTGCAGGCTATTTCTTTTGTTTTGTGTGAAAAGAATGCAAACAGAGGGTCTTTATAATGCTCATATTGATGAGGATGTAGTTTGCTCCCAATTTTACAGATGCAATATTTGCTTATTCTTTGCTGGTGCTAAATGTTGTAGTTTGTGCAATGTATGCTGCAATTTTATTTGGGGGGGGGATGTTGCATTGCACTTTTTTGAATGTGTTCTTTTTTTTGTATTTTTAATATACTTGTTTATTGTACAACATTGAGGTTTATAAATTATATATGTTTTCTAAAAACATGTTCATAATCCTAATTATGGGTGCAAAACATGGCCGTCATTTTTGCATGTTAAATATTTCACAATATTCAGTTGATAATTGAGGTCAACAATTCAATACTTTTTGGGGCAGATTTATTAAGGGTTGAATTGAAAATTCAAATTGTTGACTTTTTTTATGGTCAAAACTCTCAAATTTGAATTGTGAATTATCCAAACCGACTCGATTTTAATTCGAAATTTCAAGTTTTATAATACTCTGGCCCTTTAAGAACTCAAATTCGACTATTTGCCCCATAAAATCTGCTAAGTTTATGTATAAGTCAATAGGAGAGGTCCAGTGACCATTTTTATGCTGTTAGTAGTATTGAATCTAGTTTAGTCAAATTTGTTTCAAATTCTATTGAAGTTTTCAGGTTGGAAATATTTGTCCGAATTTTAGAGATTCTAGTTTATAATTATGCAAAAAGTAAAATCAAATTAAATAGAGTTTACGAAAACTCGCTGAATTTTAATAAATGTGCCTCCCCATGTTGGTACATAAAAATTTATTTTTTTAACAATGATAATGGTAAATCTTTGAGGTATATTGTTGTATCATCCCTATATTCTATGGGGGAATGCTCAACTGAATATAAATCAAATTGTGACTTCTAACAAAGTGATAACTAATAAACTGAGAGATAAATTATGTAATATTTACAACATTCTATTATGATGGGTATAACATTGAATGCAGGAGCATCACTTATACACTGTCACTGTAATCTCTCCTGAACCAAAATGTTTTCTCCACTTCACTACTTTCCTACCCCCTCTGGTGCTGTGTTTGAATATCTTACACTGTTGAGGCTTCGCACTGTTGAAACAGGCTGCCTGCAAGTTTGTCTATATGACTCTATAAGGGTGCACTGGTGCTATTAGATCAGTGGTTTTGGTAGGGTTGCCACCTGTACGGATTTGACCTGGACAACCCTGTAATTTGAAGGGCTGCCCAGGTCAAAACTTCTTGCCCAGTTTTCCAAATTAGCAAAACTGGGTGGGATTCCCCATGATTGACACGACATGTTTATATTCTATTTATTATTAGGTTAACTACATATTTTCTGTTACATTTTTTTAATGTGTAATATTGCACATATAAGTGGTGGTATATAATTAAATATAATAAAGCAAAATAAGAAAATAACTGTATACTAAAACGAAAGGATGCTTGTTCCCAATTAACCAATAAAAAACAATTGCAGGGCTTCGTTTTAAGATGCAGGTATGGGACCTGTTATTCAGAATAATTGGGACCGAAGGTTTTACTTTCCATAATTTTGATCTCCATAAAGTAAGGGGCAGATTTACTAAATTTGTGTGAAGGATTCGAAATATGATCGAATTTTCAAAAATATTCAAAATCAAATAACTTTTGGGTACTCCCACCATCGAATTTAAAAAAATTCGATCGATTCGAATGATTCTAATAAAAATCTATTCGATCATTCAATGGTTGAAGTACTTGCCCTTTAAAAAAAACTTTTGATTGTCTATTTCGCCAGATTAAACCTACCGAATTGCTGTTAAACCCTATGGGAAGCTCTAAGTTTTTTAGATTGAGTAAAAAAATTCGATCGAATGGTTCGATTCGAACAATTTAATCGTTCAATCAAATTTTTTCTATTCAGTCGTTCGATTAGTCAAATGGCGCTAAAATTGCAATTCGACCAAAATTTGATGGTCGATTTCGACCCTTGATAAATCTGCCCCTATGTCTGCTAAAAATCATTTAAACATTAAACCCAATAGGATTGTTTGCCTCAAATAAGGATTATTTATATCTTAGATGGGATCAAGTTCAAGGTACTGCTTTATTATTACAGAGAAAGAGGTTTTTGTTTTTTAATGTGAAATATTTTATTCAAATTTAGTCTATGGGAGATGGGCTTCCCCTAATTCAGAGGTTTCTGTGTAATGGGTTTCTGGGTTATATTATGTTATATTATAGGTCATAAGGATAATCTTACAACAGTTGTATTGGATAAATATAAGTTCTGGTTAGAAATCGGTCCGTTTGAATACTTTATCTATAATGGAGGATATAGCGGTAAATTACATTTGTGCCTTTCAGATTGCATTTCTAAGCCAGTAATATGCATGTAAAATATTTGGTTTACCATTTTATGATGTCAAAATACAGATTTGCTGTATTGTAGCTCCAGATCCTTGGCTCGAAGTTGTTTATGCTTGTGATTTCAGTCCACATTAATAATGGGTAAAAACATGCTCCTTATCTGTAAAACAATTACATTTGCCAATTTCCTAACCATGTTATAAGATGATGGTAATTATTTTTGCTGTGAGCATCTGTTAATACAGCATTTGTGCCTCTTCAGGTTCATGTGAAAATGGCCGATGAAGCTGTCTGTGTTGGCCCAGCTCCCACAAGCAAAAGCTACCTCAACATGGATGCCATCATGGATGCCATTAAGCACACCGGGGCACAAGCTGTGAGTCTGAATGGATCTTTCTGCTGCTGCTGTTTCAGATATAGAAGACAGGAAAGACAGAATTTGTTTTCAAGCAAAAAAAGGAGGAGTAATAGAAAAGGGTTTAATTTTTTTATACATTTGGTTCGTGTCACATGAGTTAAATGTGGCCGAAATCTTTACTGGAAATCAAAGGCTTTGAAGCATCTGGCAGGGCTAGTGGCAGTTCCTGCAGGTGGTGTTGGATTCAAAATTCACACCAGGGAGCAGCTTCAGTTCATTCCCAGATATACTAAAGGGAAAAAATCCCAATTATGTTTAACTCTTTTTGTGCTGCTGAATTCATCCTTTTCTTATACATTGAATCACTTATTCAATTCTTTGACGATTTTATGATATTTAATTCAAGTATTCAAAATGATCCAGTTTATAAATCATTAATTTTGAAATATATATATATATATAAAGATATAGAACTTACAATGTCTTGCAGTAGCATTAAAATATACTATACGTCTGCAAACTTGTTTTAATAATATATATTTTTAAAATATTCATGATTTATTGTGTGTGATTATTTTTCTATCTATCCTGGTTTGTATGTACTTAAGCTAAATCACAATGTAAACTCCAGTCTAGTACTTTAGGGTTAAATAATATGAATGAAGTATTGAATAAGTGCTTATTGTGATAACACCCTCTGTTTTTATTTTCTAGGTCCACCCAGGATATGGTTTCCTTTCTGAAAACAAAGAATTTGCCCGCCGTCTGGTAAGTTGAGTTCTTTTGTGATTGGTAATGAATCTTTAGCAAAAGCACTAGCATAGCAGGGTGTTGTAGATGCATTCATCAGTGAAAGGTGTCTGATTATGCTCCTGGCTAAAAAGCACTGTTGTTATGGCCCATTTGGAGCTTAACCTGGCCTCATTACTGTTTATTGTTCTAATAATAAAAGCAAAAGATAATTCTCTAGCAGTTCATCATAATACCAGATCAAATTTTTGTTAAGATTGCAAATCTTACTGTATTTATTTTACAGTTATAAAATCTTTTTGTTTTAATACTATTGAAGAATTTTGCTAGTTTTGGAAATGTCTTATCCTAGATGCTATTATTTGTATAATGATGACTATGCAATCACAAAAATGCCTTAATGAAATTTATGTTTGTAATGCATTTCCATACATCAGATTTATAAATAGTTACTTTAAATGAAATCCGCTTTCGTTTAGTTGCAAGGCTGCTACTTTCAGGACTTTATTCTGAGTTTGCTTAGAAGTGATGAATGTAATAAGGTGTGATTGCTCCAAAACAGTGACAAACACTATGGGGCCCATTTACTAACAGTTTAATTTTTTTCCCACATATCTCTAAAAATTTGTGGTTTATCTATTTTTTTTAAATAAAACTTTAAAAGTGTGAAATTTATTAAGTGTAAAAACCACAAAAATCACTAATACAAAACTTCCCCTGGTAAAAGTTGTTGTGGTCCTACAGAAGTCTGTGGGAGCTGCACTGATCTTTTTGGTCCTATAAAACCACTAAAACCTGACCTTTGATAACTAGGCCTCCACTTTTTACTAATATTTTCATTTGTTGGTATGTAATTTGCTAACTTTTTATTGTAAAATTAGTTTTTGACCAAACAAATGTGTTAAATCTTCTATTATTGTTAGCTTTGAGTTAAATTACAACCCTGTTTAATGTAAATGTAATTATAAAGCATGCCACCCCCAAATATAAAGCATGCTTTCAGCACCAAGAGAGACTAAAGTAACTGGCCTTTACTCACAGGCTTGTTAATTAGCCATGTGCAGACTGGCCCGTAACCTGCGAGACCTGCAGTTTGAGTAGCCTACCGCAAAAAATGTCAGGGTTGCTCCCTCCTGCGACCTCACACTGCTGGCTTCCGTCTTCCTTCCCCTGAATTTATAGACTCACACCTGCCCCGGGGTTTGTGTGGGTCTATAATTAGAGGGGACAGAGCAGACCGGGCTTGGTTTGGGTTGGGAGGGGGCAGGTTAGAGTTAGGTGCAAGTCGAGGGAAACTCATCCCACACATCACTATTGTGCATCTTTTTAAATAATTGACAAGGTTGGGGGGCCTCTACACCTGCAGAGTATATTAATGCTATGTTTTTCCTGTAAGGTTGCCACCTTCCTTGTATGCTGTGGAACTCCATGCATAATAAGTGGTATTCTTTTATCCCTCTGGATAAGAAACATAGCTGCCCATCTCTTGGTATTAGTCTAACAATTGACTAATGAAGTACAAGGTCCTTTTCATGTCATTATATTCCAACATACCCTTGGGTAATTTTGATTTATTTAATCAATGGCTCACTTGTACCTCCTGAACAAGATCGATTGGAAGAAAACACGAAAACTTGTAAAAATAGGACTTTGTGCCTTGATCAATGCACAGGTTAAATGTCTAAAGACTTTCATATCTTTACTCACTGAAATGGTATTACCTGTAGAACTGAATATGAACATTTAATCTGCTTTGCAGAACTAAAGTATGAGTGTAGTTTACTGTCTGTGTGGTTTAACAAGTTTTCTGTGTTAGATCAGTGCAGGTGCAATATTCTTGAAATCAGAAGGCAAACCCATTGCTTACATTGGAGACACAATGAGACGGAAGCTGGGCTTTGTCTTCAATTAGCATATGGTGGGTTTGGTTAGCATGTAATCCCACTTGGGTGAGCAAAGGCCTGATTTCTTCATTATAGTTAGAATTATTTTAAGAAAATTATGCTATTTGTGAATGGAAATTTATTAATTTAGAGCATTATTTCTCACCTTTTTTCTTTGAGTTTTTTACCTTTGCTTTAAGACTCTGCACATGGAAATATCTTAAGTAGATATAAGGCATATTTATGTAAATTAAATTCAGTTTTTTTCTGTTGTGCGGATTTTTTAAGTATACCTCATATTGAATTACAAATTTTACATTTTAATTCTGATAAAGATCGAAAAAATGTAGGTGTCTAACAGATTTGTTTATCCCATTCAGTCTGTCCTTCTTTAAGCATGAGTTTATTATTTGCTCATTGAAATGACTTCCAGGATTGTCAACTGTAAAAGAGAACTAAACTCCTCTAGCTACAACCCCTGTCCTCTATTGGCCCCCCTCATCACTACCATCCCTACATCTAGAATGTAAAAAAAGTGCCCCTATAAGAAAACCTGAGTTAAAAATGCAGAGCAGTGCAGCGGAGTTCCCAGACACCATATTCTGTCCATGCAGACCCTGCAGGTGTATTCACAGTTGAAGCAGTCTCCTGACTAGCTTCAATTGTGCATGGGTCTGTGTCGGCTTTGAGACACTAAAAAAAACGTAAGGAACAGAAGATTGCACCTGGGTACTCCGCTGCACTTATCTGTTTCTTTATTTCAAGTTTTAAAATAGGGGTATCTTTCTACGTAATAGACTGTGTGGGGAGGGAGAGGTGAGGGGGGCCAAAGGAGGGTAGTTAACGGGAGCTGTTGTCCCTAAGAGGGTTTAGTTCTCCTTTAACATGTGCTTTTTCTAAACAAAGAAGATAAAACAGATGGCTGAAGCAGCCACCTGGTGAAAATTTGAAGTCAAGCTTGCATTCTCTCCGGGTCTCCTGAATTTGGGGAAAATGTATCAAAGCTCTCACATTCTTGCAGAATATTTTCTAGCTGACTTTCATGAGAAATGTTGCAGAAGATTTCAGGATTTTTTCATAATTGTGTATTTAGCATATGTCTCTTAAGGGGGTGGTTAACCTTTAAGTTAACTTTTAGCATGTTCTAGGCTGACCAATTCTACGCAACTTTTCAATGTATCCTCATTGTCTATTTTGTTTTTACAGTTTTTGAATTATTTGCATTTTTTTCTAACTCTTTCCAGCTTTCAATTGACCCCATCTAAAATACATGCTCTGTATGCAAAATATTTATTGTTATACTTTTTATTACTCCTCTTACTAGTCAGGCCCTGTCCTATTCATATTCTTGTCTCTTATTCAAACAGTGCATGGTAGATAGGGTAATTTAGACCACAGTAACCAGATTGAATCAAATTGCAAACCGGAGAGCTGCTGAATAAAAAGCTGAATAATTTAAAAACCACAAATAAAAAATGAAAGTCAATTGCAAATTGTTTCAGAAAATCACTCTCTACCTAGTACAAACCCATTTAACATGTCTAAAGTGTGAAAAACAACCAAGAATATCTTTTAGTTGAACTCCTGACAACTGTCAAGATTTAATTTTATATGTGCTAGGGCACAAACCATGCTGATGGCACACATTACACTGAGTGCCCAAATACCACCCCCGTGACATTAATGGGTAATTCCTTATAGCACCAATAATTTCTAAAAACGCTCTAATAAATTTTTTTTAAAGTAGAGCTTTGTGGCACATAAAAGTGAAAAACAACTGTTTTTGGTCCCTCATTGTGTAGTGATGGTACCCCTAGCCACACATGCTATAAAATTATGCTTGGTATATATATCATGCTATAAAATTATGCTTGGTATATATATCTGCGCACCGGAAAGGCTTAAAAACGCCTGTGCTTGTTCACACGGAACGGCGCGATTTTTAAAGTCGCTCAAAATTGCCCCGCCAGGCAATTTTGAGCGATTTTAAAAATCACGCCGCTCCGTGTGAACAAGCGCCGGTGACTTTAAGCCTCGCTGGTGCGCAGCGGTGCCTAACTATTTGGGGAGGTTCGGGGGCGAGAACTCGCGGCAAGAAGTCGCCAGGCGACAAATGTCCCCCGAATCTCCCCGTCTGGCCTTAGCCTTATATTGTAAACATTAAGGGGCAGATGTATCAAGGGTCGAATTGAAAATTTCGAATATAAATTCTTTTATGATCAAAATATCATTTGACTAGGGAGTTATCCAAACTCGATTCGAGTTTTTTTAAAATTCTAATTTCGAGATTTATCATACTCTGGCCCTTGAAGAATGTGACTGTTTGCCACCTAAAACCTTCCGAATTGCTGTTAAAATCAATGGGAGAGATTAGTTTAGAGATGTTTGCAGCCTTCCTGACATTTGAGTTTTTTCTGCTTTTTGAAGTATGTGACATTTTTGTTTAGTGCCGTTGTGTAGCTAAATTGATAATTTCATACAAGGTCCCTGAAGATATAATGTAGAATACTTGTACGCCAAATGAGCCAAAGAAACTGAGAAGGGGAATTCTTAGATAAAGTCTTGCGTTGCTTGTGAATCAAGTCTTTGCAGAGCTGGGTGGATTGAAGGTCACCATAAAACACAATGGAACACAACAAAGAAGACGTCGCCCTCCCCCCAGTAATTAATAAATACTTGATTTTTGTTTTTGTTTAGGGTGCATGAAATGCTGACAGCATTCAACAATCTCAATAGATAAATGTAACTCTTCAACATCAAAGAAACCCAAGTAGTAAACTTTATCTATGAACGCTTTGCTAAATGTGAAGGGAGGCAGAAGTAATTCGATGATTGCCAGGGTTTAGTTATGGACTGGACATTATCTAAAGCTATTGTTACACAGATCCCCACAGCACCATATTGAAGCACAGTGTGTGATATGCTAATCTGTTTAATGGGAAATATTTTTTTCTGTCGCTCATAGCATTTCACAATCCACTTAGCATGACATCCTCTTCGATAATTTTCCCTGTTGCTTCTCTCTTAATTTTGTAGGCTTACAGTTTAAAAACTTAGTGTATAATAACCTTCCTTGCCACTTTATATTTCTACATTTCTTTGCAAATGAATTTGTACACTGAATATTTTTTACTGCTAATACATTCCAGGGTTATCTTCTAAAATCCAAATTTATCTTATGATTAAAATAAAGAAGCTGGACCAAACTCCCATCCCTGATTTTGCCTTATTTATTAATAATATAACTATAATAAATCGGATCAGGAAAAAAATCTGGTAAAATCGAGCGAAACCCAAAATTGTCAATTTTCTTTCTGGCACATTTCCTGTATCACTTGAGTTTTTCGGAGTGAAAACACCAAATTAATTGGATTATCGGGCTAAATTCAGCACTAATCACAATAACTTTCATTTGGTATAGGGATATCTCCCATTGACTTATACATTTTTTTTAAATGCATCAGTTAATAGTGCTGTTCCAGACGAATTCTGCACTGAAATCCATTTCTCAAA
>CM044433.1:120519533-120537546 GCA_024363595.1 Xenopus borealis | reverse complement strand
ACTGCACACCTTCAATCCCCAAGGTCCTATTGGGGATAAAAATCAATTACAAAAAATAAGCAGAAGGTGGACTGCAAAACCAATATATTAAAAATACTATTTATTATATAATCAATAAAACACTGGCCGGCCAGGAAACACAGTAAAAAATTTTTAAATAAATAGTTCTAGTACTTTTTTCTGGATAATAGGTCCCAAAGCTGTACTTGTATCATATCTGTTCTTGCATAAATATGTATTGGTGGGAAATATATATTTTTTAAAAGCAAACTTTACATATGGTGATCTTAATTACAGAAAAAAACCCTTATTGAGAAAAACATCAACCCCACACCTGTAATTGGAAAACAAGTAGGGGTTGATTTAATGTTGTATCCAGAAGAAAAAATCCAGTAGCATGCTGGAGTCGATGCAAAATCTTTAGTGATTTCTGATGGCTGCCAATCATATCTCTGCTTGTATTACCGATCTGACGATTTGTTGTGGGAGACTGTCACCAGCTTTACCAGACATAAACTTTTGTACGATTGCTGTTAGGGGCAGGACATCGGCTGAACTATTCTTTTACTACTTTATTTAAACTGAAAGTTAGTGGCAGGTAGGAAGATGGGGACATCCGATTGTTCGAGGATTCGTACAATCAGATCTTTGCGTCTATGGCCAGCTTAATAACACAAAATTTCAGTATACATTTAATCAAAACTGAAAAATAGGATGAAATTTTATAGTTCAAGTACAAATGTGAATCCTTAACAAAACATTTCACTTTTAAATAACTCAAGATTAATTTGGTTGACATTTGAAATGGAGCATTCCCAAAATTCATTTTTTCAATTAACATTATGTATCCCACACACCAATTAGTGTTCTTCACCTAAAGGCACTCAGTCCATAAATCTCAAGTACAGTTGTATATAGGAATCTATTCTTCTGGTTTGCTTATGTATATGAGTTTAGGGGCAAAGTGATTTCATTCATCAAGCTGGTGAAAAACTTTGAAGTAGAGTGTCAATGCCAAAACAAACTTCAAAGTTCCCAGTGTAAGTGACATCCTAAAAGAGTTTGTCACCTATAAACAAAGTTTTGTTTGGTTTTCCCTTATTTGTAGAATTCAAATGTTTTTATCTATTTGACAAACAATCATAATTTCATACCAAGAATAAAAAGGGAAAACGTTTTTGCATAGTAATCAGGAAAATGATATACAATTGTCAAAACATGGGTTTCTAATAAATATTTATAATGTATGATACAGTACAAATATTAATATCTTTATATTGTTAAAATTGGTTATGGTTTTATTAGTTCTTTTACCTGTACTGAGAAAATCCTTGATATTTAAAAAAAAATGTATTTAGTAAATTGTATATTCTTTTTGTAAATGAAACAATTTTTTATATACATGGCCGGGTTTACACAGCGGGTGCCCCTAGGCCCACTGCCGTTCGTCACCCCATACTCTGCCCTTTATTCGCAAATTATCCGATGCAGAACAATGGGGTTTGGCGCATGGGAAATTTAATTTATTGTATCTCCTGTGCATCCCCAGTGTTTCTGAACCAATGTGGGTGTGGCTGGGCAGAATGCTGCCCCCTAAAATCCCGCCATCCTAGGCCGGTCTTAGGTGGCCTTTTCACAAATCCGGGCCTGTTTATAGATCTGCCTTTTAGGCAGTGGTGCCCATAGTGTCCATCTGTATGGAGGTAGACAATGAAATCAAATCATTTTCCTAATTTGGCTATTTCTTTTTGCTGTACTTTTAGAAAATCATATTTTCTGTCAACAGTTTAGTAAAACTCGGCCTCCCACAGGGAATTAGGGGGGTTATTTGTCGAAGTTCGAACTTTAGAGCTTTGTGAGTATTTTTAGACCTCAAATGAACTCATAACTGGAATGTTTCTAACGTAATGAAAAAAAAAACTTGATTGTAGAAAACTTGAATCAGTGTAGTCTGTGTGAAAATTCCAATTCATCTAGTTTTGGGAGAAAAAAAAACTCTTAATAGTTTGAATTGATAGAGTTGTCGAGTGAAACCGTCCAAAAAAGCCTCAAACATCTTCAAATGGTTCAAGGGACCTCTGCCATTGACTTCTACATTACCTTGGATACTTAGAAGAGGGGCCCGGCCGGGTCAACGGAGGACCAGCATCACTCAGGCAGAGCAGTGGAAGGACGTGTGCGGTGAAAGATAATACAATTGTTCTACATTACCTTGACAGGTTTTGGATGATGTGCTTCTGGTATAATAATTCTCATAAAGTTGGAATTTTGACTGGAAAATACCCTTGAAAACAAATTTTTTTGTGGAAAAGTTGCTTGACCGTTTATAAATAGATAAATAAATGTATATGTTAGTTTTTGTGCCTTCCAAAATTTGCCTCAGATCCTTGCTTATTTTAAATAATGGGAATTTCTTGACTTTTGTCATACACAACCAATTGTTATCCAAAATGAAGAGGGTTCTCATTTTCAGCAAATTGCTGCTTATGTGTGCCATAAGCACCATGATTCCTATTATCTATAATGGAAAGACATTTGGGGTAATGTTTGCTATTTTCTGAAGACCAAAACACCATGTGTGCTATTGCTTGAAATGGGGGAAAAGTAGTTTAAACTGAGCATTGTACCTTGTTATTGAATAAATCTTATGTATGTCATGCTTGGTGGCAATCTGTGTTTCTGTACCTTACTCTTGGAAACAGGTGTTCTGATTCCTCTGCCTCATGTCATGGAATTGCTACTGGGGTCAGTTCTGGACCTACAAAGAAACTGAGAACCTTGCTGCTCTACAGTGTAATTCATAGGGTTTTATAATGCAATAATGCATGTTTTCTATTACTTGCTTAGCTCTCACAAGTATGTTAAACTTAATTGAATAAAAATGTAAAAAAATATGTAGTTGTTTTTTTATTACTGATTACCACATCACATATTAATTATATGATATAATTATTTTTCCTTTCAGTTGTTTATTTAATCAGGAAATGGCCTACAGTTACATTTAAAACATTTTTTCAAGGCCACTGGATGTTCTGTTTCAAAAAGCATATTTCCGTGCTTGACACTCAGCACTTGTGTAGAAAACCCCCTCATATTAAGGATTTGTGGTGGCTGACTCGATGGTGGGTTTGTTAATTTATGGGCTACAAACATACTTATAAACTCCTATATAGATTTTTATTGCTTTGTGCCAAAAGCTTGCTACAGCTGCTACAGAAGTGAGAAAACCTCTCTGGGTATTTTAGCACTGTGGGGAAAAGTGTCTGACTTGAAATAACACAACAGAATCTTTTGCTCAATAAAAAAACTAATAAATATTCCCTAAACCAGTGGAAGAAAGAACTTGCCGAGATTATGCTTGTCAGTGTTTGCCATTTTCTTTGTGAGTGCCAGATACCTTCTTGTTATCTCCATGTAATCAGGGGCCATATCCATTTCCAGAGTCTAATTGAATGTAATGAAGAAAGAGGCAGGACCGTTGAGGCTTTGCATTCCCTGCTCTTTGTCCTGCTTTCAGTGCTAAAAAGGGGCAAGTTAACATAAACCTGACTAGGCTGTTTAACCTTCTTTCTACTCTGGAAATGTAGATGCAATAACATTTGCAGCTGAAAGGGCCCTTTCTCAGATTGTAATGTTTAAGGATGCAAATGAAGCATTTTGTCTCTTCTGTTGCCCCGAGGTGTTATGCAGGAAAACAGAAAGAATTTAGTAGGATTAGTTCAACAGGTTTCTTTTCTCATGTAAAAAAACCAAAGTAGCTCAATGCCATAAACTAAAATAAAAGCAATATGGAAAACATCCAAGGAAATAGCATACATGTAATTTGTTTGCCTTCCTCTATATCTCTGAGCCATTAAAAAGTAATCCTCTCAATGCAGCTGCAGCTCCCTGTCTTTGGTTTGTTTGGGAATGTGTAGTATGTGTGTTTTTCCCCTTTATCCAAGAGTCCTTCAAGAGCTTGAAAACTGTTGTCAATTTGTTCTAACCACTTGAGAAAAAGAATATTTTTTCTTTTGGAATGCAAAGTCACACATGATTTTACCTCTACTTATAATATTGTAGGTCGTTGGCATAATATAGCTGAACAAAAAAAATATCCATATTGCAACCCAGTATTAAAAATAAGCATTCACTTTTTTTTTTTTTTTAAAGAAACTTTAGCAACATATGAGGAGAGAATAGCTAAATATTTTTAAATGAAATATTGTTGTTACACACAATCACTGTGCACTATAATTTGAAAGTTTTGTGTTGGCAGGTATTTTACCCGATCAGTCAGAAAATAGTGTTTGATGCCAAAGACATTAACAGAGAAAACGCATCATATATAGGAAGACTGGTATTGGTTTGTCTTTTTACTCTACACCATTCTTAACATATATTCTGACACTATTCTTGCTATTTTCTGAAATTCAGGACCTTGGTATCTTCTAGGGATGCACCAAATCCAGAATTCGGTTCGGGATTCAGCCAGGATTCGGCCTTTTTCAACAGGATTCGGATTTGGCCGAATCCGTCTTCCCAGCCGAACCAAGTCCTATGCAAATTAGGGGCGGGAGGGAAAATCACATGACTTTTTGTTACAAAACAAGGAAATAAAAATTGTTTTCCCCTTCCCACGCCTAATGTGCTGATGCAAATTAGGATTTGGTTCGGTATTTGGCCAAATCTTTTGCAAAGGATTCAGGGCTTCGGCCGAATCCAATATAGTGGATTCGGTGCATACCTAGTATCTTCTCTATTTAATGTTGCCATTCTGTATGTGTTGTTGCATTGGAACCTCTGATCATTAGTGAAATGACAGGTGTCCATTGAACCCCCTTGTTTATGGGAAGGTGTTTGGCAGACTTAACCACACATGAAACATTTTAATAAAAAAGATATATTACAAGTAGTATGTGTCATTGTATAATGTTTTATAGAAAAATTGTCATTTTAAGTACTAAAATTGACATTTTTACTGCTTTGACGTCATATGCTCTCACACAAACCAGGGGTGCACATGTGAACAGGATAGGTTATATCTACCAATAAATGGACAAAGTTGCCTTTTTTTTTTTTATTCCCACACATCATCCTGTTACAGGAACAAACTTAATATTTCTTGTCATTTGATCAGTGAGTGACGTACTGTAAAGAACGTCATAAAAAGTTTGCTCTGCATAGAAAAGTAGTAACTTGCATGTTCTATCCTTATGGGATATAAACTATCTGTTGGTTAATGACTTGCTCTGCTTGCTAAAGTTTTGCTTCAATATACAGCTGTTCATACATTTCTGTCACAATTAACGTGTTCTGGTGTTTACTGAAACAGCATGCTAATTGGCCGTGCTTTCCAAAAAGACTGTTGGAACATCTGAAGGGAAAGTAGCATTTGATTTCAATTTTGCACAGTATAAATAGCTTATGTGCCTTTAGAACTCCTGAACTTACACCTAGCCCTTCATTAGCAACCACCTGGGCCCACCATGGCCTCACTGGATTCCAAGCCTTACAATTAGAAACATTTTGAAATCACTTTTCTATAATGGTAATAGTTTTAGGGCCCTGCTACAATTCCAAATGACTAAAGGTGGCTATATACAGAGAGATCTGCTCGTTTGGCGATGTCACCAAATGAGCGGATCTCTCCCCACTATGCCCACCTTGAGGTGGGCGATATCAGGCTGATCCGATCTTGGGCCCTAGGGCCCAACGATCTGATCATAATGGAGGCCATATGGGCGGTCGGATCACGGGACCACATCAACGAATAGATGCGGCTGCGATCCAATGCGATTTTTAGTCCTGCCTGATCAACATCTGGCCGACTTTCGCCCAGCTGTCGATCGGTAATGCCCGTTGGAGGGCCCCATACACGGGCCAATAAGCTACCGACTTGGTCTCTCTGCAGCTTTTATCGGCCCTTGTATGGCCACCTTTAGCCAGTGGCCCACCTTTTGCCAAGAAAAGAGTGAGATGGGGGTACTTGTGTAGTAGAGCCCACAGATACCTAGATGGACAGCTTCTCCACAAAGAATATATTGATGATAAATAATTGTCAACTTGACAACTTGTTGCCAGTCATCTTTGTAACTCCAAATAGCCATTCAGTATAACCTGTACTAAAATATATTTGTAACAATTTTTTTTTATAGCATTTTGAAGTTAGAACAGATATGGGGACCTGTTATCCAGAATTCATGGGTCCTAACGTTTTCCAAATAAGGGATCTTTTTGTAATTTGAATAACCATACCTTAAAAAATTATTTAAATGAAATGAAACTTAACTTTATTGTTTTGCCTGCAATAATGATTTATAAAATCTTTTTACGGCCTTTCGGGAATTCAGAATTTTCCGGATAACTGGTTTCTCGATTATTGATCCTATACCTGTAGCAACTTTGTGAATTATAATTTTCACTTTGGGGTTATTTATCAAAGATCGAATTATGAGATCTTTATTAGAACTAGATTGAACTAGCAATTCCAATGATTTCTAATTTAAAGGACAAGGAAAGTTAAACTAAAGAAGTAGGGTAGAAATATTGTGCTTTATGTTTTCAGTTTCAGTACCAGCCCCAGAAAACCACAGTAATTTAGCAGTAAAGATCTGTGTCTCCAAAGATTCCCCAGTAGCTCCCCACTTTCTTTTCTGCCGATTCACTGCACATGTTCTGTGCTGCTGTCACTTTCTGAGCTTAGGGACCCACTCACAATATACAGTACACATAGAATATAACTGTCACAATATAAGGCTGATTAATATTTAATATGGATAATTCCTGCATGGCAGCACAGAAACCAGTGCAACTAGCATCTTAATTTAATAATTAGCCCTGTAGCATCATCTTATATTACAGGCTAACCTCATTTTATGCTTGATAATTTTTGACAACCCCTAAGCTTTAGCTTCTCAGCAGCTGCTCAGAGCCCACTGAGCATTTGAGTGTCACAGACACTTTCCAATATGGTGACCCCCTGTGACAAGTTTAAAGTCCTGGATCATTGCTGCTATTGACAAGCTGAAACTTTAGGCTGGTGCAATAAGTTCAGTATATAAAACATTACATTTTTAGTCCTATTCATTTTAATTTAACAACCCAAAACTACAAATTCATTGAGCAAAACCTTCAGAAAAAAACTCAAACATCACGAAGGCTATTAACATCTTCAAATGGTTCAAGGGACATCTGCCATTGACAGATTGAATCTATTTCCAGGGTCAGGGTATAATAAATCTTGAAAAATTAGTTTTTTAAACAAACTACAAAATATAGGCCTAATTAAACTTTGTCATGCACAGTTATACACTTATAAAGAGGGGGACATGCTTGTTGATTTCTATGTAAGAGTTATAGAAGAGCACACTCAAATGATGCTGGAAAGCTAGGGGTCTATATAATTTAGGGGAAGTTCAACAATGAGCTAGCTGTTGTTGATTTATAACTTACAGCTCTTCTCCAGCAACTTATTAGCAGCCTGCTTCTCATTGAGGGTTCTGGCAGTTTAAATTTATGGTTGGATAAAGCTTAGGAATATACGGACGGGCTCTAATGGTTGTTACCTGTAAACTGTCCCTGTATGAGTATAGTGGGATATGGCAACAGTTTTTCTGGAATTTTTTGTAACTCATTGTGGATTCTTCCATATTCATATTGTTCAGTCCTATGAGATTGACTTTACAATTCCTTATATAATATATCACACATGTACACTAATATTGCAGACTTTGTAATGTTATACATTTGCTTTATATCTTGTAATTTAAATGAAAACCTGACTGCTCCTATTGTTTGTAACACAGTACTTTTTATAAGGGACAATTAAGTATTTTATAAGGTGCGATTAATTACCGCGTTTCTTGCAATGTCTCTCTGCTAATTAGGATAATCTGGTTTGCATTTTCCACTGCCAGTTTTTGATGATAAGAGTACTTAATTTCTTTTGAACTGTCAGACAGATCTCTTGTCCTTTAACAATTCTTATTTCATTTATTTACATGCATTTTAATGTAGTATATACCCTACAATGTTAGTGTTTATGCCAGCCTCATTTTAAGTTTGGAAATCTGTAGCAGAGCCTATGTTTATTGAATATAATATTGCAATGCAACAAATAAAACATGTTTTTAATGTATGGGGGAACATTAATCCTATATAGTTAGATCGTAATTCATCTTATTCAGCCTGTAATATTGGTAATTTAATTTAATTTGGTATTTGGTGTTGTACATTTTAGAAAATGGAAATTGTTTAAACTTTTAGGTTTTGAAGTGCAATTATCTTTTTCCTTATTAGAACAACGATGGACCTGTTTAGGTAGTTTGCTATTTTTTGTGTTCTAAAAAGGCAGCTTTAAAATACCCACTTTCTGCCTATAGCAGTCAAATTTAAAACACCTTCAGATGCAATTTTCAGTCAGTTTCTGATTAAACTTTTTGCTGGTAATGGTTTCAGCCAACTTTTAAAGGAGAAATAAACCCCCATTAAGAAAAGCCCCTACCCACCACTCTAGATCCGGAGTCCCCAACCTTTTTTTGCTCGTGAGCCACATTTAAATTTAAAAAAGAGTTGGAGAGCAACACAAGCATGAAAAAGTCCATAGGGATGTCAAATAAGAGCTCTGATTGGCTTTTTGGTAACCCCTATATGGACTAGCAGCCTACAGGAGAGAATGTTTGGCAGGACATCTGTTTTTTTTATGCAACCAAAACTTGCCTCTAAGCCAGTAATTAAACAATAAGCACCTGCTTTGAGGCCACTGGGAGCAACATCCATGTTGCTCGCGAGCTACTGGCTGGGGATCACTGCCCTAGATAGTCCTCCTCCCTACATAGTTAATTACCCCTGAAAGTGTCCCGAATACATTGCTTACATATCGTTGCAGAGTAAGTGAAGAGGAGCTTATGAGCGCCATCTTCTGTATCTTCGTTCTTCATATGTAAGGAAGCATCTTATTGGCGCATGCGCAGTTTGTGCAGACTTCCAGTTTGCTGCAACTGCGCATACGCCAAAAAATGCCGCCGAAGAGGAAGGAAGAGGACCCTAAGAAGACAAGCTCCAATGTGCTTACTCTGCACCAAGACACTTTCAGGGGTAATGAATTTTGCAGGGGGGAAGCAGGGTAATGGACTATCTAGGCTAGTAGGTAGATTATTTTCTTATTGGAGGGTTAGTTCTCCTTAAAGGTAAGAACACGTTATTGGTGAAAACAGAAGTGGTTGTGGGTGAAAACTGGATAATATTCAGCTAGCAAACGATATGTGGAAAAAGAAATTGGTAAATCTGAACACAACACTTTTAAGATTAATAATGTGGTTTATATGTTCTACATTGACTTGATAAGTATTTACTGAGAGTGTAACCTTTTTACTGTACCAGTAAATTAAATTTAGGAGTTTTTTCTGTAAATGGAAATTAACCAACTCTCCATTTAGACAAATGCTTCCATGATTGTTCTGTAAATTACAATATAATAGGTGTTTGAAATAAAGGAAGTTTACCATATGGATATAAATTGGTTCTGTTTTGTTCTTAATGTATTTTGTTAATGATATTGAAGCACAAGTGTGATATTTCTCTTTTTAAAACTTACTTTGAAGTGTGAACTCCTAGTTAACACCTAATAAATATATTTCCCTAGCAAAATGTAAGTAAACCATTGTCTCCACAGGCAGCAGAAAGCGTCACCTTCATTGGACCTGACACACATGCTATTCAAGCTATGGGAGACAAGATTGAAAGCAAACTGTTAGCGAAGAATGCACAGGTCAACACCATTCCTGGCTTTGATGGAGTGGTCAAGGTGAGAAAGTACTTTGCAGTTATCTGGCCTAGACAGATTAACATACTGTAACGACAAACCTAGTTAAGCTCCTTCCAACTGCTCTTTGGGTCTTTTCAATGTTCTACTCAGATTGAAAAATGTAATGATGTTCTACATTACAGAAAGACCCCTTATCCAAGTAGCCCATTCTATATAAAATATCCTGCATATGTATGTAAGCAAAGTGGTTGCAATGTGTGAGAAGGGAGGCTTTGAATTTCATGTTAACAATTTTTTAAATTGTTCTTCAGAGAATTAGTTAACCAGTCACAGCTGAAAAATGTTTGTTTTGCTGGAACACGATGTAGATAGCATTGTGATAAATTGAAACATGGATAATGGGTTTCTGGGTAATCCCATACCCATAGTACCTGTTTTGCCATAAATTTTTTTTCTTGCAAACAAAAAGGGATTTTTCACCGAATTTGGCATTCCTGCAGTCGGAGAAAAATCATTTGATTCAAAGGATTTTAGCGTACAATCGAACAATTTTTCTTTGATTAAATAAAACGGTCTAGAAGGTCCCTATAGGCTAACATTTCGGCACTTCAACAGCTTTTATTTGATGAAGTAAAAAAAAATCGAAGTTTTTCAAAGAGACAGTACTTCGATTTTCAAAGTCAAAGGATTTTACTATTCGATTGTTCGAATCGAATGGTCAAAGTAGCCTATTCGATGGTCGAATTTTTTCAAAATTTACTTTGAAATTCGAACTTTTTGCATTTCAATATTCACTTCAACACTTTGTAAATCCACCCCATAGTGTTTGTCCCAACGATCTATTGCCAAGTAAGTATATAAGTGTTTATTAACAAAAGGAAAAAGTAGTGGTACGCTGTACAAGGATCCTTTAAATGTGAGCCTTAAATACATCCTTTCGCTGGATTATTAGGTTCTAGCATTGGTACTTTATAAAACATGATGCAGGACAAGGAAAGTAATTGATGTACACTTTCCCTAATACCTGACTCTTTTGAGCCCTCTCTTTGTTTTATATTCTCCTACTGGTGATAAGAGTCTAGGGTGTTGTAGATCTCAGCTAGTTTTTGTAAGTTTTGCTTACAGTATCTGCTTCCTACCCTGATTGCTGGCCTCCTATCAACCCTGCTTTGTTCAGGTATCTAAACAAAAACCAGTTTTGTTTGACTTTTCCTTTCAATTGCACTCTTGCAAACGTGATCAGATTTGCAAGCAAAAAGAAATGCAAAAAGTTTCAAACTCTTTCCTAATCACGGCCCTTCATCATTCATCACTCTTCCTGCATTTTACTCAAGAGGCTCTAATTGTCTGCATTTGGCAGGTTTAACACTTCCTGACAGAGAGGCGATTAGAGGGAAGTATTCTCACATAACTGTCACAGGCTGGAACAAAGAACCTTCAAACTGAATGTGCACAAACCACTAACATCCCTAAATTACCTCTTGTTCATGAATTCTGTCCCTTTAAGATAGACTTTTTTTTAAAACAAAAAAAGCAACACCATAGAAAAATTAAACTAGTGCCATAAAATTCTAAACCTATATTTCCCTTTTTTCTTCTGAATGTATCTATGAGCCTGTGATTTAAAAAAAAATAAAAAAAATGGTTATTTTGAAGAAATCTCATTAGCGCTGTGACTGCTCAGAGACTTAAAACTAACGTTTTTCTCAAAACTGCTTTGAACTTAACAAGCACCGATTTGTGGAGCAGACTAGTTAATGAAAGGAAATTACATTTTTTGCCAACTTCCCCTGCTAGCGTCCTTCATGGGCCTGTAGAAAGGTACCAAAGCTCTACCTTTTTTTATATATACTATTTTAACATATTGTTTGTTTAATTTCTTAAATGGAAAAGTGTTTGTATGTTTATGAAAAACAAAACCAAGGCTAAATAGTAACATTTTAATGTGGTGCAAAAGCATAAAGCTATGTAAACACAGAAACTGCTCGCTGGGAGGAACACTTTTTTCTAAAGATAAAAATGGCATTGACATTAGCTGTCTGAGAAGCTTCATGGGTTACACAAATGTTGTTATTATCTGTTATACAGCGCTTACATATTTACACAGTGCTTTGCAGAAATTATATATCAGTCACATCAATCTCTTCCTCAGTGCCACAATCTAATGTTCCTATCACTTTCACACACACAGGTTTTTTTTTTTCTATTTGGATCTTTTGTTCATATAATTGACCGAGTATTTGATGCACTCACATAAACAAACGTACAGTTAAAATAATTATTTTAATCTGAGTGACAAACAAGTACAGGGCATAATTATTAAAGACATTGATCTAAATATAAAAAATAATAATCTACTCTAGTATAGTTATTATGATAGGGTTAGGTATATTGCCTGATATAACCCTGCATGAGGCAATATACCCTGAGAGCATCAAGTTGCGTTACTTGTGATAAAGCAGTCTGTATAGGGTCCAGTATTAAAATAAGCCTCTCTTTGGGGGACATATAACAAAAATCACTGCACCAATAGGCTTCATCTTAACTGCCTTGCTTGCAGTTAGGGTTGCCACCTGGCTGATATTTTACCAACCTGGCCGGTATTTTTGATGGTTGATCCCAATGTTATTAATAGAAAAGTTGAAAATCATGTAACAATTTAATAAACCCAATACACTTGTTTTGCTTCCAATAAGAATTAATTATATCTTACTTTGGATCAAGTACAAGCTATTGTTTTATTATTACAGAAAAAAAGGAAATCATTTTTTAAAATATGGATAAAGTCTATGGGAGACTTTCTGGATAACCGGTTTCCGGATAACTGGTCCCATACCTGTAATGTAATTTGGGAAATACTTGCAATGGTGTTTACTAATGTTTTTTCCAGCTAACAATCGTATGGGGCTCCCACAGAGTGACAACCTATCTAAATTATAGTAGCCTTTATGCTGCAAAAATCACTGTTTTCAAGCTAAGCCATGCAGTGGATCCAGCTTTGTGAGTCGCAGGATCCAGAACTTTATTTATTTTCACTTCATTGTTTCCCTTTCTAAGCAGACATTATACTTACAAAGCATGTAACAATAGAGAATCAACTCCCCCTGCTGACTGTTTCATGGAAAACATGACACGCTGAAAGAGGAGAAGACAGAAACAAGCTGTAGCAGACAGGGTTTAATGCTCTGATTTACAGCCCATTATTGATTGTAAACTCCAGCATTTAATCACTTCATTTTTGCCACTGCAGAAAGTCACCTAAAAATGGCAGCTCCGCTTCCTGTCAGCTGATTTAGGACAGCTTTGAGTTGCCCGCCATATAATAACGATGAGGTAGAATTTACATTCCACTTATGGTATTAATTTTACATTCCTCTAAATGAAAAGGGTCAGAAGGTTGTAAAATCAAACATTAAATGAATCGGAGGAGACAGTAGTGCAATATACGACTGCCCTAAGGACACAGTGCAATGGCTGATGGGATTAACATTGGGTCTCATTTCCTGCTTTTACAGGATGCAGATGAAGCTGTCAGAATTGCAAGGGAAATTGGTAAGTTCTTAAATTAGCCATGGTGGGATTTGTATGCCTTTTAGCAGAAATGGTTGACTAAATTAAATGTGTAATAGGTAATCCCTATAGAACAAATAATGTTTTAATAGTTTAAGATCTCGTTTGCCTGCAGCTCTGAAGAGCTCATGCATTTGCGCCTTTTCGTTTAAATGATACCACATTATCTTTGCAAATTGGCTCTGATTATGCTGTTCCAATTATAGGGGGAATGGTGACTAATAAAGGGTCCCTTGTTAAACAGTTTACATTTCTTTAAACCAATTCATTATATTTTGTGTTTTTCTGTATTAGACAGGGTGCTGCTTTACTAGATATATTCAAACCATTGTCTTTTGTCAATTCTCTGTGCTCTATTATTTATTATTACTAACATGCATTTATAAAGCACCTACATATTCTGCAGCGCTGTGTTTGTTTCCAAGTCGATGTGTTTTCAGAATTCATGAACACTTTTACTTCGCTGGGTAACAGAAGTAAAACTTCCTTGTATTTGTTGTCTCTTTTGTAACCAGTGGGACGTTGCTATTTGTTCCTATACATGTATCCTTCCCTGTCTCTCGGTTCACACTATTTTATCAGGATGTGAATGTTCGCTAAAGCCTGGGATTTCGGCAGTTTTCTGTCTAATGGTAGTTCACATGTACTGATCACTCTGTTCCCGAGGCACACAAATTAATTAAAAAGCTTTTGGGGCAAATTCACTAAAGTGCGGAAATTCACTAGCAACACCTTTGCCACAATTCGCCACACTTTGGCAGGAGAATTTTCGCCAGTCCGCTGCTAATTCAATAAGATGCGAATTCGCTCTCAGGGAGGCGAAAAGTAGCGAAGTTGTGCTACTGTTACTTTGTCAGGCAAAATGCATTTACGCTAGCAATGCCTTATTTGCATTCGGCGCAAAGTTAAAAGTATAATAGAAGTATATGTTACAGCCTCTACATTACACTACACAAGCCCAGGAAACCTTTAATAAATAAAATAATGTTGTCCTATTGCCCTAAACATGTGCCCACTGTATAGTTGAGTTGCCATATGTTAGGAAATGTAGGGGGGAAGTAGGGTAACCCCCCCAAAAAAATTACACTATTTGTCAGACTATCACCCTAAAAAAGTAAAAGATGCCAGCGTTTTTTTTGCAAATTCCAAAAAAAGTTTTACTCCAAAGGCATCCAATTCAAGTATTAAAAACTTCAATGTTTATTCATGATATATAAATAAAAATGCATACAGACCCATGGATCCTCTGCCTTACGCGTTTCGTACCCCCTGATACTTAATCATAGGCTATGATTAAGTACCAGGGGGTACGAAACGCGTAAGGCAGAGGATCAATGGGTCTGTATGCATTTCTATTTATATATCATGAATAAACATTGAAGTTTTTAATACTTGAATTGGATGCCTTTGGAGTAAAACTTTTTTTGGAATTTGCTGTATGTGCCCTTGAGGACTGGGGGCTATACTCCGAAGAGTCCATAACCCTTGAGACTGGTCTTGGCAGCTGTGTGAGTGGTCTTTAAATATGAGCATTTTTTTGAGACTTAGACAAAATGTAGTTTTTTTTTTTTTTTTTTCAAACTCCTATCTATTGTATTGAACTTTGCCAGGTCTGACCAGGCGAAGTAACGTCTAGCGTAAGTGGTAATGTTCAGTAAAATGGGCATCTTGGTGAATTAGTGTAGTTACGTCCCTTTGTCATTGCGCAACTTTGCCTGGTTTAAGGTATGAAATTGCGTTAGTCTATAACTTCGCCAGCGAATTTTCGCCAGGGACACTTAGTAAATCGGCGAAGTTGCGAAATTATGTCACACTGGCGAATTAGTGCTAGCATTAGACGCTTCGCTCTTTAATGAATTTGTCCCTTTGAGTACAAAGAATAAAGCATACTTTTTAGCAGTAAATGATTAAGCATGTGTATCCAAATGCTGCAGTTGCTGTTTTGTATTTCTGTAACTATGAAACCTCTATATGAGATACAGCACATTTCAGTTAAAGGGACATTATTGAAATGTTTTGTGACTTTTGAAATTAAAAAAAAAAATATTGTTTTTCCACCATGACAAAAAAGTGTACTTGCACAAAGGCTTTTTTATATGTCTAATAATTCACACTTGAGACCACCTAGCAAGAGCTCATTGATTTAATTTTATTTTGTCTGGCTGTATCCACCAGCATCCAAATCTCCAATACATTGTGCTTTATGTGTTCAATGAGCAGTCTTAATACAATGAAACGGAGAGATCCATGGTGAACCCACAACAATTAATTTAGTTTTAATTCAGATAATGAATATAAACCTATAAAATACTTTGTAGCTCTTAATTTTAGGTGCACAAGAGTCCCAAGTGTTCTTTGCATGGCTGAGGTGCAGTGTTCAGTAATCAGTAGGTAAAGCTATGTAAGCATTCTGCTAGAGGCCTATGTTAAACAGTAGTTGATTTTTAAAGATTGTGCTGGTTACTCAGATGAGTTTGTCAGCTTCCGTTCAAAATAATTAAAAGAAATATATAGATAAATAGATATACTGAATAAACTGTGTCAGTTTTTGGTTATTTCAGTCAAATAGATTAGGATACACCAGCCCAGATAGCACTGAAAGACTTAAATGTTAACTTTATTCTTGCAAGCACTGTTTAAACTCAAACTGTATAAATTCAAATATGCATAGAAAAAAATGTTAGTCTTAAAGGAATTATTCAGTATAAAATTAAAACTGGGTAAATAGATGACCCTTGATAAATAACCCCTTAAAGGGATACTGACATGGAAAAAGTTTTTTTTCAAAACGCATAGGCAATAGTGCTGCTCCAGCAGACTTCTGATTTTTTTTCTGTTTTTCAAGAGCAAACTGATTTTTTTAAATTTCATTTTTAGAGCAAACGGATTTTTTTAATATTTCATTTTGAAATCTGACATGGGGCTAGACATATTGTCAGTTTCCCCCGGAGCCTCCAGTCACGTCACTGGTGCTCTGATAAACTTTTCACTCTTTACCTCTGTACTGCAAGTTTGAGCTATATCACCCCCTCCTTCCCACACCCTCAGCAGCCTAACAGAACAATGGGAAGGTAAACGGATATCAGCTCCTCTGACACACGAGAACAGCTCCCTGGTACTTCTAAGAACAGCACAAAATCCAAGTCCCACTGTGACACCTTTAGTTACATTGAGTAGGAGAAACAACAGCCTGTTTGAAAGCAAATCCATGAATTCATTATTTGCAGTGTATACAGTGTTATCTAGAAATAAAAATTACATTATAAAAATCATGCCAAATCTGAATCCTGCTAAGAAAAAAGGCTTGGATTTCACTAAATCCAGGAATTGGTGCATCCCTATATACAATATTTATGGGGCAGTTTTATCATTGGTCGAATTTCGAATTTTATAAAATTCGAAATTCGACCATGTGAATGGAAGGGAAGTAAAATCCTTTGAATTCGAACATCAGATTCGAAGGATTTTACTGCAATTTAAAGGGGAAGTAATTCGAAATTCAACTAGTCAAATAGTTGAATAGATTTTTATTCGATTTGATGGAACTTACAAATTCGATGGTCGAATTTGCATATTCTAAAATTCGACCGATCGAATTTTGTAAATTCGATCAAATTTCGGATTCTTCTCACGAATTTGATAAATCTGTCCCTATGTGTATTGGCCAATTTCCCAAAACTTCTAAATCAGCAGGTAGCATTTAGTGATTACCTATTTAAAAGCAAACATATTATTGGTTGCTATTGTTTACCACACCTGGGCAAAATTAATGCTTTTTATTACATAATTGAGGAAAAGATTGGTATATAGTAACTTGAAACTGTTCATTGCTATACATTACTAGATTTTTCATATTATGTCAATATACTGTATGCCCCCACACCTAGCATAAATATTTCTAATGTATAGGCACAGTTAACCAAGTAAAATGTAGCATTTACATTGCCTTTGTTAATAATGTCATGATTACCTTGTGTATACTATGTATAAATGTAACATTTGTAGCTTATAGCAGATGTCTTGATTTTTGTTGTTATATTTATAACTGTGTAGAGACCATGTACTGATTTGCTTTTAGTTTTGGAGCAACCACTATATGAAAACTGTCTGAAACTTAATATTTAGACCTTGGTGAAATGAAGCATTGTTTACTGTAACATGGGACATGTGGCAAGCTGTCATGTTCATATGACCAAATGATCAAAGTCTGAACTTTTGTCTAATTGTTCCCTGCTGTTAGGCTACCCTGTTATGATCAAGGCCTCAGCAGGTGGTGGTGGGAAAGGCATGAGAATTGCTTGGGATGATGAAGAGACCAGGTGAGATGCCATTCACAATTCTAACCTTGATTAATGCTACACTTACCAAATCTTACATCATAGCAATCTGTGTATGTGTGAAACTGTCACTTCAAAGCAATCTAATAAATCTAATCTAAATAGACAGCTTCTGTCCTTTTTTCTTTCCTTCTGTCTGACTTGGGGAAAAAAGAATGGAAGACACCCAAGTGGATATTACTTATGGAACAAACTCCAGTTAACCAAGCTTGTATACTAGTGGGAACGGTTACTCTTATTATCCAGTTTCTATAGTTAGGAAATGCTTAGTGTTGTTCCTGTGCAGTTCTGCCAATGACCGTTAGGGCCCTGGCAGAAGGGACATTTTGTCACCCATTTCTACTGTGCGCCAGCATGG
>CM044433.1:120494396-120506267 GCA_024363595.1 Xenopus borealis | reverse complement strand
TGGTAATTTGACAGTGTTTCCCATGTGGACTATTCCCTTACCAGATATGAATTAAAAACTTTATTACACACAACAATGTTCTGTTGTTTTCTTTAATATATCATTGGCTAACTTTTGCAACATTGCTCATCCACATAAATTGGTGGGTCAGCACAAAGCATATACAGACTATATCTACAAAAAGAATTTGAATGTTCTTTTTAAGATAGTTTATTGCTCTTTTATTGTAGGAGCTGTAAATATTTAATCTGTTTTCTGTTTAAAATGTGACCAGTCCTCAGACATCAGAGTAATAATAGTTTCTTTACATACATCTTTCTGTCCTTTATATTGAAACTTAGATTGCAAAATATTATTCTAGAAAGATGGACCTCACAGATTAGAAGCAGAACCAAAACGAAATAAACTAGTACTTCAACGTGACAGTGAAGTTGCAAATATAAGGGTATATAGTAGAGGGCTTTATTGGTTTACACTGAAAAAATGGAAAGCTTGTATGCATTTATAACAGGCATTAACAATACATTTTTTTCAGATTATTTGTACAGGTAAATGTACAAAGGCATGGCTTTTAGTTTCTTCTTTATTTAAAATGTTGGGGTGGCTTATGGTGGGTTTCAGAGGCACTACAGATATTTTTGATTCAGTTTATCATTTCAATCTTTAAAAAAGTGTATTGTCTCCATGTAACAAAACTGTATGCATTATCTTTGATCCCTAGTTTCTAAGGTGTGTTTTGTTCTCCTTTGAAAAGAAAAATGCGATTGTATACTATACCCCACTACTAAATCATATTTTGGGGAAATGTAAGGGTGAACAGAAAAGTCAAGGCACATCTCAGATTGCCGTTGGCATAATGGTAGTATTACAGTACAGTTAATAAAATCCGTAGTTCTATGTGTTTACACAAAGCATATTAGATTTACAGAGGTATGTCAGACATTTAGTCTAAATAGATTGGGTAATAATAAGGATTTTTGATGCCTGATATGTTGCTTTTGGCCTTGGTCCAGATGTCCCATGTTCTGTTGAGTTTTAGTGCAGGACATCTGGCCAAATGCTTTAATTAAATCTGTGGAAGAGCTTGTAGGTAGATTCTTATATTTTGGCAGTCCCAGAATAGGTGGAAAACAGCCATCCCCTGCCCCCCACTATAACTCCAGCCCTGGTTGCTGGGGCATTTTCTCCATGTTTGATAGCTTGACTGTGGTTAGATACAGCAGGGGTATAGTTTTCAGCATGCAATTTTTAGATACAAAAAATACTCTTGTGTAACAAACATTACATTCACATTCTCATCAACACCCTTAGACCTAATTGAAACAATATTTGAAGTCTATGTACAGCACCTGGTTAAACCCCTGTCTTGGTACTGGACTATTTTCTAGAGAAAACCAAGATTAAGTGTCAGACAGAGACATTCCAGGTTTGTATTAGGAGAAGTGGAAAGGAGACTTTTAAGCTGGTTCCAGATCTGTCCATTTCTACAACAGGTTAAATAAGCTAAATAAGTTGCCTTTGCCAAATATTAAATTTACTGTACAACAGCAAAAAAAAAAAAATATTTCAGTGCATTGGCAATCCTTTGAACCTTCCCTACAGTTCTGGGTAAAACTAGTAAATTATTTCCTTCCAATTCAGAAACAGCGATAGGGTGTCCAGGAACATTTGATTCCTTTTGGGGGTTCCTAGCTTAGTGTACAGAATGTCTGAATGTATCTACTTTCTTTTGTTTTTTTTTCTTCTTCTGTTATTAGACTTTTGTGTTATTGTACATTAGTTTGTTTAGTGGTGGTGTCATGAGCCAATCAGAAGGCATATTGACTGACAGACTGAAATTGGACCCTGTTGTGTTAAAGATTGCCAATGTCCAGATTACTCTGATATAGCCCTGCCAGTTAGTGGCATATCGGGGAAAGATCTGCTTGTTTGGTGCCAAACAAGCGGATCTTTGCATCTATGGCCAGCTTAAGTCTGTTGAATTGTTGAATGCCTAGTATTTTGATTTTTTTTTTGTTTAAACATACAGCAGTTTTGAAATATATTTCCTTCTTGGTGAACTGTCATCATGCTGTGCCTGCTTTTGCTGTTTACAAACATTTTATTTATTCATTTTTTCATTTCCCTCATAACCTCAAGCACTGAAAATAGACTCAGAATCCCCCATATGCTTATCCTTTGGCTCTGCAAGAGACACATTACAGAAGCATTTGTTCAGTGGGTGTGTATCCTGCAGAGAGCTAACATTTTTTCACATCAACCTCCTTCTCGTGGTAACAGATGCCATACATTTTCTAAGATAGCTTATGTTGTAACATGTTATTTGGTAGTTGTTGCATGATACCTTATGCAAAATGTCATTTTTAAAATTGCACTGAAAGTTCATTCTGTACTGTTTGAATTGAAACTATTCATGCAATATATAAGTAGAACCTTTGTTTATTACATGCATTGTTTTTGGTTTGCCACTCTGAATTCAGCTCACCAAAATCACTTTTATTGGAAACATTCCTCTGAAATACTAGTTTTCTGGTTCAAGATTTAGCTAATATAGAAAGGATTTTCACTTTAAGCATAATTTGTAATTATACCAGTAATCTTTTCTTCTGGAATAAACAAAGTCATTATCAGGAAAGTTTCCAGACTTGACCATATAATGCTAGAGCTTAGGTCGCCAAACAAGCGGATCTGGGCCTTATTTGTCCACCCACAACAGGGCCAACAATTGGATCATTCTCTGGGGCCTATAGAGGCTTGTTTGATAAGAACTGTATCAATTTTGCAATACACTCCTTGTTCAATGAGATTTTCAAACCTGGCCAATTGATATCTGCCCAATATTTGCATAGAGTTTGGACTGGCTCCAGCTCTGACATTCCCAAGGATGCTGCAAACTTGACATGCTAATTGCATTGCAACGGACACAAGGATACAGAGTGTTACTTGATGGAAGCCACAGGTGCCACATAGTTTTTGTAGCATATTTACAGAAAAAACTACAAAAAGCCATCTCAAAACTTCTAACTTAGTCCCAATAAATAATAAAACACCAATTTGACACACCTGATCTAAAGATAGAATGTACAAAAATATTTAGCTATATAATGCCTTTAAAAGTCTCTCTGGCATTATGGATGTATGACGCCACACATCTAGGGCACGGTTGCAGATATTGTATCCATTTGCAGTGGGTTTGCATAGTGAAACCCAAATTGAATGGGCAGTTATGTATATTGTACTCAAAGAAGATTGGGTCAGATTCTGCTGAAAAACTGATGGAAAAGAGATCTGTAGTGTTTTTCTGCAGGGTAAGGACAATTAAATCCCTTGGAGGGTCATATCTGGTCTTAGGATGTTTACCATGTGCTTATAGAAGTGTTATAACATGAGAGGTTATCTTGTGTTGTAAATTTAACTGCTCCTTTAAATCACTTATGTTTTAATGCTTTTTTATACATGTTTTGGAAATGTGAATGTAAATAAGGATTATATTGTTAACATTTATGGCATATTGTTATGTAGGCTAATTCGGCCATTTTAATTTGTATCCATTTTATCTGTAATTCTGAGAAAAACATCCCTGTTTCTTTCTGTGGATTAGTGATATGGGAAAGATGCAGAAATCACAAGGAGGCTGAGTTATTTTGTAAGCTGTCTACAGCCAGTTGTTGTTGTGTGAATGGCTGGTTTTATTCCCACGATGGCATCATCCAAAGCTATTAGCAGTAATTTGCTGATAACAGAGTTAGTACTCTGGTCTATCTGAGCTATTGTGCATGCTAAGCACTGCACAGATAAGTCTTGAGGGGGAA
This sequence comes from Xenopus borealis, assembly GCA_024363595.1. Lineage (NCBI taxonomy): Eukaryota > Metazoa > Chordata > Amphibia > Anura > Pipidae > Xenopus > Xenopus borealis. The sequence continues at coordinate 120,502,455 of CM044433.1, read as the reverse complement.
AAAATGGAAGGATCCATCTGCTCATTTCTGCTACACTGCTCAGATATAAGATTACACTAATCTGGTTGCTTGTCAAGACAGGTTAGTGAAAACAGGCAAATGGCTTAGATTTAGGGTAGACAAGTTGTACAGTGAGGCAAGCTGCTCCTGTACATGCCATGCTGAGTGTAGCAGAACAGGTGGAGCATAGACTTCTGTCTTCTGTAGTTAACTACAACAGATTGCAAGATGAATATGTTGCTTATGCTATCATGGATTAACTTGATGAACAAAAAGGACAAAGTCTACCTATGAGAGAGAACATGAAAGCTGAATCCCTCTTAACTGTTATCCTACTGCAACTGCAAGTATCCTTTTAGGGCCTTTGGCAGAGATGCAAGGTTGTGTATTTCTGCAACTTCCCAGTGGACATCCCAGTGGTCAAATAAAACTTTCACATGGTACATAATAATTTAGGTTGAAAACAAAATACATATCCATCACGTTCCACTTTTAAGTTCCACTTATAACCTGTCTAACTGATAATTGATCCAGAGGAAGGCAAAAAACCCAGTTGAAACCTCTCCAGTTTGCCTCAGAGGGGGAAAAGTTCCTGACTCCAAGATGGCAATCCAGTCCCTAGCTCAACTTGTTCTATGAACTATCTTTAATAACCCTGTATTCCCTCATTTGCTTAACAATCATTTGCAGGTGTAGAATTACAATTAGTTGTATACTATGGCAATATGGGTTCCTCATGATAAAAACCTTTTAAATCACTATAAGCATTAACTTTTGTATTTTTAAATGTCCTGCTGTTGCATTTTTCTTGCTTACTGATTGATGGTTTTAACCCTGCAGGTTGAGCATCCCATCACAGAATGCATCACAGGTCTGGACCTTGTCCAAGAAATGATCCGCGTTGCTAAGGGTTACCCACTCAAGCACAAACAAGCTGATATCTCCATAAATGGTTGGGCAGTTGAATGTCGTGTCTATGCAGAGGTAAAATAAGTGGCTTTGGCTGCACAAAGTAGTCTTTCCTTTCTATGTTCTAATTTAATTTAAAGGACCTTAAAAAGGGTATAATTGTGTTTTTAAAGACTAATAGACGCTGCAATTTTTTTGCCACGTCTGAGTTTTCCATTGACATCATAGTATAGCTTAAGGTGGCCATAGACGTAGCGATCCGTTTGTTTGGCGATGTCGGCCAGATATCGATCTGGGAAGCCGATCAGATGGCCCCACACATGGACCAATAAGCTGTTACTTTTATCGGCCCATGTATGGGGGCCTTTAGTCAATTTAATATCACTATAGTTTTTATTGAATATTTATGTAACGGCTGACTTATGTACAAATACATCCAAACATATCTCCCTACATAGAAGTGCAAAAATTGCATGCAATCCCCTATATTTTAATATTTCTAAATTATATGGCAGAATTCATATAATGCTGCAGCACATGTTGCTAGAAATTTACCAATACAGACGCAAATTACCATCTGCCTTGGTAATGTAAATGCAAGTTGTATTTTGCTAGCATCTGTTTTGTCCTGAGTCTTGAAACACTGGAAACAGCATTGAAATTAGCATATACTAGTCAATAGGTGCAAAATGCAAAGTAAGTCCTAAAAAATATACCTCAAAGTTAGGTGTTCATTCCAGACCTTCCTGGTTTTGCTGCTTCCTGTACTTACAGTTACAGTTATATAGGTGTATGAAGAAAGTATCTTTGTGAATAGTGATAAAGGGGGGGAATTCTCCTTTAAACTAACTTTTAGTGGGTTATTTATCAAAGGTTGTGTTTTAGAGGATTTTTATACATCAAATGATTTCACAATTTAAATGTTTTCTGATTTAAGAAAAAACTTGAATCAGTGATTCGGGGTGAAGAACCCGAAAACTCAAATTGATCGAGGTCATGACTTCTACATGACCTCAACAGGTTTTAGCTGGAGTATTTGCAGATTCAAGCTATTACCTGGTTTGGGGTATACTAAATCTCGAGTCTTTTTTTAGAAAAAACCCAAAAGATACTTTTTTATTTTAATCTGAAAATCAGATTTTTAACTGAAGAATACACTCAAAAACCCTTAAATTTTATGGGTAAAAATCAAATCGACTTTTGATAAATAACTTCCTTAATATGAAATAGATCATATAGAGACAATTGTTCTTATTTTTTATTTTTATCTAGTTGTTAGGTGAGACTGGAAAACGAATAGGAAAGGGCCTGAATAGAAAGTAATACAAAGTAACAATGACATTGTAGCCTCAGAGAGAAATAGGTTTTTGGCTGCCCGGGATCAGTGACCCCAATTTAAAAGCAGGAAAGAGGCAGATGATGAAGGTAAATAATTTAAATGCAAAATGAAGAGCAATGAAAAAGTTAATACTATTCTGTAACCTACTTGAAGTACTAAATTACTTGTTTGAGGTTCCTACAACATAGCTAAACATACCATGCTATGCTGAATTTGAATTATGTTCTTTTGGAAGCCATTATTGTATTTTTTCAGGTTCAACTTTTAAAGCCTGCCCTACCTAGTTTATTATTCAACACTACATCTATGGAAGGCTTCATGTAAAGCTGATATTACAGTTATAGTTGTAAAATACCCAATGAACAGTCAAACTCAAGCACATTAGTTTTTAATGGATCTTCAACTCTTAAAGTTGTTAACTTTATAAAACGTTATAAACTGCTACTGTTTTTTTAAATATTTACAAAAATGTGTTGTCCCTTTTTGAAACATTACATTTGGTAATGATAAAACCAAAATGTCACTCTTAATCTTCTTTAGGATCCATATAAATCCTTTGGATTACCCTCCATTGGTCGTCTTTCTCAATATCAAGAGCCGCATCATTTACCAGGGGTAAGTCATTGTAATCTTGCTATTTTTATAATAAACTCATTGAATACATTAAAAATTAGGATTTAGCATAGTTGACAGAGTGCAGTAATTTGTGCTTGCAGTCTTCCTGTTAAAAATGTCACTAAGTCTGCATCTTATTTAGAGTGACCAAGTTTTTCTGAAGAAGAAACTGAACCTATTAGGTATTTCCATAATAAAAATGTAAGCTTCTCTAGCTTTAAACTCTGCTACAGACAAGGTTTTTGACGCCCAGTCCATTTGAATGAGCTCTTTCATGGTGGTAGATTTATAGGTTATTCGTGGTAGAGAAAGTTTCATATTCTATGCAAGCTATGAAGCACTTAAAGGGATTCTTTCTAGTCCATGGTTTCTCTTGATTTTTATGTAAGCACACCAGATACATTGGCTTAATAGTTTGTTGTAAGAACCAATATATGCAGGTGATCATGCAATTTCATCAGAAGCTTACGCATTCTGATTCCATCAGAAGCAAGAGCATGATAGGAAGCCCAATGAGGCATCTATGGAATAGGCAGATATAGAAATGATGACATTAGAAAAACAAATTAAATTAGGAATTCTTTAAAGGGGACCCTTCAACCTGAGAAATAATTCCAAATTCTTTTCTAAACAGTTTGTCAAGCAAAATTAGCTTTACTTACACTGTATAAATTTTTAAAATTTGTTTCCTACAGTCTTTTAAGTACACAATCACAGCAAGCACAAAGACACCATTTTACGAACGCTGTTATTAAGGAAAGCTTTGCATTATCCCAAAATCTTTTTAGTGTACCAGACTTGGGGACCTGATGCCCATGCACTGGCTTCACAATTCAACAACGAGGAGGGAGGGTGAATGTGAGGTGGGCAGTGACATCTTCAAAGTGCAGAATGGAAAGTGAAAGTAATTGCCTGCTCCACCTCTATACCTAAGGCATAGAGGTCGAGCAGGCAATACATCATTGACAGCTAATATTTTAAATAAGTTTATAACAGGTATGAAGAGTTTAATTAAAAACAGAATTTTGGTGTTGTATTTAATTTGAAAAGTACTTTTATTATACCGTTTTTTTATGTCTACATGACAGGTCACCTTTAAGGGCAGATATAATTTGCTATAGCAGACTGAAAATGTAAAACAATCTTTATTTAGATCATATGGCTTAACATCAGTGAGTAGAATAGCTGTTTGTTAAATGGTTTAAAAACTATTTAAAAGAACATGTACGTCTCCATTTCTTAAGTTACAAATGTAGAAGTGATTTAGTGGGACACTAGTGTTTTCTTGGAGAGATCAGACTCCACAATCTGGGTATAGGATTATTCAGACTGATTGCTTGCACGGAGGAGAGAAAGAACTCAAAATGTAAAAATGTTATTGGATATGTGATTTATTTCACTTCTTAAAATTGTTTTCCCCATATTCTTTCTAATGGGACCTGACCCTTTCCAGGCTTTTAGGCTCCATGCTGTGTTCAAAGCCTGCAAGCAGAACAAAAATTGCAAAGGCTTTAACAGGCATTATGTCTTACTAAATATTAGAAAAGAAAACATACATTAGAGGTTGTACTTAAACATCATTTCTGAACACCAAGCAACGATTCATTGAATTAAAATGTACATTAATTATTCAGAATTTTTAAGGTCTTTTTCTTTTCACATTTTAATAGCTAACAAGATGTCAAACATTTTGCCCTTGCAAGTTTTTGCAATTTGCAGTTTTCAGACGTGAGACCTGTTGCAAGTATAAGTGATAATGGACAAGCTGTACCCCCTACGGTCAATGTCCCACCAAATCTTTCTTCAATTAATGCTGCAGCAGGAGTTTTGTGTAATAACATTTGTGCTTGTGAGCGATCCCTAGAAAGAAAAAGAAACAATTAAAATGCCTTAAATGTTCTGCTTACTGCTGCTATTTGCTTGTGTAAATGTTGCATGTCAGCTAAATGGACAAAGGAATAGATAAAGTGATTGGGTACAGGAGAGTGCACACTAAGCTTTGTCTATCATTATTGCTGGGAGCAATCAAATTGATGCCAGCAGGACAGTAGACACGTTGACAGCTGTAATTATGTATCTCCATGGTGATCACTTTTGGCCTGTCATGGAGGCTCTCTTGTCCCCTCCCTTGCAAGCATTTAATCAGATTGGACTGTCACTTGTCAGGTAGACATGGCGGGCTGGGAGTTGTGTTTTGGGGAGAGGTGAATTGAAAATGAAGTGTGGGAGACTCCTTGAAAGCTTCACGTGGCCTATTACAGTAAAAGCAAAATACATTTTAATTATGCCAGAGACTTCAGTACTGTGGTGAGGACATTGCCTATAGTGCCATGTGTCTGTTTCATATTGCTTGGCTGTGTTTTTATTAAAATTAGGACATACATTGTTAGTCAGCAGTGTGTTGTGTGCCTAATCACAGAATTAATTGCAAGTAATTTAATTATGTTTTGATGGTGTTTTTATATTAGCCAGAACAGGTTAGATTTAAATCTGTCTCTGTTGTGCCATATACCATATTGCCTGTAATTAGCATCAAGGTACACTTTTACTGGCAAAACAAACATCATTATTACATGATGCTGGGAGCTGATAAAATAGCACATTATAAATACAAGAGACCACCTTTTGTATTATCATTCTCTTTGAGCATGATATTCACTCCATATTAATTTAGATTTATCTGATCTAAAACTTTATTGGAACAACTTCTTGGTTCAATTCTGGATTCACTATACCTTTTGGGCCACTTAGCAGTCACAGGGACTGCCCCTGTTGCATCCATCATTAAAGGGATTGTTCAGTATAAAAATAAAAACTGGATACATAAATAGGCTGTGCAAAATAAAAAATGTTTCTAATATAGTTAGCCACAAATGTAATATACAAAGGCTGGAGTGACTGGATGTCTGGATTAATATGGAGTGTCTAACATAATAACTAGAACACTACTTCTTGCTTTGCAGATATCTTTGTTTTCACTGACTGGTTACCAGGCAGTTACCATTTAGTGACTTGAGTGGAGGCACATTGGTCATAACTGTTTCTTCTGAGTCTGAGCTTGATGCTGACGATCTGCAAACTCACTGAACAATTAGTTATGTCCCACTTGGCCCCACTGAAGTCACTGACTAACTCAGAATTAGAGAGCTGAAAAGCAGGAAGTAGTGTTCTGGCTATTATGTTAGACATCAAGTCACCCCAGCCTTTATACATTACATTTTTGGCTAATGAACTATGTTAGAAATTTGTTTTATTTTGCACAGCCTATCTATTTACCCAGTTTTTATTTTTACAATGAACTGTTTCTTTAAGCTCTAGCTCTGGACTTGTTAATCAAAATGACAGGGGCAGCTTGCAAAGATTTTCCAGTTTATTGACAATACGTGACTTGCAATAGTGCTGACAGTCCATACATTCCTGTCCTGTACAGTAGGAATCCATTTGTTATGTCCCATGTTATTTTTCTTATTTTCTTTTTTTTATGTTGGATTTCTTTATATTTAATTTTGAAATATGTCATGGTGCTGGACATACTGTTTCCTGGGTGCCCCCAGACATGTGACTTGTGCATTGATAAACTTCAGTCACTATTTACGGCTGCACTGCAAGTTGGAGTGAAATCACCTCCCTCCAACAGAACAATGTGAAGATAAACAGACAGCAGCTCACTGGTAAATCTAAGAACAGCACTCGATCAGGTTGGAACTGAGAATCAAAATTGGCCCTGGTACTTCAGGTTCACAGAGGCCCAAACAGCCCCCATAAGCCCAATAAATAGAAATAGTGACTGTCTATGGCAACCTACAGCAGTCCCTCTGGCATTTGCCAGAACCCACAGTCTGGGCTTACACTCAATAGTATAAGTCTGTCTCCAATTGTGACTCCTTCAGTTACACTGAGTAGGAGAATCAATAGCCTGCCAGAAAGTAGTTCCATACACTGGCTCTTTCTGAAAGCACATGGCTAGGCAAAATAACCAGATATGGCAGCCTACACACCAATATTACAATTAAACAAAAATACACTTGCTGGTTCAGGAATTACATTTTTATGGTAGAGTGAATAACTTGCAGTGTAAGCAAAGTAATTTAGAAATAAAAACATCATAAAAATCATGACAGAACCCCTTTAAAATATTATCACTTAGAATCATCACTGATTATTTTTTTTTTGCATTTTAGGAAAGTTTCTTCCCACAAGTGAAAGTCACTGTGTGTTTCAATATACTGTACTGCCCACCCATTTAAATCTTGTTGTTCATCTGCTTTGAGTGAATTCTTGTGTCCCAGGGATCAGCAGGTCTTACATATCTGTCTAATATTTTGGTTAGGTATTTGGATCCTTCAGATTCTTAATTTGACAACAACAGTTTAATACATTCTTATACCCCAGGAACTGCCCATTTACAATGTTTCATCAGAGTAACTTAAATACTGATGAGATCAAACAGAGAGAAGCACACAGGGAATCAGCCGTATGCTATCATTAACTGCAATCAGATTGTTTTATTTGTTATTATTTTTGTGTGTTTTTTTTGTCTTTTTTCCTGTTATAATTATACAGGGAACAATAATAAAAAAAGAAAGTTTTTTCACTGGTGCCTGAAAACTGAAATTTTTTATAATTAGACAAAAAAAAACAACCCTTAAATTCTGAAACTTTAACTCGTTTATACATAGGTAAGTGCAATGCAAGTATTCTTACTTTTTCTTAGAACATTTATTATGTCATGCTTTAAGGCTATTGGTTCCCTTTTTGTATCACAGTACACGGAGTAAAGGCTTTGATCAAAACTCCTAGCCTATCACATGTTCTCACAGATGAGAAGCACAGGAAATACCAGTGTCTGCCATAGTCATACTGTGCAGAGAATTAAAAATTTTATGTGAAGACTTTTTATGGAAATGACTTTTACTTGCATGGCACTATCAGCAGAGATGAAGATGGTACTATAGTAGGGTATCTGTAGGAGTTTGTGGGGTCACATGAAGAATGGTGGAATACAGCCCTTTTAGGTTGTGGCTGCATGCTAAACTTTGAAGCTACCAAAGGATGAATCAGTTTAACTGAGCTAAGACCCAGTGGAGGCTCTGATAATGTTTGTGCAGTAATGTTCAATGCAGTATGTAGTAATAAAAACTTCAAGCATGCATTGCTTCTAGACAAGTACTAGGAGGGACTAACCTTTACTAACGG
>CM044433.1:120434706-120467788 GCA_024363595.1 Xenopus borealis | reverse complement strand
CTGCTTGGCAGTAGATGTTCCGTTTTGGACGAAATGGCTGGCAGTGAAAGGGTTAAAATAGAAGCTGCTAGAAAAACAAACACTGAATTTTGGAAGAGAACACTAAGGGGCAGATTTACTAAATTCACATGAAGAATTTGAAGTTCGATCGAATTTTTGCAAAATTTGAATCTTCGAATATGCAAATTAGGCAAATTCGACCATCGAATATTCGAATAAAATTTTATTTGAATATTCCATTTTTTGATGGTTGAAGTACTTCCCCTTTAAAATTTTATTCGACCACCTAGTTTGCCAGATCCAAGCTGCCGAATTGGGTATAATTATTTTTGATTGAATAAAAAAAATTAGATTGATCGTAAAAATCGTTCGAATCGATTGATCAATCAAATTTTTCCTATTCGATTGATAGAATTGCGGTAAAATCCTTCGAATTTGAAGGATTTTTACTTCACCCACTATTCCCATGTTCGAATTCCGAATCTTTTTTTTATTCAAAATTCGACCAATAGTAAATCTGCCCCTTAATTCTGGAAGAGAAATCTAAAAGACTTGCAAGTACAGAAACACAAAACCATCTATATAATATGCTTTGTACCCATTACTTTAATTGATTTCCTGAGTATATTTGTTTTCTTTCTTTCCTTTTAGGTGTGACTCACAATATTCCTCTATTACGTGAAATCATTACCCATCCTCTTTTTATAAAAGGCGACATCACTACAAAATTTCTCCCTGAAGTATATCCTGATGGATTTAAAGGTCTGTCTTTTTTTCATTTACTTTTTAAAAGAGAAAGTAAAGCACAGGAATGCAACAGTTGCTTTAATAATACTTAATAGAATATAGGATGTAATTTAATTTTTCTGGGGTGCATGAGTTAGGAAAGCATGAGGGGTAAGACAATTCAATAAATATTTAAAGTATTTTTCCATGTAGATGGATCAATTAGTCACAATTGCAATTACATTCATGCAACAGTAAAATAAATAAGAACAGGTAAAGTGCCATAAATATATTCTCAATATCTGGCCCACTGGCCTCCAGTTGGACAACCATTACACTTTGCATAATACTGGGATAAGGTATAATGCTTACTTCATTTTTAGAAGTAGGCATAGTGTTTTAATTCACAGTTAAGAAAATGCCTTTACATCATTGATTAACATCTTGTTTATAAATGTATGTATGTTTAGATTTAATAATGCACATGTATATTGTTAATCCAGTTATCAGGCATTCTTAACCTGTGGGCTGGGACCCAGAAATGGGTGCTCAGGCTTTTTAGAGTGAGACTTCATGATCCCCTTTTAATTTAGTAACATTTCTTCCTTCTAGAGAATTTGGTTAAACTGCATTACTTATCTAATTGTAGACTAACTACTGGAATTTTTCTTAGCCTTTCTCTGAGTGCCCAATCTCATTCTAGTTATAAGAGTCATCTCTACACCCTAAGAAACACTCAAATAAATTATACTACTTTACTTCTTAAAAAATATTTCCTTATTATACAGCTACATGATACATTTGGTACCCACAAAAGGAGTTGAAATATGAAGAGAAAAAAAACCCAATTTTTTTCCAGCTTGCTTTGTTTTGTAATATTAGAAATGTTTTTCAGTTGGTTACAGAGATTTAAAATAAAGTAGCTTTAAAGCATGTGTCATTTTCATAACAGAGCTAAAAGTGAGTTTTGGATTAGGGTGAGGTTTCCTAACATTAATTTCAAGGGATAAGACAGGAACTAGAGGTCACTTGTTTTTGCATTCCATTCCTGACCTGTTTCCGCAACTACAACTTGACCCGTGCCTGTTCTTGGTTTATATACTGTAAAAGGTGCCAATCGGGCGCCAAATCATTAAGCAGAAACAGCAGCTTTCCCTTTTGATTTTGGTGTTCAATTGCAAATCATCTCTGTGTCAGTGTTTTCAAAGTTGGTCTGCGTTATTCAATGCCATTTCTAAATATACTGATAACATAAAAAACATTCATGAATTTCTTTCAAAAGTATTGCTGACAACTTTAATTTATCAAATACATTTTTCAGCAGTTTCTGTAAATCCCATGTGTGTAGTATGCTGTTTCCAACATTTAAGCACCTTTCTATGGAAACATTCAGATCTTTTGTTATTTTTTCAGTCATAGGCATATTTTGGGTAAAGTGGCCTCCAGCTGCTTTGTCTTTTATTTCTTATTAACCTCACCTAGCCAGTGATTTATGGGGGTAGAATACCTCCTTGTTCAACATTTCATTGAATAGGGCTTGTGCTTAATATATATTTTTTAATCTAGAAAACTTGATGGTTTTCTTTTTAATCTTTTTAATTGAGCTAAACACAGAAATCAATGCTGCTCCATGTTTGATTCTTGAGATAAATAATGACCCATTGTGGTATATAGAAACTTGCTGATAAAGGAGCCAATTCTGAATGCCTTTGTAGTACATGTTGATGAGTGCTTGATAATAGTCAATTTTATAGCCTTTCCCAGCTATTGTTTTACTTACCATGTGCCTTTTGTTTTATTTTACTTGATGGCAGTTGACAGCACTACTAGAAGCTTACTCTTGTTGTGCAGTCTATTTGCTATCCCTGATTACCCAAATAATAGTACTTCATAATAGCTGTTGGAATTTAATTAACTTAATTGAACCATATCCGCCCCTCCCTTTTGTCGAGATTGTGGAGAGTTTCACATCTTCAGTACACATAGGTCATATTGAACATTTAAAGCATTAATGGATCACTGGCAAATTTGTCACATTTGTCTGCTGATGTTGTGTAATAGAGGGGCTGAATTCTAACCACAAATTTGCCATAGACAGACGTTTATGCATAGATTTATAGACTGTTCTCATTAAATCTATTTTAACAGGGCATAATTTGTCACCTGAGGAACAAAATGAACTCATTGGAAGTGCTGCATCAATATATGTAGCTTTGCAGAGGCGGTCACATCAATTTCTGAGCAATACAAGGTATGTGCCTATACTGAAAATGATGTTTATTGGGTTGTTTTGTATGCTGATCTTTGTGCAAACTACCAATAATCAGGGCAACTCAGAAAAAGAGCTTCCACTGAAATTCTTGTTCTACTAGAGTTACAAAATTATATATATAATACTATACATATTATGTGGTCTAGAACAATAGTGTTAATTTACTTATTTAATTGTTAAAATAATACAATCTTTATCACATATATTTTAAAAATACTTTGGATTTAAACATACATTTAATGCATGTCAACGTGAATTCTTCGTCAACGCTGTTATGGCAATGCGTGTTACACTGGTATCTATTAAACAGCAGCCAATATTACATTTTAAAGTTTGGTGGCTTGGCTCAAATGTTTACGGTTCAGGCTCTCCAGATGTGGCTACATCATAGTGTCTCATGGGCCCACTAATGCAGTGTTTGCGTTTGTAAATCCTATTACCCACAGCACTTCCTATGTGTTGCTTATATTGGCTGTCGTTAGTATTTTCCTAATTCTCTCATTTATTTTTCCCTTTCATATTTTTTTTAGAGTTGGCTAAACTTGTAGCCATATTCAAAATGTAACTTCTGGGTTTTAAGATTACGATTATACATTTTTTGTTTTGGTTTATTTTTTTGTGCGTAAAATATGTAGCTATGTTTTTAATTGCATTCCTAGGGCTGCGTCTGAAAACCCACTAAAACTCCTTAATTGAATGCTTCTTTATTTTGATATTACATATTCTATGGCACAAGTTCTTAAAAACACAGCATTTATGAACACAGAGTTTTATAACCTAGAAATAAATCATATCCAGTTCTAAATATATGACATATCAGGCATATTTATATAAAACAACTGTCTGCTGAAGTAAAACAGTTGCATGAAAGGTTTGCAAGATGCCATCCTGTGCCTGATTTACATATTTACTGGGAAAATAAACACAACTGGGGAAAAGTCTGCAATAAATCTCACATTTGTTTTTCAGTTTTTAATTCTCAAACATATTTAAAGGAGAATGCCACACAAACATAACTTAAGCTTTTTGTAAAGTAAACATACTTTTAGGCAACTTTGCCATATCAATTAAAAAATATGCAGACTTTTCATGACTTTTAATGGTTTAAATGGTTTAAAGCCTAGCCCCCTGCTCTCCTGCTGATCTGTCTGACTGCTTTGCTGAGCTGGCTGACTACTGTTACTTAGTATCAGCAGCCATCCGTCCTTAAACTGTATCCTCCAAACCCCACAATTTCTTGTGCATCAGCAAAGCAGCTGTACTTCTTTCTTTTTTACATGGTTGTATTTCACTTAAGAATTTAGAATGTTTGTCATAATTTTCCTACAGGTGTGTTTGTACTAGTTTCTCCTTTATTTAGTCCTAGGGCCGGAGCACTCTTTTGGTAATGAAGGTGCTTTAAGGGATCCTGCTTTCCACTCAAGATTTAAAGTGGACCTGTCACCCAGACACAAAAATCTGTATAATAAAAGTCCTTTTCAAATAAAACATGAAATCCAATTTCAAATTTTTATTAAAGCATTCATAGCTGTTTTAAGCTCATTTAAAAATCTCAGCTGTCAATCAAATATTGTCTGACACTCCTCTATGCCTTAGGCATAGAGGCGGGGCAGACAATTACTATCACTTTCCATTCAGCACTTCCTAGATGTCACTGCTCCCCACACATTCCCCCAGTTCTCTTAACCATTTAATTGTGTAGCCAGGGCATGGGGATAGACATTGGGTCCCCCATTCTGGTGCACAAACAAGATTCTGAGGTGATACAAGGCTTGCCTTAATATCAGTGTCCACAAAATGGCTCCTGCCTTCTTGCTATAATTATGAATTCCCAGACTGAAGGAAACAAGATTAAAATAATTTATATAGTGTCATTAATGTTCATTTTGCTTGACTAATGTGATAAAATAGTGATTTTGAATATTTTTTTGGGTGACAGGTCCACTTTAAGACTTTTCCACAAACTCCTCTAAACACAGCTTTTTTTCTCATCCTATACCCAGTTCATACTGATTGATTAGTCCACTTGCCTGTGGTAGCAGCCATGTGTTCTGAGGTGTTCATTAACATAGCAGTTTCTTTGAAAACATTAGTCAATATCAATCTTGAACTTTTAGGCTTCAGCCAGACTGGGTCATTTCAGGGAGGTTAGTCACCTGGCGACTTTAGCGCTAGCGGGTGCGAGATAACGGCAAACCATTCAGGGAGATTAGTCGCCCCAAAGAAGCAGCGATTAGTCGCCAGGCGACTAATCTACCTGAAATCACCCAGTCTGGCTGAAGCCTTAAGTGTTAGCAAAACCTATCCACATCCCACAAAATGTTGGAATATTATTAAAATATGCATCTGTTGGTTTTATTATATGTTGTACATATAAATAAAGGAACTACTCATTAAAGGACAAGGAAAGTCTAAAATAGAATAAGGCTAGAAATGCTGTATTTTGTATCCTAAACATAAACCTTAACCTACTGTACCACAAAGCCTAATTAAACAAATGATTTATGCTTTCAAAGTTGGTCACATGGGGCTTCCATCTTGTAACTTTGTTAAACATTTTTGCAAGACCAAGACTACCCACATGCTCAGTGTGGTCTGTGCTGCTTAGGGATTGTCATAAATGATCAAAAACGCACAAGTCAGATAATAGCTGCCTGAAACTGATACAGCAAGACTGATTAATAATCAGAATATGCAGATTGCACTGGTTTCTGTGTTGTAATGTGATTTAATGTGGATTTTATAGTTTTTGTATTGTTTGATACAAACTTTCTCCAACTCTGCAGAACCAGTGGCTGCAGCAAAATAATCCTCCAAATAAAATCCCAGTTTATCTGTTGAAATCTGGCTCCATGATCTTTGTCCCTGCAGCTGGAGTTGGAAACATTAAAGGGGTTGCAAAGGCAAAACTAAAATCCAATACAAATCTGTACACAGTCACCAGCTGCAAGCTGCTGGAGTTCTGCATGGCTGGGAAGGCTCCCCCTGCTGTTCATAAGTATGATTGTTTCACTGCACAGCAGTTAGGGACAGTAAATGATGGGGGAATTTCACTGCATACAGTCAGGTTTCTTATAAAAACGGTACACATTTTTTAATTAAAGTATATTGAAGATATATTTCTTTTTCATTAAAGAAAGTAAAAATTGGATTTTATTTTTTTGCCTTTCCTTGTGTTTTAATGTAAATGCTAAGTTTTTTCTCTGGCCATGTGCTGTATTTATTTAAAAAAATACAGTGTTCCACGAAATACAGAACCGTGCCACCATCTTACCATTCCCAGCTGTCCCTAGTGCAGATTTATGTAATAAAAGACATTCGGGGTAGTATTTATTAACATCACAGTCTGGTACAAGTTAGAAAACAAAAGCCAAGATCTTATTGGTTGCTATGAGCAACATCACTTGGGATGTTTGTCTCCAGTGTTAATAAAATGCCCCAATGTTTGATCCAATAACAACTAAGCAGCAGGTATTATTTATTGGTCACCTGTTCAGAAGAAGTAAACATATTATTAGTTGCTGTTAAAAGTCCATAAGAGTCCGCGCTAAAAGAAGCTCAGGGAAAAAGAATGCAGCGAGAAAAAAAATCGAAGTGTAGTGGCTTTTAAAAATAAAAAAAAGTTGTTAAATTTCAATTATTGCTCACTATTACCATACGGTGACAAAGTACTCTTTACAAATCACCAATATGTGCTTAAAGATGGGTACTCACAAATGTTTAGCTTAAAATCACACTTATCAGCCGATCATGATGTTCCTGTTGGGTGCTGCTTTAGGCTAGTAGAAATGTAGAATGCAGAAATATAGTGTAAAACCTTTATTACTTATATAAAACCTTAGACTATTGCACTCACATTTGAGTAGTTTAAAAACAGGCACATCAAATCCCCTGTCCGTGTTGTCTCCCAGTCTGATCGGTAGTTGAGGCTCGGCTCTGACCAGCGTTGCCTCCACGCACCGTGTACACATTTCTGGGATGCTTGGGGATCATGTTGACTGCTTGCGCCTTACGCGCTTCGTTCCATTCACGACTTTATCAGAGGCTTCTTTTGGTCACCTGTTCAGAAGCAAACATCTTATTAGTTGCTTTAGGTTACTGCAGCTGGGCAAACTTATTACATGTGGACATTAGACTTGCACATATACAGTATAGTGGAATCATAACATTTTAACAGTACTGGTGCTAGGTTTAAGACTAATGAGGGAAGCATAATAAAGGTAAGTAACATGGCACCATGCTACATATTTCCCAATCTTAGTGCATATTTTATTGCTAAAAGGTGTACCAGCCCAGGGAAATACCGAACTATTAAATCCAATGTAGGATGCCTAACAAATTGGAACCCCACAGTGAATAACAGATTTTCCTTGTATATGACTATGAAGATTTTCATTCATCCAGGTCATAGTATATCTAATATAAGTAATTAAAAAAAAAACAAAACAACTGGACTTACTGTTTTCCTTGTCTTAAACAGAGCCCATTATATATGTGCCGTATAGTCTGACCCGTACCTGATTAAACAATAGCATTTACTTTTTATATACACATTTGATTATGATTGGCAAATGATGCCTAGCATTCTCAGAATGTACTGAGTACTGTACTTTAAACATTCATATAAATATCACAGGTTTTTCTAGTTCACAGTGTTTTCACTGTTTTTAGGCCAGCAACAGGAGCTGGATGGTCTATATAATAGAATAGGCTCATGATTGCAGGAGTTTTTTTCTCTGTTCCCTGCAATGACTCCAAAAGCTCTTGCACACTTCATCAGTATTATTGTAATTCTTTGGCTGCAGGATATTTGGCAGGTGTTGCACCCCACCGGCAAATCCTATTCATACTTCTTTTCCATCCATGATTGCCATTGGAGAATTGATTTCTCTCTCCCTCTAACCTTTCCCTATCCATTTTGGATTGTTCAACTTGAAACATTTTAATTTCATATCATACGTCTATTCAATTTCAGAATCCCCCCTTCTTTCTCTTTTAACTTGTCTCCTAGGTAACAGCCTAGTGCTCCTTATTTTGTATCAAAGTTTTTCATATGCTGATTATTGTAGAGAGTTTTTTTGGATAATGTTTTTATTCTGGGTTTTGTCATATTATTATTAGAAACTGCACTAGAATCAGCTTTGACTAGTTTGTATGTAGATCAGTAGTCAATGGAAATTGAGCTCTGTTTGGGTGTATATTATTTTAAAGCATTTGTAAGTTGATACATTTTTTTCGGTTTTAACTGGGTATATTCCTTACAAGCCGTTTAAAAAAGCCCCCCCCCCCCCAAAGATAGTATATATTAAAATAATGCTTTGTGGTGGTTTTGTTCATAATACGGTCCAACACAGAATGACTGAATGGAATAAACCTTCCCAGGAACCATCCTGGCATGCAGCAGGAGGCCAACAACTACTTTTTGATGAAGAAACTGCAGGCCTCCACCGGCAGGTGCCCTGTGTATCTCAACCCCAGTCTCCATTGCTATTTCAGATTGCCACATGCCATTCATTTAAACATGAAATGAAACTACACTTTTCAGGTACTATTATCTGGTCTAGGAGAAGGCCAGTGGCAAAAACATTGACCCTATACCTAAAATGCTTTTCATGTCTATCTGATCAGATTTTGGCATTTCATAGGATTTAAAAAAACAAAAAAAAACAAACTCCTCATAATTTTGTTTTAAAAAGGCCAAAATCTCATCCAACAATACAACCTACCTGTCTGTATAAGATTGCGCCATTCCATAGTATTGCAACTTCTTAGCAGTCCTTTTTGCAGATCTTTTGACGGGGCTGACCAAAATATTGACTCAATGAACATTTATTTTTCTATCTTGTTTAAGCTTGTGTAATTAAATAAGTATGTGACTCTTTATCAAGAATGCTTGGGACCTAGGGATTTCCAGACAAGGGATATTTCCAGAATTTGGATCACCATACTTTGTCTGCTAAAAAAATCTTTTAAAGGAAAAGTATACCCTCAAAATTAATATTTAAACAACAGATAGTAGGCATATGATAGAATCTTGCCCTTTTACATCTCTTGCCTTGAATAACCATTTCTTGATGGTCTGAGTCCTTTTTCTCTGTAATAATAAAAAAGTAGCTTGTACTTGATCCCAACTAAGATATAATTAATCCTTATTGGAAGCAAAACCAGCCTATTGGGTTTATTTAATGTTTACATGTTTTTCTAGTAGACTTAAGGTCTGAAGATTCAAATTATGGAAAGATCAATTATCCGAAAAACCCCAGGTCCCGAGAATTCTGGATAACAGGTCCCATACCTGTACAATTAAAAAAGAAAATATTAAAATGGTTATTTACATGAAGCAGGGTTTTATTCATTATATTTTTATAGAGATCTACATTGTTCGGGGGTATTGTTATAAACCCAACAAGATTGTATGGCCTTCAGTAAGGATTAATTATATGTTCGTTAGGATCAAGTGCAAGGTACTGCATTACAGAAACAAAGGAAATAATTTATAAAAAAAAATGTATTTGTTTAAAATGCAGTCTATATGTGTCCTATAATTCAGAGCTTTCTGGATAACAGTTTTCCAGATAACAGATTACATATTTGTATATTAATACTTACTATTATTACTGTAGTAATATTGTAAGGTTTCTCACTAGGTTAATTTTGTTCTTGAATAAAACCAGTAGCAGCCTGTTTCCATAACGGCAATTTTTATGTGTGTTTAATGCAGGTGACCAGTGTTACAAAGAGTCATGGGCCGGCCTGAAATGATGTTCATTTTAAGGGCTGTTACATAGAAAACACACACAACTACCAAAAGTAAATAGAAAAATCATTATTTCAAAGTCTGGACTATGAAATTTGTTATCCTAGGCTCATAGTTTCATAGTTAAATTGGGTTGAAAAAAGACAGTCCATCAAGTTCAACCCCTCCAAATGAAAACCCAGCATCCACACACACACCCCTCCATACTTTTCCCATAAATTATGTATACCCATATCTATATTAACTGTAGAATTTAGTATCACAATAACCTTTGATATTATGTCTGTCCAAGAAATCATCCAAGCCACTCTTAAAGGAGAATTCAACCCTCCGTTGATGGTAAGTCCCATCTGCCCCCTCTGTTCGTCCCCCTCTCTGCCTTCCCCCTGCAGAGTCTTACCCCTGGATTCTTCTACCTGGAGAAATAGTAACCAGAAAATCAGAGTGAGCCAAAATCTTCGTACCTTTTTTCTCCTCTTCGGCACTTCCCGTCTCTTTCAGTGCATGCTCAGTTGTGAAAATCTGCAAATTTGCTACAATTGTACATGCACCAAAACACTGAATCCATTCACGAAGATTACAAGACAACTTATCTGCAAAAAAACATCGATCCTTCACACGCTGCCATTTAGTGTACTACTTGAATTTATATTATTTTTGACAAAGTACATAACCTTGCATTTATCAACATTGAAACTTATTTTCCAGTTTGCTGCCCAATTTTCCAATTTAGTCAAATCAAGGTGCAAGGAGGCTGCATAGTGCAAGGAACTTATAGTTCTGCACAATTTTGTATCATCAGCAAAAATAGAAACAATACTATCAATTCCCTCCTCTAGGTCATTAATAAACAAGTTGAAACGCAAAGGATCACGTACAGAGTCCTGCAGTACTCCACTACACTGGTCCAATTAGAAAATGTTCCATTTACCACCACTCTTTGTAGTCTATATTTTAGCCAGTTATCTATCCAAATACTATGTTCCATGTTTAGTTACTGTTCAGTGCTACTACAGGTATGGGATCCACTATCTGGAAATCCATTATCCAGAAAGCTCCAAATTAAGGAAAACCTGCCTTCCTTACACACCATTTTATCCAAATAATCCAAATTTTTAAAAATGATTTTCTTTTTAATAATAAAACAGTACCTTGTACTTGATCCAAACTAAAATATAATGAATCAATATTGGAAGCAACACCAGCCTATTGGGTTTATTTAATTTTGTACCTGATTTTCTAGTAATGTATGAAAGATCAGGTACCTGGAAAACCCCAGGTCTCGAGCATGGATTACAGGTCCCATACCTGTGCTTATAGTTCACATATGAAGATGTTTGTGTTTGTAATTTTCTTCTCCTGGCCTTCCTTAATTAGTACATTGACTTTTCTTCTGTCTTTACTGGAAATGGATTCTGTGCAATGGCACTCACATACATAGCATGACATGCTCCATTTGGTGAGTGTGGATGAAATCAATTCTCATGATACAAACAGGGATTTGTGACGCACGCACTGCACAATAAGCTAAAATAATAACGTTATTCTGACTGATATGATTTGGTAGACCATGTGCAAAATGTGCTACCTTTGTTGCAGTAATTCATATGTATCTGACACAAACCATGTAATTCTTAGGGGCCATTTAAGAAATCTCAAATATTTCTGATCGAGTTTTTAAAGGGGAAAACTCTAGTGCTTTATTATACTCCAAAGCTGAAAGCACTCCATTTCAAACCTGTCAACGTCATGTAGAAGTCAATGGCAGATGTCACTGAAGATGCTTCTTGTGTTCCATGCTGGTTTTTGTCCAATAATAAGTTTTTGTGGTGACAATTTAATACAGTGGAGTTTTCAACTGGACGATTTGAATTGACGCACAAATCTGGAGCAGCGTTTTGCCGCACCAGCTTTTTCGAGAAGAGTTGTTGATAAAATAGTTACATTTGTGGATGAGAGTTAGATCAACATCGTTTTAAAACTTTCTTTTAGTAAATTCTTGATACTTGATTGCACTTGACTATTAGAAAAGATAGATATGAGACAGTTGACAAAAACTTATTGCAGGTAAATGATAGCAGGTGGTGTATTGCTTGGGTTAAAGGGGATCTGCCACCCTAAGGGCTCATGCACACAAGTGTTTTTACCTGTGCTCCCCTGCGTTCTGTTTTGCTGCGTTCAGCTGCAGGACAGCTCAGGTATAGACGCACTCAATTATTTTCAATGGGGCTGTACTCACACAAAGTTATGTAGGTGCCGAACGCAGGTTCAGACTCAACATGCTGCATTTTTCCTGCGTTCGGCACCTACATGCGTTCGTGTGAGTACAGCCCCATTGAAAATAATTGAGTGCATCTATACCTGCACTCCCCTGCGGCTGAACGCAGCAAAACAGAACGCAGGTAAAAACGCCCGTGTGTAAGGGCCCTAAGAATTAATTCCAAATCCTATTAGTTGACAGGGTTGCCACCTGTCTGATTTTGACCCGGACAGCCTGGTAATTTGCCCGATTTTTAAAATCAGGTATCATGGCCCACCCCTGGTACCTTACAACTCTGCACACCTATGCATCTCTGCCCTGCTGATCTCCACTGGCAAAATAAACATTACTTACACTATATAAGCGTTGTAAATGTTATTCCCATCATTCATTTGGAATCTACAATTTGAGCATACAGGAAGGCAAGGGAAACTTTGCATTATCTCAAACGCTAATGTATGCACCAGAACCTAATTTACAGAGGACCTAATGCACATGCCCATGCATTGGCTACACACAGTGAGTAGAGAGAGAGAGTGAAGTGTTATCAAGGAAATGCAGAAATTAATGTGAAAGTAATTGCAATAGTAGTGGTGGGGAAGGCAAAATAGGATTGACATCTGAGATTTTTAAATTAGATTAGATTAACAGGTATGGAAGTTTTAATAAAAATGTATTGGTTATCATGAGCAATTTAAAAGGACTTTATTATACAGCCTTTTAGGTCTGGGTGACATGCCATAGTTGAATTGGACCTTAATATTTATGAGTATAAAATAGTGGAGATATCTCATCTCATCGTTAGTTATTTCAATAAATAGAATTAAAATAACTTGTATTTATCTTTAGGAATGTAACACTATTAATAGAGATTTCATTTGAAGCAATGTAGGTGATTCTTCACAGTGAGGTGATGATGTGATGGCTGATTCTGTTAATGCTTTTAAAAGGTGCTTTGATCATTTAGAGAGCATTTGTGCTATTTATTGCCTGCGATTTGTCACGGCTAAAAAACGGGGGGAAAAAGGAAATACCCTGACATAGACAATACTTTTACATTTGTATGTACTTTTTTATCATTGGTGTTGGCAGACGGTTCTTTTTGTGTCATTGATAAACACACAAAAACTGTTTTGATTCATTTATGTATTCGTGTTATTGCGTTCTTACAAAATGAAGTAGATATCTTAAATAAGTTCCTTTGGTGGGCTAGATTTTATAGTGTAAAGCTGGCCATAGACTTAAAGATTTTTAAAAGATCCGATGATCATCTTGAGACCACGATTATCACGAAACAATAGTGCGATCGTACGAATTGTCCATCAACTAAAAAGACCATTTCAGGTGATATCGCCAGCAAAACTGACAGCACAGGTCGCTGCCTGTTTGGCCCTGCAAACATAGACAGATTGCACTGGGAGCGATAAATATTTTTTAACCTGGCCGATCAATTGTCTGACGTATGTCAGACAAACAATCGTACGATAGTTCGAATACCGCTAACCACACGATAATTTGACGGATTGGTCGGACTGCACTGAAATTGATCGTCCACCAAAGAAGAATCATCAGGTCTATGGGGAGCTTAACAGTAATTAAATTTGCCAAGACAGGATACCTTTTTTGGTATGCTGTTATTTTTCTATTTCTGAGACGAAGCAGGTTAATGTATTTATTAAAGCCAACCAAAAAAATGCATTCACTTATAGCATTGTCATATGAAATGAATACCTCCCAAATTTTGCGATCTATACGGTATAGTCCTGATTTTCACAGCTTAGCCCTCAGTCCCAGATACTGATAAAATAGCTGGCATTTACCTTTGATCTCCTGAATGCCAGAAAAGGATACATATGTTTTCAAACTTACTTAAAGAAAAAAAAAATAAGCTTTTGGCAGAGTCTAAAATACCCAGCACCTGCACTTACATACAATTATAACTAATAAGATAAGCAGGTCTCTTGAGAGAACTGTGAATTGCTGTTTAATGGGCAATTTCACCTTCATTAGCAAGACTGTAATAACTTGTAAAACATGGTCCTAAAACCCCCAGAAATGTTTTCAAACTTTCTGTAACCTTCCAAACTCTGTAACATGGATGTAGTATTTGAGGGGTATGGCCACAAAATGGATGTTCTCAAATTTTTTTGCCTCGGCAGATCTTTTTGTCCCTCTTATGTATGGAAATGTAAATTTTATTTCATTGTTGATTAGAAAACTGTGAAAAAGGGGTATGCTCGAAAAAATACCTCATCATTGTTAAACTAAAAGGGTTAAAGGAAAACTATACCCCGAAAATGAATTTTTGAGCAACAGTTTATATCAACTTAAGTGACATATTAAAGAATCTTACCTACCTGGTATATATATTTAAGTAAATATTGCCCTTTTACATCTCTTGCCTTGAACCACCATTTCATGATGGTCTGTGTGCTGCCTCAGAGATCACCTGATCAGAAATATTTCAACTGTAACTGTAACAGGAAGAAGTGTTGAAGCAAAAGACACAACTCTGTCTGTTAATTGGCTCGTGTGACCTAACTTTATAGTTTGTTTGGTGTGTTTGTGTGCACCGTTGGATCCTAGGATCCCAGGAGGCTGTCCTTATTTTTTAAAATGGATATTTTCTATTTATGATTACCCAATGGCACATGCTACTAAAAAAGTATATTATTATGAAAATGGTTTATTTACATGAAGCAGGGTTTTACATACGAGTTGTTTTATGCAATATCTTTTTATAGAGACCTACATTGTCCGGGGGGTATAGTTTTCCTTTAAGTTGTAACATTTAAAGGGAAACTGTCATGGGAAAACATGCTTTTTTTTTTAAACGCATCAGTTAATAGTGCTGCTCCAGTAGACTTCTGCACTGAAATCCATTTCTCAAAACAGCAAACAGATTTTTTTTATATTTGGTTTTGAAATCTGACATGGGGCTAGCCATTTTGTCAATTTCCCAGCTGCCCCTGGTCATGTGACTTGTGCCAGCACTTTAGGGGGGAACTGCTTTCTGGCAGGCTGTTGTTTTTTATTGTGAATGTAACTGAATAGTACGAAGTGGGGCATGGGTTTTACTATTGAGTGCTGTTCTTAGATCTACCAGGCAGCTGTTATCTTGTGTTAGGGAGCTGTTATCTGGCTACCTTCTCATTGTTCTTTTGTTAGGCTGCTGGGTGGGGGAAAGGGAGGGGATGATATCACTCCAACTTGCAGTACAGCAGTAAAGAGTGATTGAAGTTTATCAGAGCACAAGTCACATTACTTGGGGCAGCTGGGAAATTGACAAAATGTCTAGCCCCATGTCAGATTTCAAAATGAAATATAAAAATATCTGTTTGCTATTTTGAGAAATGGATTTCAGTGCAGAATTGTTCTGGAACAGCACTATTAACTGATGCATTTTAAAAAAATTTTTTTCCCATGACAGCATCCCTTTAATGAATAACATCTAGGAACAGCCTTTGAAAAATCTCAAAATGGTACTAAATAGCATGGTTATATTAGTATGCTGTATCTAAGAAATAATTTCCATTGCATAACACTGGCTTTAAAGGGACACATCTCTTTGAAGGAACTAAGTGAGATGGATGGACCTCCCCCCCCCCCTGCAGCTGTTTGATAAAGTTTTCTGCATCATTGATGTAAGCATAAGGAACATGATAGTACCCAAAGGTTTTAAATAAATGATTGGTCAAAGTAGTTGAATTATGGTCCCCAAAGAAACGGATTTTGCTTAAAGAACAAGTAAACGTTTTTTTTTTCTATCTGTAAATTTGCTCTAAACAGCCCCCCAGATTAATGTACCTTAGTCCCTGCTGCAAGTCTGCTCTGGTTTCTGTGTTATCAGCAGCTTGTTTCCCCTTCTTCCTGGTGCAGAGTGAAGCCCCGCCCCTTAGCTTACTGAGCTGACCTTATCTCTGTGACTAGTCCTGGAGATCATTTGCTGCTGTGACATAGCAGAGACCAGTGTGTGCAGCACCAGCAGCTTTTTTTTCTCTCCTTGCAGCAGGGACTAAGGTACATTAATCTGGGGGGCTGTTTAGAGCATATTTACAGATAGAAGAAAAAAAAATTTACTTTTCCTTTAAGGGTAGGTGCAGACAGGGAGATTCGGGGAGATTTTGTCGCCTGGCGTTTTTAGCAGGCGACAATCTCCCTGAATTTCCTTCTCCCTGTCTGCCGATCGTAAAGGCACAAAGCGCCAGCGCCTGTGCAGACGCGGCGCGGTGATTTCCGGAATCGCCCGAAGATACCTCATGATACCAAACTAAGATTTAATTAATCCTTGTTGGAACAGATCCAGCCTATTGGACTTATTTAATGTTAATGTTTTTCTAGTAGACGTAAGGGTTGAAGATCCAAGATATGGAAAAATCCATTATCCCGAAAACCCCAGGTCCTGCATATTCTGTATAACAGGTCACATATCTATATTACAGTTGAGATCACATGTGTTGAGAGATTACAATCTGGAATTGAAAATCAATGGTAGAAGATGAGGCCGTTGAGGTCATTTAGATGAAGCAAACTGAAATTGGTCCTTAATATGTCTTTGTATGCATTCTTTTATTTGTGGGTTAGGATATCTTTATAGCAGATGTACTATGGAACACCATTTGGGCTGCATGTTTGTAGTTTAGCTTTACACATTAGTAAACTGACCTCTTTAGAGGTGAAGATGTCATTGACTTTGAATTAAGAGCATAAATGCGAAAAGCTTACCTTACTACTCTGAATACTGCTTAGTCTTATTCGCATGGATTTAGCATTTGAACAATTGTGTAAAAACCCAGCTTTCATCTCTCCTATGCAGTGCTGAACTTTTATGTTGGAAAATGTTGAAAGTACTCTGATAGCAAAGCTAGTTTTTGTGTTTTTATTGGCGGCTGGCATCTTTTTAGAATTCCTTTTATCTAGCCATTCTGTGTGTATTCTTTTTCATCTAGGTTGTTGAAGCTTCTAAGAAATCTGTTTTGCACATATGAATTTATTATATAAAAAGGGCACAAAAGTCTCATTTTCTTTATATTGTATTTCAGATATGATGCCATTTTTATTGAGTCTGTATTTGTATGTCTATAACACTTGGGGCGGGGTTGGAAAAAAAATAGAAAATTAAAAAAAAAAACTATGATTACATCTAAAGTTTCATTAAAATTGCTGATGCCCTGTCTCAGGCATTTTAAGTGGGCCATCTGTCTAAACATCTTTCTATTTTTTCTCATCATTTCCTCAACTTATTCATGAGCCATGGGAGGGCTCCTTTGTAGTCTCCATGTAGCATGGTTCAGTCTACCCCCACTGAATACATCTATGTGCTTGCTTAACATATATTTCACAGTGCTAGAAATTCTCTGAACTTAGTTCAGATGAATGGCCTGCATGCTGGATGTTCCACCTTTTTTATTTTTCTTTCTTTTTTAAAATTCCTTCAAGGATTTGTATGTGAAACTGACCTCACTTGCCACAGAGCCAAACACATCATTCTTGATCATTTTACATCCCACCTGCTGTTATAGCTATGATGATGATTTTTTTTAATGACTTTCACTCTGGACCATTGTTTTAAGCCAATATTTTGGCTTTACCCTGAATGGCTAATTTTACTTTTTTGAAGTCATTTAATGTATCTTTTTATTGAATAAAGGCATATACATATTTGTATTAGAATTAAATATTCCACTAAATTATTATTGCATTCATGGAATAACTACTGTTTCATTGTTGCTGCATTAAACACTAGATAGTGAGGCATGGATGGATGATTTATTAAAAAAATTTTGTGAAACAGAGAAAATTTGCAAAACACATGAAAGTCAATAGGTGTTTTTTGTGGTGACTTTTTTTGCGCAGAATGCATTGGAGTATATGTGCTTCTTTGTGGCAATTTTTTACTGTGGGTTTTATTGGCAGTATTTGCTGCAAGATTTTTTTGGCAGTTTCCTGAAAACATTTGCCATTGGCGAATCCATACCTGGCAAAAATGTAGCTTATCACTGCCCTGTTTCATTTTTAAGTTTTAGCTCTCCATTTTACAGTAAGTCCATTAAGAACACATTTAAGAACACTCAAGCCTTCAGACGCAAGCATGTAACTAATAAAAACACGCTGAGTTCCTAAAAATCTGAGACTGAAGAAACTAAAATGTTTAAAGTGTTTTTTTGCAGTGGGACAACAGGTGACAAACTTTAAAGAGAGATGAGTTATCAATAGGTAAATGGACCATAACTCCACTAGATACGTTGTGTAGGTCTTACTGTATCTAGTTTCTTTCAGAGCATGGATTAGAAACTTGGTAGGTAGGTAGGTACAATTCTCACAAGCATTGAGCAGCTCTGTATCTCCACAGAAGACATGCAATATAGAAAATATGCTGACTCCTACAGCATGAGTGACAACTTTGCAGAATCAAGTGTTACAGCAGTGCTCATTTTCCTGTTCATCTGAAAATCAAAAGTTGCATTTCTTCTCCTTTATGCTAGGAAAGATTGTAGGTTTGGAACTACAGAGATTAGAAATGTGTCAGACATAAAACAGTGCAATTTTTGTTGTTGACAGCAGGCTGATATATGAAAATCTTTCAGTTATATAAAGTCATTAGCATAGGAGGGGCAGTTGTTGATTTCTCCCTCAGTTGGAGATTATATTGGTCCATGAAAGATTATAGGCAGAGTTACTAAATATTGAATAGGGGAATACAGAGGAATCCAAAGGAAAGTGTTTAATGAATTAACATATTTATCAGTGTTAATTTGTGTTTGACTGCTTTGAACATTTGAACTCCATACTGTGCTGAATCATTAAGCTCCAACAAATTAGCAAACTCAGTCTCAATGCAGGTACATCAGGAATTAATATGGTTAAAATATATTTTTTTATAAATTGTCCCAATTGTCCCAACATTTCATGTAATAGATACCATATTTATACATAAGAGATGAGTTAATATACATGGATAAAAGAATAATGGTCAATGAAAAAATCAAAAGCTGTAATGTGTGGAACATTTCTGTTGCTACCACTAAAAGTGTTCTACTAGACACACATTAGACACACTGTTGGGGAGTATTGTTTTTCCTCCTTTATTTTAAAACCCATTTTATACTTCTGGTATAATTACTGCTATTGGGTTTAGAAGCGTCTAGTGACTGCGTTGAAAGTATCGCTGATATATCAAGATAAAAACTACAGTCATATGAAAAAGTTTCTTTGGAGTTTTGTTTATCACTTCCTTTAATATATAACATGCCTGTTGGGTTGGGTTGAATTCATCCGACCCTCAACTTTAACTACAGCCCCAGTCCCTGAGGTAGCCACACAGCTTCACAGCATGATGGAACCTCCACCAAATTTGACAGTAGGTAGCAGGTGTTTTTCTTGGAATGCGGTGTCCTTTTTCCACCATGGAAAGAGCTTTTTGTTATGACCAAATAACTAAAATGTTTTCTCATCAGTCCAAAGTACTTTGTTCTAAACAGGCTTTTGCAAACAACAAGTAACTCTGTTTGTGGCGTGAGCGCAGAAAGGGAATTTTTCTCATCACCCTGCTGTACAGGGTTCTTTGTGCAAATTGCGCTGAATTGTAGAACTATGTACAGATACACCATCTGACGCAAGATGTTCTTGCAGGTCTTTGGAGGTGATCTTTGGGTTGTCTGTAACCATTCTCAGAATTCTCTGCATATGCTGCTCCTGTATTTTTCTTGGCCTACCCGACCTGGGTTTTACAGCAACTGTGCCTGTGGCCTTCCATTTCCTGATTACATTCCTTACAGTTCCTTACATTCCTTACAGTTGAAACTAACAATTTAAACCTCTGAGATAGCTTTTTGTAGCCTTCCCCTAAACCATGATACTGATCAATCTTTATCAGATATTTTGAGAGTTGCTTTGAGGATCCCATGCTGTCACTCTTCAGAGGAGAGTCAAGCATAAGCACAACTTGAAATTGGCCAGCTTAAATACCTTTTCTCAAGATTGGAGAAATCTGCCTATGAAGTTCAAGGCTTAACAAGCTAATCCAACCAATTTGTTGCCAGTAATCATTATTGAGTGGTTACATGCATTCAAATTAACAAAATTACAAGGGTACCCAAATTTCTGCATAGCCAGTTTTTTACATTTGATATAGTTTCATACAATTGAATACTGCTTCACAAAAACATTTGTTCAGAAAACAAACCAATACTCAGATGTTCCTGGCAAATGAAAGAGATGCCACTGTTCTCTTTTTTGTTGAAAGTGGAGTAAATTATTTTGCTGGCTGAGAGGGGTTCCCAAACGTTGTCATATGACTGTAAATAGGAAACATACTTAAAAACAGACCTGAAAACCGCAGGCCTAAAATATTTTTCTGTCCTTTTTCTGTTAGGTTTATAAATGAAGTTTTAATGAAAGGCTATTTTATAGGATTTAAATGCTTTATATATCTATGTACAGTATGTGTATACACACACATACACAAACAAGCTGTAGCAGGCTGCAAGAGCTGAAAATGGTTACTGCCTGCTGACCTGATGGAACCAAAGTGTTGAACTACAGAATCGATAGCAGAGATTAATTCAGCTGAGGGCTTATTAAATCATTCAGGTTTCATATGGTTCTCAGCACAGCAAATATTTTGATCAGTTTCACACACAAGCAATTCTCGGCCTTTCTAATCCAGGAAAGGTGCTAAGAGGTGTCAGTATATAGTTGTATTTCAGCATTATAAATCAGGCCGTGTGTATTATCCAATCAAAATACTTCACTCCTCTTTTCTCAGACACCTTTTCTGTCACCCAGCAGGTGTCTCTTGCACAGCTCACACTGATGTCTCCAGCCGTCGTCATGGATACTTTGAACTTTTCACCACACTCACCTGTCAAAACACTGATTAGAAGTGTTCCATGTACCTACAACTCAAGGGGGAATTGCATTTCCATTTCATTCTAAAAGCATACATTTTGCCGTTTTTCCCCTCACATTTACAGACTTGCCTTACGTGAACACAATGGACTTAAAAAGCATACCTGTCTCTCTATCTGTCATATTATCTGTCTGTCGTATGCTCCATAAGCATCTGTATTTTTACCATTTTTATTATTTCTATTTTCCATTCTGTGGTCATTTTTACTGGTGTCTATAATTGTTAAAATATTTTAATATGCCAGAAATATCCCTTTGGTTGATATTGCTTTGAAATGGAATTATTGTATAAACAGATTATTTCAATTTACAGTTTACATGATGCTGCCTTTTGACATTTAAGCTGTAATTCATTCTACATTTAGAAGCACAGGCAGTGCTGCCTTGAAAGAAAGGCGCAACCTGTAGTGTTACACAAATCAGGTTTTGTTTGATGAAGCTGCTTGAATGAGGCCTCATCACGTTAAAGGGATACTGTCGTGGGAAAACATGTTTTTTTTTTTCCAAAACGCATCAGTTAATAGTGCTGCTCCAGCAGAATTCTGCACTGAAATCCAATTCTCAAAAGAGCAAACATATTTATTTTATATTCAATTTCAAAATCTGACGTCGGGCTAGTCATATTGTCAGTTTCCCAGGTGCCCCCAGTCATGTGACGTGCCCGCGCTTTAGGATGGAACTACTTTCTAGCAGGCTGTTATTTATCCTACTTAATGTAACTGAATCAATCTCAGTGGGACTTGGATTTTACTACTGAGTGTTGTTCTAAGATCTACCAGGCAGCTTCCTTATCTTGTGTTAGGAAGCTGCTATCTAATTACCTTTCAATTGTTCTTTTGTTGTTTGTCGATTTCCGGAATCTCACGAAGTTTCCTCGCTAGGCAACTTCATGCGATTCCGGAAATCGAAGTGCTGCAAAGTGCATTGGTGCTGGCGTTTTTTCATACAAACAGGCGGCTGGAAGGGAGCAGGCAGTTCGGGGAGATTGTCGCATCACAGAAAAGGCGATTAAACGCCAAGCGACTAAATCTCCCCGTCTGCCCCAACCCTAAAGGGTGACTGTAGTTTATCAGAACACAGATCACACGACTGGGCTGCTGAGAAACTGTCAATATGTCTAGCCCCATGTCAGATTTCAAAATTAAAAAATCCGTGGATTTCCGTGCAGAATTCTGCTGGAGCAGCACTATTAACGGATGCGTTTTGAAAAAAACATATCCCATGACAGTATCCCTTGAAATGGTTTTAACAAATCTTCACATATTTATCAAATTATCGCATATACAAATACAATTTCAATCCTTTCTCATCTTGTTTTTTTTTAGGACAGATAAATATCCCACCTTTATCCTCACCTTTATCATTTTCATTCCTAGCCAATATTCACAACCTGTTCCATTTTGCCTATTTGCTTGTCATTAAAGGGAACTATCGTTAATATTTCATTTTTTAAAACCATTTTAATGATCTGGTTTGCCTTTGAATGTGGCATCCGCTTTCCTGTTTAATAGCGGCTAAATTGCATACAGTTACCTGCTGTAACGTCTGTGTTCTTGTAAGCTTTGCTTATGATTCGCCTTCATCTCTAGCAGTCCCTTGACCCTGTATTTATTTGTGTATGTGTAGGGGTTTTCCCTGATAGATGTTAGGAAGTGTAATGCTGCATTTGCTTAGTTTGCAATGGGCTGGACACGTAGATTTTTTTTTTACTTTGAGCTATGTCTTGTCATTGTTGATTACAGCTTCGGACTGGGGGGCCTGCAGCCTCAGGGGCCCCCCATACCATCCCCCTGCCCCCCCAGCCGCAAAATTCTCTCTGTACTCCCCCCTCTTCCCCGAAGAGCACATACGTATACCATTTCTGCACGGCGGTGTGACTGGGTTCACGGAGGAGCATAAAGGAGTTCATGGAGCAGGGCCCACTGGGTTTTTTCCCGGTTTCCCGCTGGCCCAGTACGACCCTGGTTGATTACATCCATATTTGTAAATGGGACAAAGGCAGTTGAGTTTCCCTTCTCCCAAAAAAACACTAGCTATAACTCAGATGTTCTCCTTGTATAATATTATTTCCTTTCAGTGTTCTCACCAGTTAGATCCGGCTTTCTTAATTCCTGACAAAATTGTACCCATCATACAAAGGAAAGCGCAAAACTGCAAAAATAAGCATATCAGAAGGTTAACCTGCTTTTACTGAGCATTTATTTAAATATAAAGCTTTCCTTCTATGTAAATTTATAGCATGTATTGTCATCTATACTCAACGAGTCACCTAATATGCAGTATTTTCCCCTTTCCATCAATAGTAGAACAATCTTCATTGACCAAGAACACTAATCATTTGAAGCACACAACTGACAGTGTGCCTCTGCTTAGTACCTTTAATACTGTTACTGCCTTTTTGGACCTGGTGCCCTCTTGGCTTTTCTGATAACTCATCATTTCATCAATGCTGGTTCTGACCTAATGATTCAAAGAAAAAAATGTCTCTTGTTTTCATATTTGCTGAACTTGAGTCACACTCTGGTTTGCATTTCTTAATTTTTCTTTTAACTCTTTATTTAATATAGAGTTTTCATTTTCATCTTTACAACATCCATGCAATGACATTGTGTACATCGTGTCAACATATTGTTTCACTTTATACAGAAAAATAAAGGATCATGGTATATTTTATAAAAAAGAGGTCAAATGCATCTAAGGTTTACCTATCCCCGACAAAGGGGAAGCCCTTCTGAGTAGTCGCCAACGGTATCCGCATTCTGTAGATGCGTGCAGAGAGGAAAAGGAGAACAGAAAAAGTAGGTGGAGGAAAAGGGAGAGTAGAGGAAGAAGAAGAGGAGGTGGATAAAGGAATATAATAAAGACATCAGAAATGTCCGAGCTCGGGAGTAGTTTGATAAAATAAAAGGTTCCCTGTCGGGGGGATGTAATATGTCCCAAGGAGACCAAACTTTCACATAGTTTGATAAATGGGAGTTATGCAGGACAGCCATATATTCCATTTGTCGTATATACTGAATTGCCATTTTTAGTTTGGTTACTGTGGGTGGCTGTGGTTTCTTCCAGTTGCGGGCTATTACCCGTCTAGAAGCGGTCAAAATCAGATTGGCCAATTTCTGACCATGCTTTTTAACCCTTGGGAGTGGGGATCCTAGCAGAAAGGTGAGTGGGCTTTTCTCTATATATCGATGCCAAACAGTGATTCCAACAGGTCCAGTACCGCTTGCCAGTAGTTTTCCATGAGAGGGCATGTCCAAAAAATGTGATAAAGAGTCCCCACATCTCCACGTTGTCTCCAGCACTCTGATGACACTGTTGGGTAGATCGAGTGGAGCTTGCTCTGTGTCAAGTATCATTGCATGAGGATCTTATAGTTGGTTTCTCTGTGGGTTACAAATATTGAAGCCTTCTTGAGATTCTCCCAAATTAGTGACCAATTTGTGAGGGGTATCACTTCTCCAAGCACATGTTCCCACTTAATTTTTTTACCTTTACTGCTTTAGTGTAGCTTATACTGACAGCTTATGTTGTTCTGGATAGGTGAGGTCAGTCAGCATATATTATTTATTAACGTCTTTTTATAGCGCCAACATATTGCATAGCGCTTTAAAGTAAATGTGTTTATGCAACTAAATCACATGAGTTACATACAATCACAATCAATTCCAGTACAAAAGGTGAGGAAGGCCCTATGCAGAAAGAGCTCAGAATCTAAAGGTAAGGGAGTTGTATATAAGGTGTAGGAATGGGCAAGATCGAATTAAGTGGGGGAGAAATGTGGTACTGTATGTAGTGTTGCATTTGGTAGTTAAGAGTGAGGGTAGGCTTCTCGAAAGAAGTGCATTTTAAAAGATTTTTTGAAAGCAGAAAGGTTGGGAGAAAGTCAGACAGACCGTGTGAGAGAATTCCAGAGGAGGGGTGCAGCTCTTGCAAAAGTCTTGAATGCAAGCATGTGAGGAGGTAATGAGAGAAGTGTTGAGTAGCAGGTCAGTAGAGGAGCATAGTAAGCAGTTGGGTGAGTATTTAGAGATGAGTTCAGAGATGTAGGGGGGGAAAGAGTTATGAAGTGCTTTGAATATCAGGGTCATTAATTTGAATTTAATTCTGATGGGTAGTGGAAGCCAGTGCAGCTATTGGCAGAATGGTGTGGCAGAGGAGGAGCGGTTGCTGTGGTATATGAGCCTCTCTGCAGTGTTCATTATGGACTGGAGAGGTGACAGTCTCTGGTGGGGAAGGCCAATTAAGAGAGAGTTACAATAGTCTAGACGTGATATGACGAGAGAGTGAATAAGAATTTTGGCAGCATCTTGGGTGATAAATGATCGTATTTTGGATATGTTCCCTAGGTGGAAGTGACATTACTTAATAAGTGACTGGACATGACAGAATCTAGGGTAACCACAGGCCTGGGGAGATGGGGGTGATAATGGAATTGTTAACTATGACGGATACTTCAGGGATGTTACTGGTGTTAGTTGGAGGAAAGAGAACCATTTCCGTTTTAGGGAGGTTTAATTTAAGGTAGCGTTGCAACATCCAGGTAGAGATAGCGGACAGGCAGGAGGAGATGAGAATTAGGAGTTCTGGGTTGAGATCAGAAGATGAGAGATAGATCTGAGTATCGTCAGCATAGAGGTGGTAGTGGAAACCATATGATTTGATTAATTTGCCGAGGGAGGAAGTATAGAGGGAGAATAATAAGGGTCCCAGGACAGAGCCTTGAGGAACCCCAACAGAAAGAGGTAGGGGAGAAGATGCTACTCCGTTGTAGGAGACACTGAAGGAACGATTAGTGAGGTAAGAAGAGAACCAGGACAAGGCCGTGTCACGAAGGCCAAGCGAATGGAGGGACTGGAGGAGGAGAGGGTGATCTACATTGTCAAATGCAGCTGAGAGATCAAGTAGTATTAGTAGTGAGAAATGATTGTTGGCTTTAGCTGATAAAAGGTCATTAATTAGTCGGGTCAAGGCAGTTTCGGTGGAGTATTGTGGCTTAAAACCAGATTGTAGGGGGTCCAGTAGATTGTCAGAGAGGAATGAGGTTAGTCGGTTGTAGACTAGGCGCTCAAGTAGTTTGGAGATGAAAGGTAGCAGAGAGATAGGTCAGAGGTTGTCAAGATTGGAGAGGGTTTTTTCACTCTTAAGATTGGAGAGGGTTTTTTCACTCTTAAAGAGCAAGGAAAGTGTAAAATAGAATAAGGCTAGAAATACTGTATTTTGTATACTAAACATAAATATGAACTTACTGCATCACAAGCCTAATCAAACAAATGATTTATGCTTTCAAAGTTGGCCACAGGGGGCTGTCATCTTGTATACATCTTTGCAAGACTAAACTACATACACATGCTCAGTGTGGTCTCTTAGGGATCGTCATAAATGATAAAAAAAACTAGGCTGCTTGAGTTCTGCATGGCTGGTAAGTAAGGTAGGGGCTGCCCCTGCTGTTCATAAGTATGGTTGTTTCCCTGCCAGAAGTTAGGGACTGTCTGCAAATTCCTATCCACAGCACTAAATGAAGGGAGAATTTCACTGCATACAGTCAGGTTTCTTATAAAAACGGTACACATTTTTTAATTAAAGTATGTTGGAGATAGATTTCTTTTTCATTAAAGAAAGTAAAAATGGGATTTTATTTCTTTGCCTTTCCTTGCCCTTTAAAAACCCTTTTTTTGTTAACTCATGCATTTGCTTATATACAAAATTACTTATGAGACAGGGGACTTTATACTTTAATATATTTTTATTTAGCCATAGGAGTGCTCCCACAACCCCCCTTTTTGTATTTGCCACTGTCTGATTGTCATGTTTACATGTCTCTGTGCATTCCTGTTGAATACATTTTTGTAGCACAAAAATGACAGCCATTCTTACTATCTGGGAAATCAGAACTTCACATATTTTTAAGTTTTCTATTCCAGGCTAGGAGTACTCTTTTGAGGACTATAACATTTTTGTCATTTTGGTCCCATGCACTATCATATATTTTTTTCTACCGTGTATAGTGGTTTTTTATCCTTGTTGTGTTTTATAAGTAAAGTTTTACATACAAGCAGAAGCTACCAAGATTTATTATTATTATTATCCATTGATTAGCATAGGAAAAATCTTTTGTGAGCAAGGAGGCCCTCTGATCCTATCTTTATTCTATAACCCTGGTTTGTTATATTAATGTAAGACCCTGTTTGGCGAACTAAAGCTTAATTAAAGAAGTAGCTAGAAATGCTGCACATAATGTTTTCGGCTTCTGTAACAGCCCAAAGCAACCACAGCCATTTAGCAGGGAAGTTCTATGCCTCTGAACAGCATCTCACTGGGACAGTAGGACATTGGGAAAAACCCCGGTGGGCCCCAGCCCTCATGGGCCCCTGCCAGCCCAGACCCTCTCTCCTTATCAGCCCTGAAAGAAAATACTATGAGTGGCGGTAGCGCTGGTGAATATTATCACAGAGAGCTCTGTGTAAAACTTTTATTGAACCAAATTTCTTCTTATAAGACTAAAAAATTAAGAGGTACATTTGGAAATTGAAAGAATTGGAACTGGGTTTGCACACAACTTCTGGACAGATGCAGCTGTCAGTGACAGGATTTTATAATATCACTGCTCATACATAAAAGTTTAAGTAGTTTAAATTGATAGGTAATTATCTTTTATTATCAGTTACTGGTTTATTACAAAAATAGTGACTGCGCATTTAAAAATATAAGCTTAAAATTAAAGTTGTATTCTACCTTTTTTTATAGAGTGCCAATTGCCAAGAATGATGTGAACAGCTGGGACCTCTCTGTTCAACTGGATGGTAAAAGCCACTCTGTTAAAGTCACCAGGATAAATGATAAATTCTCAGTAAGTTGTGTTCAAGTACGTTTCTTTGGTCAAGCAGGTTACTGCAACTATGTGTACCCTTTGGCATTTAACTGCTTGTTAAATTGCAGTTACTCGCATTCCTTTACTGATTGTTATGAAATTGACTGGCCTACCAATACCCTGAACACTAGTGATTTGGTCTTGTGGCTAAAGTATTGCAAATATTATTATGGATGCAAAAGCTGTTTAATTTCTTCTATTGCCCAAATATCACATGTATCAAAATGCAAGTAAATCAATGAACTCAAATGTTGTATAATGAATATATGCTTACTTTTTTAAATTAAATTTACCCTTATTTACTTTAAAAAGTTTAACTGATAAAAACCTGTATGTCATAGTCACCTTAAAGGGGAACTTTCATGAAAATGAAAATTTAATATAAGCTTCAGCATACTGAAACAAGAAACTTTCTAAATACAATCAATTAAATATTCTGCATTGATTCTGAAATAATCAAGTTTATCTTCACTATCCCTCTCTCAGCTTCTGCTTATCTTCATTCTCTCTTCATGCAGGAGTTGGGTGTCAGATATTCATTGACAGTTAGAGACAATGTATCTTATAGAGGGGGGCTTTCTTTCCTAGCAGATGAATTAGAGATCACTCAAATTACTGGTTTCAGTACAAACAAAACAACTGCCTTTTGCACAAATTGAGTCATGTTTGTTGATTTTAATTAGGAATGCATCGAATCCAGGACTTGGTTCGGGATTCAGCCTTTTTCAGCAGGATTTGGATTCGACCGAATCCATTTGCATGGCTGAACCAAATCCAAATCTTAATTTGCATATGCAAATTAGGGCCAGGGAGGGCAATCATGTGGCTTTTTGGCACAAAACAAGGAAGTAAAAATGTTTTCCCACCCATTTGCAAATGCAAATTAGGGTTCTGATTCTGTATGTGGCCAAATCTTTCGGGATGGATTCAGGGGTTCGGCCGATCCAATATAGTGGATTCTGTGCATCCCTAATTTTAATAGAGTGAGCTCCAATACATCTTCTAGGCAAAAGGAGACCCCACCCCATAAGATTTATTGGATCTAACTGTCAATGAATATCTGACACCCAACTCCTGCGTGAAGACAGAATGAAGAGAAACATGCTGAAAGGGGGACAGTAAAGATATTATTTTTAATTGAATATATTTAGGAAACTTATTTTATTATGATGAAGCTTATATTTGTTTCATTTTCACAAGTTTCCCTTTAAGGACACTATATGAAATTGATATATTTAAAGTAAGTGTAAAGTCAGTCTGTCTGCAGTACGCCTGCATTCTTATATTCATTATACTGCCTAAAGCAAGTTAGAGTGAGAATACTTTATCTTTATAGAGCCCAATGTTCTCTAGAGCCCAATGTTGGAAGTACGTTTGTGGAAAAGAGATCTTCAGAGTCTGAGAGAAGTTTAGTTATAAAAAAATATTAAAATAACATATTTTGACTGTACATCATAATTTTACCCACAGTAAACATATCACCATACCTGTAAAATGTTTTTATAAATATTATCAAAATTACAACATACTAATATATACATATTTAAACCAGTTCATATAACACACTTTTAATGAATACTTAAAATTTTATATTCTTATTGATTTTATTAAGTATTAGAAAAAAAAGACATACACCTTGACCTTTGGTAAATACCCCCCCCCCCAATGTTTATTAATGCATTCTATAAACATGACAGTTTATTTCTGCTGCAGACAGCCCAGTGCCTCATTGATAAATAGAATAGTTGTTTATACCAGGTTAAATGCACAAGTTGGTGATTTTTTTTTTTCTTTAAATGAAACAGATTTTGGCATAACACAACTTTTTCTTATGGAACTGTTACATGTTCAAGAGTGATTAGCAGCTAGAAAAAAATGATGGCTACTTAAATGATAAAACCTAATTTAATATCTCAAAAGAAGTTATAAAACATACAGAAGCAACATATATCATCCATTATAGTTTGGATGCATTTTTGAGAGACCACAATTCCCCTTTATTAATATGAGAATATGTAAACCATACTATACAACCTGCCAAAAGATTTTGCTACTGCCAAAGCTTGGGTGGAGGATAATGTAAATAAATAAAATTCATACTAACTGTACAAGAATAATGGTACATTGTACAGGTATTGGATCCCTTATCCGGAACCCCGTTATATAGAAAGTTCCGAATTACGGTTATAATTATATAATGAAATAATCCAAATTTTTAAAAATGATTTCCTTTTTCTCTGTAATAATAAAACAGTAGCTTGGACTTGATTCCAACTAAGATATAATTAATCCTTATTGGAAGCAAAACCAGCCTATTAGGTTTATTTAATGTTTACATGATTTTCTAGTACACTTAAGGTATGAAGATCCAAATTTAAAAAAGATCCGTTATCCAGCAAACACCAGGTCCCGAGTATTCTAGATAATAGGTCCCATACCTGTATATCTTTTCACATTGATATGATGTTGTGCATACAGAAAATGACTGTAATTTGACACCGTTTTTTGGGGGTAATGATGGCAGTGCTGCCATAACATTGTTCAAAAACCAATTGTAATCTTGACACAAAATCAAGTAATCAATCGACTGTACACATGCATAATTTGCATTTTTAAACATATCAAGTTTTTTTTGTTTTTTTTTTAATTCCTGTTTCGGAATGAACACTTTATTCAAAAACCAGTTGTATTGTTGAGACCAAATCAAGTAATCTATCAACTGTGCACATACACAATGTGCATTTTTAAACATATATAATATTTATTTTTTTAAATCCTGCTTTGGAATGAACACTTTGTGAAACGTTTCTCAAAGTGTTTGTATTTGATCTCACTATGTAAATGGGTCAAGAACATACTGCTTTGGCTATAAAAAAACAGATTTTGTGACATTACTCCAAAGGAATCAGAAAACCTCTCATAGATATGAGAGGTTTTCTGATTCCTTTGGAGTAATGTCACAAAATCTGTCTCTGCTAAAGTACTTTTTAGTTTGAAATCATTTGCATTCCATCTTCTTGTTTACATTTTTTCAGCTGCTGCTATATACGCTGTCATTCAGCTGTGTCAAAACATGGGCAGAAAGAACAATTTAATTGCGCCGACATTCAGAATGCACATTTCCCCTGATAAGTTTTCCCCTTTGAGATCTTGCTAGCAGTATTGCTAAAAAAAGACGCTGTTGTAGTGTGAAAGTGCATCAGCTGTGACTAAATGTTTTGATACAGCCTTCTCAAAGGAGCGACTAGTGGCTTCTCTTTTAATGTGTGAAGCCGTTTCAGACACAGATCCTCACATGGATCTAATTAGTCTTTCACAGGGACTGGAGGTCCATTTCTTGCAGCTGAATTCTCATTTCATTCCCCCATAACTAGAAACACCTCTCTTCAAACGGGTTCCTTCAAAGAAAGGGGAGTTTAGGGTTGCATGTTTTACAGCTTTTTGATGTTGATTTCCCTTTAACTGAGAAGATCTTATGTTTATACAACTGTTATTATTAAGAAAACATAGCCGTGTTCTGTAGGGATCATTTAGCAATGTCAGCGACTGATCTGTGGGGCAGACGATAGGTTGCAATTGTGAAGATAATCACTGTACTTTTGCTAAATAGTTTAATTTCTAAACAGGATAGAAAAGTGTAATTATATCATGGTTGGATATTGTGTAACTATATTATGTAAGAATGACAAGTAGGGTTACAGGTAAATGCATTTATTCCTAGTATGTGCTGATACATTTTCTATGTAGAATACTATAATTTACTAGGGTAGAAATGCTTTTTTTTTTTAATGTTGCAAATTTTATAGTTTTGGGCTAATGCGTTGTCAATGTAATAAAACTTCTTACTGAAAAAGTCACTATATTTGCTCCAAAAGATTAAGACACCTTCAAGTCCTTCTTAAGAGTGTGCAATTACAACTCGCAATGTGTTATAACAATTCGCAATGCAATAACTGTTTAAGGAAAAATATTACATTGCGATATGTGGATTTTTAATCTTATTGGTGCGCAATGTTTTGCTCTTTGCAACTTTAATTACATTCCCCCATAAGGTTTAAAATGAATAACAGAAGCATTGAGATATAACTGCATAATTAATATGAGCATGAGCAACTGTCTAATAACTCATATTTTTGCCAAAAAGTATATGTAATTCCTCTTATGACTGTTACACACTATAGGGTGAA
The DNA here is from genome assembly GCA_024363595.1 of Xenopus borealis. NCBI lineage: Eukaryota > Metazoa > Chordata > Amphibia > Anura > Pipidae > Xenopus > Xenopus borealis. Next base: position 120,435,808 of record CM044433.1, on the reverse strand, counting down.
TGTAATTATAATCACAAGTTTTTAAAATTGCATTTTGCAAATGTTTAGCACTTTTCATATTGTAAAATCATTCGCTGGCAAATATTACATTGCTCATTATATCTATGTAATAAAAAGTTAGGTTAACACCTGTTCTGGAGTTTCATCAAATATTTTGTTGCAGAAACACTTTGCAATTGCAAAACTTTATTACATATACTGTGCATGTTTACAAAAGCCATTTGTACTAAAACATTGAGAGGAAGTCGTTGAGGTCTGTAATTAGCCAAAAAGGACACAAACATGGTCACTAATGTTCAAAAAGGTGTTTGCAAAGGGTTGTTGCACTGATGAAATATTGTATTCCCCCATATGTATTTTGAACACTGCTAAAAAATAGTTGCAGTCAAAGACTCATGGTATGCCACAAGTCACTTCCATTAATAAGAAGGGATATCAAGTGAGTAGTGTTGGATTCATCACTTGAAAATGCATCTTGGTGATAATTGCAGGCCTAGAATCTCCATTGTTTCCCTTTAATGACAATTTGAAACAACCCTGATAGGCCCAATGAATGTTTTTATTTCTGATACTTGTAGCTGCAATAAATCTGCCTAAATAATTGTAGATACTAGTGCATCTGCTGGAAGTGAGTAATTATATCTCAGGAAAGTTTTACTGTTATAAGACCTGTTATCCAGAATGCGCAGGAACCAGGGTTTTATGCATAAGGGGTATTTCCTTAATTTGGATCTTCATATCTTAAGTCTACTAGAGTATCATGTAAGCATTAATAAACCCAATAGGCTGGTTTTGCTTCCAATAAGGATTAAACATATCTCAGTTAGGATCAAGTGCAAGCTACTGTTTTAGTATTACAGAGAAAAAGGAAAATAAAAGAAGTAGAAGAAGATCATTGATCCAGAAAATATAGGGGGTGATTAAATAACATACAATATACTTCCCCCTATTTGTATATTTGACTTAAAAGTCCTAGATATATAACTAAAACAAAGCAAGCTGATCCTCAACAGTAGTATATACAATACAGTACATAAATTTAAGAGATAAACGGTATATCACTTGCCTTACTTGGTAGCTTAAAGTGGACCCGTCACCCAAA
>CM044433.1:120381462-120429222 GCA_024363595.1 Xenopus borealis | reverse complement strand
CTATGTACACTATATACTACAGTTTCCATAGTTGTAGTGCACTAAGGTTGTATGTCTGTTTGGAGCTTTGTGGAAGTGGGGTAACTGAGGTACTGGGGATTTCTATTTAATTGAGGCTTTTGTTGGGGTACTGATTGTGCCTGTAAAACTTTTAGGGAAATATTTTTTACTGTTTGTCAACCTTGCCTTGCATAAGTTGCATTATCTAAGCCTACATTAAGCAACCATGAATTCATACAGTATATAGATTATTTATTTTTACTGCTAAATTGTTTTGTCATAATTATATGACCAAGTTACCAACGAATAATACATTTTTGTATGTATTATATTATAATACATCTTTGAATCATCGTCATTATTGTTCGTAAGGCCTTCCTTCAGATTATTACAATGATTATGCTTTATTTATATATCCTCCACATTTTACACAGTACTTTACAGCGATTCATCATTCACATCAATTGCTACCCCCATGGAGCCTATAAGCAGGAAATACAAGATCCCTGCTGAGGACAATATGCACATTGCTTCATTATAGAAATTATAGTTTGACACAATCTGTATTTTTTTAATAAGACTAAGTGCATCTTTTTGATGAGATATGCAATCCCTTAAAGTGATACTGACACTAAAAAAATGAATTTTACCATATGAATGTACATTAAATGTTGCCTATAGGTCATGTTGATCATCTTTTGCTGAGAGGTTTGTTTTTGTATATAATTGTTAGTTGTCGTTCCTAAGCCTGACTCTCTGACACTCTGACTTTGCCAACCTGACTGTCCCATCTCAGCCTGTTAGTTACAGTTTCTAATGCCAACGGACTCCTGCTGCACAAATATAGCAGCCCCCTCATACAGCAACATGGGGGATCAGACGGGTAATGTAAAAGCATCATGCAAATACTTTATGGCAAAGTTAGAAGTTGCTTTCAAAGCCAATATTATAATAGATGTAAAAAAGAGTTTCATTTCAGGTGTCAGTATCTCTAATGAACCTTCAAAGAGATTCCCAATTATAGATGTTAGTCTTACTGGCCGATGATTTTCTGGTTGGGATCCTGATCTGTTCTTGAATAGAAGTGCAACATCCTCCAATGACATAATACTGAACTAGAGAATACTTTAACTTTTAACAAAAAAAGGAAATTTTCTGACTAAGCCTAACTTAAAGGAAAGTAATGCCCCAATCAAATTTTTAACTACTGTAATGTACCACCCTGCTTCAAGCTGAACTTAACTAGATTCCACCACCCTCAAAACTTGCTGGGGTCTAGATAAACCACTTAGAGGCATATTTAGCAAGGTTCGAATTTCAAATTCATTTGAGTTTTTGTTTTTTTATGCTCCCATAAATTTGAAATTCGATTGCTCGAATTTTTTTAATTAAATTCAAAATTTTTAACCCTGGGCGAATGTAAATGCCGTAACACACCAATCGAATTAGAATCAAACTTCATCAAACTCAAATGTCAAGAAGGCTGTAAACATCACTGCATTGATCCCTGCACCACTCCCATTGACTTAAACAGTAATTCTCTAAATATTTCGGACACAATTAAATGGTAATTCGGCAGGTTTTAGGTGGCGAATAGTCAAATTCAAATTCTTAACGGGCCAGAGTATGATAAATCTCAAAATCTGAAAAGAAATTTAAAAAAAAACTCAGATCGAATTGGGATAACTCCCTAGTTGTATTTGACTGCTGTGACCATAAAAGAAAAATTGAAAATTCGAATTTACACCTTAATGTTGTTCGAGATGAAATGGCATTTGTGTGTATGTTCACATATGTTAGTAGGGGGTTGTCAATAAGACCATTCATTCTCCTACCCCACTTCAAGTAGAATATAAAATGCATATGGCCACAAATGGCACTTTCTTAAGATTTACCTGCAAGTTCATAACTGTTCTTGAAATAAGTTCTTCAACTGTTATTCTCATTGCATTCCATTAAATTAAATATCCAAAAGGCATTGTTTGAAAAAAAAAAATATATATATATATATTTAAAAGCAAAATACTTGCATTTGTCATGTACATATTTGAGCTTTTCAAGCTTGAAAGATAAAATAAATGCAATTTAATGAGACCTGTCATGCCGTTGACATGTTTTGCAACTTATTTTGAGGCTTGGAGTTAACTGTTCCACATGTAATTCGTATAGCACATTGGCAGGTTGCCCCAAAAGTGAGCAATGTAATGTGTTGGTAATATAAATAGCAAATTAGCATTTAAGCTACTGCACTTAAGTTATTTGATTTCACATGTGCCTCTAGTTGGCAAGAAAGGAGCGGAAATTAAACTCTCAAAAAATCTGAATGCATAAAGGAGCTTGGTTCTTTTGATTGAAACCACATACTTAGCATTTGATTTTAGCCAGTGCCAGTGGTAGGGAAAATTACAGCAGAAGAACAAATACACGGCAAGCTGTGAAAATGGCAATTGGCAATGCATGCCTTCAATGTGACTGCAGTATTTCTGCAAATTCATCCACAGCTATTCTATAATCTGTTATCGCTACAGGTATGCCAAATGGTTTTACCTTTATTTCGAGTGGAATTACTTCATACTCTTGTTCATCTAATACACTGCTCTTTCCACTAGCTAGTTCTCTAAAGATCTGATTCCTTTACTAAAATGGGGCCATATAAAGATTTCTAAAAAATGAAAGATCTTTTTCTTCCGCTTATTTTGTAATTCTTTTATCTTGTTTTCAGATTTTGCCTTATTTCTTCAAGTAGTCCATATACAATAATGTTGCTATGCACAATATGTTTGAATAATACCAACCAGGAAATATTCATATTAGTTTTTTTCCGTATACCATGTACACATTTTTCCTAGCACTCAAGAAATACTTTACGAAGGAAAAATAAAATTTTACAGTACACTAAATAGTTATTTATATAGTTTTTGTTTTTCAATTTAAAATAAACAACTACAATTTATAGTAAATATAGGGCTATATTAGTAATTGTCATTACCAATATGAAAAACCTTTAATAACCTAATAAAAAATATATTTGATTTGAAATGGTTCTCAGGCTGAACTAGCAAGTTGCAGTGTTGGAACAAACATTTTATATTGCAGCAATAATATAGATAGTTTAAGACCTCTGTTTTATTATGCGATTTTTAAAAATACATTTGCATAATGGTATGGTGTATTGTCTTCACAGGGCAATACTCTGTATTTTACCCAGTATTAAGAATTATAGTTAAGCCATACTTATTTAGAGGACAGATAGTATGTATGCTTCCTCACCAGGATTTTATCTTATTTCTTATCAAAAGATGGAAGTTACTTGCAGCGAATAATACACCACTCTAAACATAATACTGTACCTCAGATACTTTATCACCCAATGCGGTCTACAGTTAGAGGTCAGTTTATTTTGTGAAAAAAATCAAGATTGAACTCAAATTTGGGTTTTTTTCTGGATTCAGAAAAAGTTGATAAGCTGTAGGACTTGATCACAAGGAAAATTGTATTGTTCCATTCAGTTTTGCAAAAAAGACTGTATAAAAAAAACCTTATACAAGTATGGGACCTGTTATCCAGAATGCTTGAGACCAGGCTTTTCCCAGATAAGGGATATTTCCATAATTTGGATCACCATACCTTAAGTCTACTAAATCATTTAAATAAACCCAATAGGATTGTTTTGCCAGCAGTAAGGATTAATTATATCAAGTACAAGGTACGGTTTTATAGTTACTGAGAAAAAGGAAATGTTTTAAAAAATTTGTATCTGAATAAAATGGATCCAATGGGACATGACCGCCCTGTAATTTGGAACTTTCTGGATAACCGGTTTCCGGATAACTGACTCTATAGCTTTACTCAATGCAGATGTGAGCTGCATGGCTCCATTGCACTGGAACATGCAGTGCTTCATTGTATGTGCAACTAGTGCAAATACAGGCACAAAGCAGTAATATATATATATATATATATATATATATATATATATTATATATAAGTGCTGGAATGCCAAAGATCATTGTGTGTGTGGTTTTCCATTTCTGTGCCTAGCATATCAACTGGCAATAGTATATTAGTTCATAAATCTCTGAATGTGACAACACTAAGTTGTACTCATGTACATTATTTTATGCTGTATGGCTTGGCTATTAGGGTTTATGCATGACACAACAGGCTTAGACATTTGCTTTCAGGCAGTGCGTTCTGTGTATTGTGATATATTTTTAATATGGACTGTATTGTAAAAGAATGATCGAATGTGCTAATTGTAATACATATTCTCTGAGTAGACCTTTTAAACACAATAGTGTAGGTTTTTATTTTGACTTTGCATTCTTGAAATTATTAATTTATTTTTCTACAAATATGCAACAAAAGTGTTTTGTTTTTTGTTTTGTTATTATTAATTAATTTTTCTACAAATATGCAACAAAAGTGTTTTGTTTTTTTGTTTTGTTATTGTCCATGTGCATTTATCCCCATTATATTCTTGTGCAGCTAAGAATAGGCCGTCTCTATTATTTAGTCTCCATCTCCTTAGCAGAAAGTTCTATCACAGGGACAAAATGAAAAAAACAGGCAGCACAGCTCAGACAAAGATAGCAAAGTGTAACTGATCCCTGATCTCCTTGAAATTCTTCACCAGATCAGTAACAAAGAAAAAGGACAGAATGGCTGTCATTACAGAATGGCACTAATTAGAGTGGGGTGGGGAAGGTCATTTTGCTTTCACTCTGAGAGCTATTGAGGCAAGATGCACGCAAATATGTACTAAGCAAGCTTGGTGCAATTGATCGGTTTATTCAATTGACTGTATAGTGTTTTTTAATGCCCTATGTCATTGTAGTATGTGAGTATTGTAGAGGAAGCTATAACGAAGGTAACATTTAGCAATGAGCAAGGTCCGTGGATAGCAGTTAGTGGGTATAGACCGCCATGGATTGCTCTCAATCTTATCCACTTTACTGTTATCTTTTCACCCAAACTAGACTTGATATTTTTATTTACTTGCTTCCAAAAATAGCATATCAGAAGCAGAAACTGATTAATATATATAATTGCTGAAAACCACTGACAAATATATTGGTCCATTATTATCATTATTATTATTATTGTTATTAATAATAAGAATATAATTATTATAATATACATTCTATTAGAGTGTGTAAAGCATGGCATAGCTTTCTATAAAGATAATAAACCAATTAAGTTTTTTCTAATTTGCTTGATTTGCAATCATAGCAACACCTGATAAATAGTTTATACTTTGATTTAAACCAGGTTTAGGATTGAAAAAAAAACCTCTGAATAAGCAGTTTACAATAAACATATTTTTAGTTTTAGCTTCTGAAAACATCTGTAAATGGGTGATGCCACAATATCAGCTTTTCCATGGTTGTTAATCTCTTAGAAATTTGCCAAAAGAGGTGGCCCACTGTGGTGTGAGACAAGTGTTGATACAATATTGCTACAATATCTTTTTGAGACTTTGGAACAGCAAGGCAACTATTGATGCAAATTCACTAGCCTAATCATGAGAATCACAAGGGCATTTCTAACCACGGATGTTGGTTATTGTAAAAAGGTTGCAAAAAAACTTTATTGATAACACAAGTTGTAATCCTATTGATATATATTTTACTATAAAAAATGCAAAGCTTCACATACTCATTGTAGAAAAAAAACTTATGACTAGTGACTTTTGTTTTTTTTTTTGGAGCACAGTCATTCTGGAGGGCAAGCTCCACCTACCTCTACAATAGGGCTTCTGTTGGAGCAAAGTAGCAAATATCTGTGTGAGGTTTAAACATAGGGTACTATTAGTTCCCTACATAGCCAGGAAATCTTTTTCTCCAGCTCTGGGAACAATTTACATATGTAGTCATAATACCATTTGTGCCTGCTAAATAATTCTAAGTAAAAATCTAAAAAAAACATAAAACTGTCTTTGGTACATAGTAGTGAATATCTTGCATATCATACTGTTATTGGTAAAACTCATTCTACTACGATATAATGGGAAGCAGTGTTAGCAGCTCTAGGTGTTTTGAGACGATAGTGATATGAACTACCAATGTACCCATACCATAATATAAGATCATTGAGATTTTACAGCTACTCTTTTCTGATAAAATTGCTACTAAGCTGTTCAAATCCACATTTTTCTTGTGATTTGTCTGTCGGAAAGCTACAGTATATGGCAACAGTTGGTAATCTCCTCACATAGAATATAACAAATGTAGGACAATATCCCTTATATATGTGTCAGGTGACAAAATAGTTTGTTTGCAAGAGGTATATTTTAATTTAAATGGAAAAGGAGCAAGAAACTAACCATTGACTGATACGAGTTGAAGCCTTAAAACCAGGTGCTGTTAATAGGGGTAAAGCATCATGGTAATCACAAAGATTCCTCTAGTTATTCAGTATTGGAAACCTGCCATAGGGAAGTTACTTAAAGTCAAACTTCAGGCATTTGTCTCACTTTGAAAATTTATTTTTATGAGGATTCCATGACTTTTTCAACAGTATAATGAATGTTGAGAACCTTTCCATAAAAGTTGTAAATTTGCTAGCTAAAATCTCAGGGTCTAATAAAAATGCCATGTAAGCAAAGTCATATAACTTGAGTAACATTTGATGAAGGATATGTGAATAATTTTGGGACAACATATGGTGGGCCACAGCTTCACAAATAAAAAGGGGTTAGAGAGCTGTTTCTATCTGTATAGAAGTGGTCAAAAGTGGAAATAAGTATTTTTATAAAATGTTTAAAATTTACTTTTAATTTGGTAATTTTTTATTTTTACCTACTGTTAGGTACTTGTTTACCAGTCATAGAAAGCAGAAAACAAAACCCTGAACTGTAAAATTGAAGAGTTTATATCTCTTCTGAAAAGTTAAAGGTTTTGAATATGCATACTTGTTTTAACTATGTAATGTTAGAACAGTAAAGCCTATGGCCCTATGCTAAAATGTTTTATCTGGCAGAGAAGGTGGATTTTGGCCGTACAGATTTAGAACACAAATCTACTGACAAGTGGATTGTATTAAAGTTATGAATGGAATGTCCAGACTTAGGAGTTTTTCATTCGGTGGAGAATACTTTCTGTTGCTGACCTCAGGTGTGCAGATTTCTTATATGATATCCGACAACTCGGGCTGCTAATTAATAAATATTCAAGAAAAGTGTACCCTTAGTTTAACTGAATTAGGCAAATCCTTGATGAAGGACCTTGGGGTACTTATGGATAATAAACTTAGCTGTAGCATGCAATGGCAATAATAAATTGCTGACGAGTACAGAGTTGATTCCGGGACTGATTCGATTGCCATATTGAAGTAAGGAAGGAATTTATCCCCATATAAAGCAATTGGAGTGGCTTCAAGTAGTGTTTTTCAGCTTCCTCAATCAACTAGCATTTAGGCAGATTTCTTTTAGAGAAAAAGGTTTAACTCAATGAACCTGTCTCTTTTGGACCCAAACTTCAATGTTACTGTTTATAATTATGGATCTAACCAAAAATCATATAATTATTAGATTTAAGACAATTTGAAAATGCTTTATAACTTGTAAACAGCAACCAGGTTAATGTTTTGTTTTTTTTTCTTTTAAATAGTGGGTTTGCCTATGACAGCATAATCCATTAAAAATAATCAAATAATCTGAACCATAAAGATATGCAGTCAGATTTTCCAGTTGTGCAATGATTAACCAGAAACGTGAGCTAAAAAAACAGTTTAGCTGTAATGTATCCTGTGTGAAATCAAAGTCCATAAGGTCATAATAATTCCCACCACATCTCATAATGTGCCTAACATGCATTCTATGTGTCATAAACTATCTTCAGTTTTGTCAATTTTGGCTGTCTGTTTTTTTTAGCACAATTTAGAGTGATGACATAAAGTTCAGATACAGTATTGCTTGTTAAACAGCAGCATAACTACAAGGCAAAATTTGCCATAGGTTCCACCCCTACCCCCCAGCATACACCTCATGTGCTCTCCTACCTGCCAGACTTCATGCCCTATGGGGAGTGGGCCCAGGCGCTGTCACACCCCTGCCCCCCTACTGGTAGTTAAATTTTTTTTTAAAGTTTCCGAATCAGGGAACTATATTAGATTTGTAGTTGGGGCAGTGACGAGAGAGTTCAACCCTGATGTAAGCTACTGTATATCTGTATGTAAGAATTATTCATAATAACTTTCACTTAATACATGCACATTTATCTCTTATACAGTGTTGATATGCAGTGTCTTACTTTAGGGGCAGTTGTGTCTGAAGTCACTAAATAGTTAAAGGAGATAGAAAGTTTAAATCACTGGGGGGGGTACCAAATGGTAAGCACCTCCCCCCATTATTATATTCTCTTACCCTGGTCTGGTGCTCCTGTTAACAGAAAAGTGCACCGGCCCATGGTGCTTCTGAGCGAGTATCACTTGGGGATCCTCTTCTTTGGTTTCTTCAATGGCCCTGGTTGACACGTGCAGTAGAGTGAAAAAACAACTTTTTGCTTAAAATTTATATTTTCACACAGCTGCACAAAGAACACCTGTCACAAAAAAAGGGAAAAGCAGAAAGGAATAGCAATGTGGTGCACACTCAGAAGTACTGAGTGCTCTGGTGCAGTTTTCTCTTAACAGGAGCACTGGCCTGGCGTATCGAGTAAGTTATTATAGTCACTAGGGGGTGCCTTACATTTGGTATCCCCAGTGATTTATCAGAAAACGCAGGAAGGAAAAGCAAAATGGTGCACGTTTGGAAGTTCCCTGGTCCAGTGCAGTTTTCTGCCAACAGGAGCACTGGTTATTATAACCACCCAGTGATTAAACCTTTTATTTTCCTTTAAAGATACTTGTGTGTACCCAAAATTGCATTTTCTATACTGCCCTTGCTCATGTAAATGAGCTCTTATGTTACCAGCAAAACAGAACTCTTAATACATTTTTTAAAATTCTTCTTAGGTAGGAGCACCACAAAATTTTCCCAAATGCTAGAATATACTATGTCATATAGATCAAGAGAAAATAACAAAACATTTTATATAAAAGATTTGTGTACCTGTTGCAGTTATACATATACACATCCATTATTCAACATTTTTAGCTGCCCATCCCTTCACCCTTCTTTAGTGACACCAAACCAGACCACTTTGACCATTAGGCCATACCACCTGCCATGTTATGTGCTCTTTCCATTCCCTCTCTGACTGTCAGTCATAATGTCCCTTTGTTGTGAGCCACTGAATTGGCTTTCATGTAGGAACTAGCTGTGGAACCTTTATGTGTAATATGAAGACCAGTGACTTGTGGCTTTACGTCCCACAGTGGTTTTGGGCACTTTCTTGCCACATTTATGCAAGATAAAAATGTAAATAAACACCTGACGTCCTCACTGCTGGCCATGAAAGTCTAATTAAAGCAACTAATAAAACCACATGAGCATTGCCTGTGCAGATATTATTATGGTTGTTTTATGACACACCTGCACTCAAAATGTTCACCTGGTTATTGAATTCAAATACACTTTTTAGGTGAGATTTGTTCATGAGTTTTCACATGATTTCCATAGATATCAGTGCTGGGAGAATCAAGTTTTTTTCTCTAGTTTTGATGCCACATTAGGCCCAAACACTGGGTTGTTTGATCAACTTGTGGGATTGTCTTTGAAATTCAAGGAACCCTTTAAGGCCAAGTGAACCCCAAAATAAAAGTTTGCCTAATAAACGAAAACAAAATTATAAGCAACTTTCCAATATAAATATATTAACAGCTTTTAACATTATTTGTTAAAACAATTGCTATTGAAGGCAGCATTTACCTAACTTCTAGTTGTTCCTTTCTAAACAATGTTTCAAAAGTCTTCATTCTCCATGTTAGTTAGTCGTCATAGACAATTAACCACCTTGGGTGAATGGCAAATCAAATGATCTCTGTATTGGGGACAATAGCTATTCTATGTTATAGGCTATGTTAAAAGATTCATGTTTCCAAACAACACATTCTTCTGATCACTCTACTGTAGAACAAACTAGGTTTTTAGGTTTATATGGGTGAGGAAGGTAGAGGGAAGCAAAACACATCTACATTCGATGCGCTATGGAGCTTTCACACAACATCAATAACACAAGGCACTCCACTAAATATTCTGTCAATAGGTTAAGCCGATGTGAGAGTTTTGCTGCTTGTGCATAGTTGGAAGCTTAATAAATTGTTGCTTCACTTGGTGAACTACTTGCTATTATGGTGATAGGAACCTGTGTGTGTGTCAAAAATGTTAATTTGAGAATAGATGGGTTTTATACATTTTTTTATATCTTTTGTCTCTAGGCCACCTGCAGAGAGTTCCTGTGTATGGTTAGATTAGACAATATGAAAATAAATGTAAGACTCTGTATAAGGTTGCATCTGGCTGTTTCGAAGCATAGTCCCAGTACTGCATTTAGCTTTTTTTTTTTTAAAGAGTGTCTTGAAAAACATAACATTACGGGAGAAGTAAATATAAATAAGCAATACAAAATATGCAATGCGTATTTTACTGTGGGATATAATTTTTTTCACTATCATGTATTTCCAGTGATTCTAGGTTGTCTGTGTATGTACCCACAAGCTCTTATCTCCATTTCCATTCATTAGTATTACTATTTTTCTCCTAACGCAATCTTGACATTAATTTAATAACATGGATCTTTATAGAAAGCGCCTATCAAGCTTTATTTCTGGTTAACAGTGAGTGTTCAGGATATACCATACATTCTACCTAATGATTTGTTCAAACAGCCTCCTGCTGCTACAGACCTCTTTAGCAGTGTGTCATTCAAAAGCAGTTAATTATTGAATATTATTTTGTACACTGACAAAGCATGTGCTATAGATTTTTGGGGGCTATGTGTTTTAACTTGGATTATAATTTATAGTAATAATTTATAACTCACAGCAGTGGGTGAAGAGCCTATTAAATTTTTACATTATGCTATGAAAAAAATTAACCACATAACTTCGGGAGCATCTTAGTCCATTTTTAGTTCACTGTGTAATTACATGCTTTTTGTGTATTACTTTTTTTTGTGAGCTGTTGATGGCAATGAGAATTTTTGTGTTTCTTCACATAAACATTATCTTTTGTATTTCTCTGAGAATAGACAAGTGATTAGCCTTGATTACAGACAGTTGGACAGTGCATTTTGTATTCCTTTTCTTATCGCTGATGCATAGGAGTTAAGGCTTTAATGATGGCTTCATAAAAAATTTAGGCTGTTGGGGAATGATATTTATATGGTGGTAAACAGCATCTCTATTGCCTTGCTATATCATATTACCAATCTTCTTTTTAACAATTTTTTTAAAAAAAAGCTGATTTCATTTGTTTGTACTGTAATGTCTAGAGAAGATATATTATTAAAGTAGAAATTTTTTTAGTACTATTTCTTTAATCCACTGCATTGAGAAATAGCAATGACAATCCTGTAGCTTTTTTAGTGTAATAATTCTTTTATATTATGTTTGTTCCATGTCATATTTATGTTAGAGTACACAATCTCAGATGAAGATGTATTGAGATATTAGCATATTATTATTGTTTGCTCAGCTTTACATTTTTTTGCCTAGGTTTTTAACCCTGGTTTGTCTGCAATATTACTTTTTAAATTTTCATAACGTTTAAACCACAATAAGAACCTATCTTCAGCTTTTGAAATCAAACAATAGTAAATTATCAATCAGGCCCTAATCCTTCATTGATGCTTTTGTGGCAACTTGCATTAAAGTCCTTAGGGGCAGCAGTGGTAATTTCAGATGCATCCACAAATGTATGCAACAGAGCACAGTACAACAATGGTAGAATGCTTCCACCCCTGAAAATTTACCCTTTGCGGTACCAGGTGCTACAGTGGGAGACCCACTCCTGCTATACGGGTCATACAGGTACATAGAAAGATTCCAGTGGCACACTGAATATTGAAAAAGTGTAGAATTTATTCACCCCAAACACACAAAAAAAAGGCAATGTTTCGGACCACTCGGGCCCTTTATCGAGCTTGCAACAGAGTACAGTATCATGGATTCCAGTCTTAATATAACCATTAATTGGTGAACCCCATGGTTACCCAGCCAGTCACAAATCCATGTTAAGCCTGACAGGATATTGGTCATTGATTTCTCATCCTCTTACTCTGTGGTCGGTATCTTAAACAAGCAAATGATACTTCCTTCACAAGCTACTCCATGAGCCACATGTGCTTATTATATGATAGAAAATAAAAAAAAATGGCCCTGGCCCATGGATATTTGCAGCCAAATTAATAAACACATAGCAGAGTGTATAATAATATAATGTGGCTAACATATTTACAGATTTATCATGTTAGACTTTTCTTCTCCCTAAGGATTAAGTATTGGAGACTATACTGTAGGGCCTTACCAGTGGTTTTTAATACAGGACAACACCCTGCTATCCCTTCTATCTATTGATGCTCACTGACATTGCTTGCTAAAGCTAAGTTTATTATCTCAAAAGCCAAAAAATGGATCGGCGCCTAAGGCTGCGGGGGAATCAAGGAAAAAGAAGGCACTATATAGTGCAGTAAATCAGATATCTGTTGGGGCACCCAGGTGTGCTTGGATTAATAAATGGAGCTAGTGGTTATGTGAAGGGTTTCCTTTAAGCAATTGAAGTGGGTCCGAGGGGTTCACTTTACACTCTCAGATTGTATCCACGGGGTCAACCAAAGCATGTTACAAACAATATGGCAGAAATGCATATGCCTCTCATGAAGCTGATGACGTCAGCGAAATGCGTCGGGCGAAAGTAAACAGCGCTGCAGTGGGAACACGGTCCGCAAGGAAGGATGAGGAGAAATATTATTGCCGGCAGAAAGTACCAACCTCCCTACCCCCGGACCAACCCCGGATAAGAGCCTGCAAACGCTGATAAGTGATTGTATCACTTTTTAAATGTGAGTGTAATATTTTATTAAAGTTTGTCTTTTTAAATACAATTACACTATGAGATGCTTGCTTTTTTCCCATTGAGTCAGATAAAGCGCTGAAGGAAGAGATCAACTAAGTTCTATTATACGCAACATTCCAAGACTTGGTCTTGTAAGTAGGCATTTCTGCCATATTGTTTGTAACACGCTTTGGGTGACCCCGTGGATACAATCTGAGAGTGTAAAGTGAACCCCTCGGACCCACTTCAATTGCTTAAAGGAAACCCTTCACATACCCACTAGCACCATTTATTAATCCAAGCACACCTGGGTGCCCCAACAGATATCTGATTTACTGCACTATATAGTGCCTTCTTTTTCCTTGATTCCCCCGCAGCCTTAGGCGCCGATCCATTTTTTGGCTTTTGAGATTTTTCGTACCCAGCGAGGAGACTGTGGAAGGATCGGCAGGAGGAAGTTTAACCAAAGGACTCACTAACTTTTCTTTCCATATATACATAATATTTGTGTATTATTTTTTGGTAAGTTTATCTATCAGTAACCCTTGTAACCTTAAATTTATCATGATTTTTAAAATGATTTATTATTTTTTGTTTTTCCAAGAAATGGATATACAGAAGAGAAGATAAAAACATATAGCAAGTGAAGACAGCCCGTAGTAATGAAAACACACAAAAGCATAGTATTACAGCATGTGTGTGCATCTAATGTATTTAACCAGCCTACAATTGTGATTTAGGGCTAGAGCAGACGGGGAGATTCGGGGGCATTTTGTCGCCTGGCGACTTGTAGCCCCCGAACCTCCCCGAATAGACAGGTCCTGGGGCGCACCGGCGTTACTTGAAAACGCCTGCGCCTATTCACACGCAGCGGCGCGATTTGTGGAATCGCTCCAAATTGACTCGCGAGTCAATTTGGAGCAATTCCACAAATCGCACCGCTGCGTGTGAATAGGCGCAGGCGTTTTCAAGTAACGCCGGTGCGCCCCAGGACCTGTCTATTCGGGGAGGTTCGGGGGGCTACAAGTCGCGGCTACAAGTCGCCAGGCGACAAAATGCCCCCGAATCTCCCCGTCTGCTCTAGCCCTAATGGCTACTGTAATCACCTGATAGCTTGTCAACATCAGTTGCTCATGAGAGAGAGGACTTAGCCTAAGCCCTAAAGTAACTAGGGAATTTGGAGATTTAGAGGGAAGCAAGCTAAAAGAGAAGAGGGGAATAGAGGGTGAAATATTGAGGGCTGGCTGTGCCCAAATAGGTAATTCACATTGTTTCTAGTATTCGTCTCTCAAACTCCATCAAGGGGAGCCACAGTAAAGCATTGCCATATCCCTTGCCCTGCAAATGTGCCCTTAAGGCCTCCATTGATCTGATCAACTTCATCTTTAAAACACATCACTTGGGTATAAGGGGAGGTCATTTTCCTCAAATCATCTGTGTCATCTGCAAACAAGGCATCTTATTTATATAAACTGTAGTTGTGATTTTGCAGATTTTGTTTTCTTTTTTTTTTTAATTTTGAACTCACCATAGAAACTCACTCACTTTCAATTCATTCCTGTGGGATTTTAAATGAATTTTGTTATCAAATGGTTAACTCAATTGATACATTCTAAAAATCCCATTGGAATGATTTGAAAGTTTTTTTTAATTGAAAAGATGGTGCGCACACACCCATATAGCAGTCGGGGAGTGTACCCCTTTTATTTATGCCACCTAATATCAACGTTTCGGGGGGAACACAGCCTCCCTTCTTCAGGATGAAGAAGGGAGGCTCTGTTCCCCCTGAAACGTTGATATTAGGTGGCATAAATAAAAGGGGTACACTCCCTGACTGCTATATGGGTGTGTGCGGACCGTCTTTTCAACTCCGAAGTTGCTAAGGGACCCGGCTGGGTCGACGGAGGACCAGCACCACTTTTGCAGACCAGTGGAAGGAAGGTGTGCGGTAAAAGATATTACAATTGTTTGAAAGTTTTTGTGACATCACTGCTGGGCAGGCTCAGGTCCATAAAAAGAGGACGGCAGTAGCAGGGCCAGGCCGGGTGTGGATTATCAAGTCCGAATTTATCTCATTATCTGTATTAAAAAAGTCCTACCAACTCCGAATTGCCGATAGGACTTTATTTATTATAGAAAAAGCTTACTATAATTGGTTCATGCAAAAAAAATCTGAAAAAACCCTGAATTATCCTGCCAAAATTCAGATTTTCCTGACAAAAAGTCAGATCATTCTGCCAAAATCAAACTTTAGGTGCCATTTTTGGCCGAAACTCTGCATGATACCATGATATTGAGACCATGATATTGAAATGGGAACTTTGCTATTGACTTCTACAGGACCCCGAAAGCTTGGATATGGCTGATATTCAGATTCTGACTTTTTTTCAGCTTCGAGGTATAATAAATTCTAAAAAAAAAAATTTTTGTATTTGGAGTTTGATAAATAAGCCTCATAATGTTTTGCTGAAGAATGGTTAACCTTGTAAGTTGGAAGGATATTTGAAAAATAAACGAAATTGGAGTCCAGAAAGGTTCTGAAACGGTGTTGATGCCATGATGCATCAGGATGTTGTGGTAATCCATTTGGTTACAAATGAAAACATGAATTGAAGTTTTTCTCTTTAATGTATAGAGCAAATAAATAGAATGATGTTTAACATATTTAAATAAAAGATAGCTCTTGAAAATTAACTGGAATATGTACTCTTTGACTAGTAATTACATCTACTTGAGTTATTTGAGTTATTTTACAATATATCAAAGAGTTGTGAATTTACAGATAGCTAAAGGATTTTTGTCATTTAAAAAAAATGCAAACAGGAGTAGAGAAAAATATATTGGCCAAATTTGTCAAAATTCAATTTGAGAAAAATTCAGAGAAAAAATTCCGATGTGAATAATATATCAAGTATTTTCAATGGGAGCAACTATATTTTTGAGATTTAGTGGGGGGGGGGGGAGAAACAAAAATAATACAATCAATTGTATTTATTAAGAAATAACTTACAGAAACTCTGCTTCCTGTCCTCTACAGAAAAGGCGACAGGGCGATGTTGATCCATCGTGTAGCGTTCAATTTCTTCTCCCATACTCTCCTGACAGCCTGTATTCATGTACCGTAACTGCCACAACCTTCACCTCAGGGTCCGTCTCCACCGAAGCCCAGTCCTTGGGGGTGCCAGTCACGAGGTGAACTCCACAGCCAAAGTGAGGGATCCCCCGCACCCCAAATAGACAGACTTTGCCCTGGAGTTGGGCACAGGGTATGGCTGTGCTCTCTACTCAAGCTCATTGGTCCCGTATTGTGTGTGGTATCGGGGATGAAGCTCCCCCGGCTGCCCCAGGCGCACTCGTACACAACATTGAAAGCAAAGCACAAGTGCGCCTGGGGCAGCCGGGGGAGCTTCATCCTTGATACCACGCACAATAACGGAACCAATGAGCTTGAGTAGAGAATCGCTTTAGAATTGGCAGGTTCTTTGTGCAAAAGCGCAGCTGTACCCTCTGTGCCCAACTCCAGGGCAAAGTCTGTCTATTTGGGGGTCGGGCGCTGAGCGAGGAGTTTGGGGTGCGGGGGGGATCCCTCACTTTGGCTGTGGAGTTGACCTCATGAACGGCACCCCCAAGGACTGGGCTTCGGTGGAGACTGACCCCGAGGTGAAGGTTGGGGCAGTTACGGTACATGAACACACAGGCTGTCAGGAGAATATGGGAGAAGAAAAATCGAACACTACACGATGGATCAACATTGCCCTGTCGCCTTTTCTGTAGAGGACAGGAAGCAGAGTTTCTGTAAGTTATTTCTTAATAAAGACTTTCCTATTTTAAAGTTTAATTTGTTTTGGTGTTTTTACTTCATTGTATTCTAACAAATTTTTTTGTAAAAATTTTTGATGTTACTGTACCTTTAAGTGAGGGTTTTTTTTTTTTAATTCTGTAAATTACTTATCGGCCTCCCTGTGTTGAAAGGGCAGTAATTAGAAGATTGCTAGGCATTCTTCCCCCCTGCCCCTACACTAAAGTCTCTGGCACTGCCTTCATGCCTTTTTCTGTTCAAATATAGCCATTATATTTTAATATTGTACCCTCATTTTAATTAGCAAGGAGATATTTTCTATGCATGTTTTGTCGGAAAAAGGGTAAAACTTTTAAATAAATAATTTTTATAGAAAACAATATCTGCTATATAATGAAATGGTTAATATACCTGTTTCACGAATACTCATTCTTTCCTTCATTTTTTTTTTTTTTTATATCTAATGATTTATTTGTGAGTTCAACATAACTAACTCATGCTGTGAGTTGCTGAGAGTTTTCACCTGCTCTAACTGGCAAACTCCTGCATGAACCTGCAATTTGCACTGCCCTACTGACAAACAGAATGGTTCATTTGTTTGCAGTAGGGAGGGGAAAAGTTGGGTTGAGGAAACACATTAATAACCCATTTATATCTTGCTAGCTATAAGAATAAAAAATGTATTTTGAGAAATAGAATTATTGTGCATGAACTAGTTTTGGTGTGTGTTCATATTAATACCAGTTACCCTTAAATAATTACTTACTATAAATTACAAGCATTTCCAAAAAAGAGCTAAATACTTCCCATATGAATGGCTTCACTTGCAAGAATGTACATATATATATAAACTTGTATATTGTTGAATTATAATAGATTACAGTCAAATTTATTTTGGCTCATAGGATCTAATGTGGTATCAAAGCTTATATGATGCTTTGGCAGACAGCAATAAAAGTATGCTTTTCTGTACCCAGTGAAATTAATTGGATGATTTATATATTTATTTATTATGACAGAGGAAATAGGTAATTCGTTTCCGGTGCCAAAACTGTTACTGGGTGTGCATTGTTCCTCCCCATTTACGTAGATTGGAAAATTAAATGTTCAAAGCATCTTATGGAAACTCTTTCATCATGTAAACCTTTATATATTATTATGTTTTCTTCATAGCCCAGTAACAATAAAATATAATTTTTACCCATGTTTTAATCCCCCATTCATGTAAGTGTGAAGTTTTGTATCTTTGTTTCTGTAATGTATCCTATTGCATTTTTAGAATTCTTTACATATATCATATTCTTAAATTGTTGCGTTTTTTTAACGTTTCATTTAATATTGTTCTTTACTTTTTTAACATAATTATTTCCACTAAAGAAAACATTGTGGCAAATGGGTGTTTAGTTACACATTGTCCACTGTGTTTTGTAAATACGATTTCTTCTATTTGGCTTAGGTACACACGTGGGCATGAGGAATTGCAGAAGTCCTCTCAATAAGAACTACAGTGATTGATTTGCAACTACTTCCCATACACCTAGATGGGAAATATGATTTCTATGAAAGAGATTAGCACTGTCAGACAGGAACAGTAGCAAACAGAGAGATATTCTTATCACAATGTATGTTCTCCATGAGAAGATCAAGGTGCTTACAAACCAGTGTGCAAAGGGCCTTCACTCTCTGAACTCTTAACACTATTACTAATCTTTTTATCCTTCCTCTGTTTATCTTTCTTATTCTACATGCGCACACACACACACATTGTCCCCCCAAATTCCAGTGTAATTGTGCCTACCGAGAGCTGTCACTGAATTTTCTTATCCACCACTAGGTGCAAAGTATCCAGCTTGTAAATAATGCAAAAATATCCAGATTGTAAATAATGCACTTGTGGCACTTCTATTATTCTGTGTATCATATGCATGACTTTTGGTTTCATACAAAACCATTACATTATTTCTTATTTCACGTGGCATTCTTAAATACACCACACAAAATATACATAAAATATACCCTTGTTGTATATAATTAAGATATGACACAAGCAAGTCTCCTTAAGGTAACACTTAGGGGCAAATTCGAATTCGATCGAATACCGATCGTACGTTTTTTTCGGAGGATCGAATATGCAAATTTGGCCACTTCGATCATCGAATACCGAATATTCAAACTATTGAATAGATCGAATATTCGATCATTCGACCATTCGATGATCGAAGGATTTTAAATTTCAAATTTCTTCGAATTCCTTGTTCGCCAGATTGAACCTACCAAATACCAATAAAAGCCTATGGGAACCCCCACATAGGCTTCTTTTGCAAAGACTTGCTCGAATACCATTCGTACGATCGAACACCTCGAACGCTCAAATCGTAGGATCGAAGGAAAAAGTACGATTTTTTTGTGAAATCGAACGATCGGTATTCGATCGTACGATTTCATCGAGAAATCGAATATCGAGGAAATTAAAGCCTAAAACTATTCAATAAGGATTCGATAGTTGAATGCTTATCGAATTTCAAGGGGATTCGAGGGATTTTTGGTGAAGAATAGTAAATTTGCCCCTTAGTGTTTCCAACTACTATTTACTACACATTCTTTTACACATCCCATTTTCATAACCAAGTCAATTCTTACTCATGCCTTAAAATAACATGTTACAATTGCTTGTCTGCAATAAAAATGTAAGTGGGGACAAAGTATTATCCCTTTCAGAAGGGACCTTAATCCGAAAATTAGGCACAAAGAAAGCAGAAATAGTTTTTTTTAATATATATATTAAAGGTAATTTAAAGTTATAGGTAGCCAAAGCTTTGGAAAACTTATGGTATCTTAAAAATCAGTATTTCAGCCAGGTATTTGATGATCTTACAGTAATTTGGTTTATGGCATATTTTGAGGGAAAAAAATCTTGAATGTGAATTTTATTTTCTGCTGAAAAATAATTAGATTATACCCACTTGTCAGACCTTTTCCTACAATATGGTAATTATTTTCTTAGCATATTTATTTAAGTTTCACTCAACAAGACATAATAATGAACATTTTTTTCAGTATATAATTAAGATAACAATACACCGAGAAAGATTCAGTTACGCTCCTTGGGGAGCATGATATATGCTAAACCTGGTGTATGGATTACAAAGTGTCACCTCAGTTTATGCGTATTACTTGTCTAATTGCATTAAATGTAGCATGTCGACAAATATTTAAAAGTTGGTTGGCTGTTTATTTGCTGTAAATCACTTGATGCAGCAGTACTCAGAGGCAGCTGTTCACAGGTCTTTCACCTCTCCCCAGAGATGACTGGATGCTTGCATAGTCGGACCCTGTCTTTTATAGCAGAATTGGTGAACATGACAGGTTTTGTGGGAGCCATCTGTTTAAAATAACTTTTGCTTTGTGTGCAATAATGAACTTCAGATAAGCTTTATGTCTGTCTTTATCTAACAGACTGGTATTATATCGTAACAGGTGGAAATTGATGGGACAACACTGAACGTGTCCAGCGAGTGGAACCTTTCTTCATCCTTATTGTCAGTCAACTTTGGTGACACACAGAAGACCATTCAGGTAAAGGCTTCTGCTTTTTTGTCCCTTATGTGTTATTCTTACATCAAACACTGAATGGTTCCATTTGAACGATTTTCTTGGCATTTATTATTTTAATTATAGTATTTTAAGAAATGATAAAGCAAAGTGAAGCAGTTTCTGCTAATAAGGAAGCTGAAGCCCATTCTCAGTCCAAAACAATTAAGCATCTATTTTCCTAACTGATGATGCGATTCAAAAATTGGTTTGTCCTATTCAATGAAGAACAGAGCAACTTGGATGTCCCTGTAAAGCTAGGAACTGCTGAAATGTGTTCTAGTGTCCTGACAATCCATTCTTTGTTTGGCCAGAAAATAATTTCTGTCAGGTTTAATCCATAATAAGCATTACATAAGCAATGCTCTGTCTAAAATATTGTTTTCAGGTGACCAGGATTTAAATACAAGGCTTCCTGTCTATAGTTCCCCCCCCCCCTTCTTGAATGGTAGCACTGCTGATATCCGCCTGCATACTGCTGTTATTCAGCTCCCCTTAGTTTTGTTTCCTGCTTATGGAAAATGTCTAGTTAGAGCACAATATTGTATGCTGTTTGAGAATGTACTATGCACCCATTCCAAGTCCCTGTATTAAGCAGATTGCAACAAGCAGTAGCACTGAAGTTCATTGAATAAGGCATTGATACCCAACTAGGTGGAACTAATTTCCTGTGGCAAGGCAGCTGAGTTCGAAGTAGTTGTGTTCAGACCTCTTGTTGCCTGAAAGAAAGTGACAAATTACATTAATTGCAATCTGATCAAAGGTTACATCAATATATGTAGTGAAGTGGAAAACTGCACTTCTCCTTAAGACCGACATAGATCTTGCCTTGATCTAGTTTGCTGGGATAAGACAAAACATTATAACATTTCAGAATGTTTTGAATTAACTCTTACTCCACCCATCCTCACTGAGCATTTTTTGTTTCTGTAGAAGGGAACCCCATAGTCACCATCACTTCTCATTACATTTATTCTGAATCACTGCTTGGGCTTTTCAGTTATACAAAGTGTTTATCATGAGCTATTTGGGTAACTCCTCCAATAAAAATAGATATGTGTGTTGTAGCATTTTTGCAATTAAAATCGATATTACTAGTTTTAAAAATCCTCAACTGAAGATTTTTCTGTTTACCTAACGATTTTCAGCAGAAATGTGGATTGTTTTTCTATTGCTGCATTGAGTTGTGCAGATCATAGACTGGCTGAGGCTAGACCAAATTAAAAATGGACTTCGTTTGAGGCTGAGAAAGCATTTGTACACAACTTTGTCAGCTTGAGAAAGGACCAGGTGGTCCGAAACATTGCTGTGCCAGGTGAATAACTTGAAATGAAGGCAGTTTTATCATTACATGGGAGTGCTGCTATCTAGTTTGGAAAGCATTTGTACACATTAAGAAATAATAATGCCCTAATATATACTTATGTGTAGGAAATTCAGATGTGGTCCTTCTTTGTGTCTTGGAGTTTGTACTTACAGATTGTTACTCTATCAGATGGTTTGTTGCAGTTGGTAAAGCAATTAAATATATCCAACAATTGCAAATATTAGCAATTGCCCCCACACACGAATATACACAGCCCACAACAGTTATTTTTGTGCCTGCATTTTTTAGTTTGGTCTTGTTTCTTTGCTTTTGTTTGCCTTCAGATTTTTAGACTCTTCCATCCCCCACATTTTACTACTTTGAAAGCTGGCCCCAAATGTCATTGTCAATTTAAGAAATGTATTTTAGGTATTGTCCTACTCTGAATACAAGACACAGTGAATTCAGTGTACTTATGGGTTATTTTACAAGCAGCTGCGCTGTGTGTTTGTTGAAGATCTCTATTCCAAGTGCCCTGCCCTATGTGCAGAAAAAAAGATTAAGGCTTTTTACTCAGAAAGATGCTCCAATTATCTAGTCTTGGTGTATTAAATTGAGGACCACCTTGTTTTCTTAGTGTCTTGTTTAATAGCAGACCCTGTTTTTATCAGACCAGACAGCCTTTCTTTAGAGAGTAGGCAGTGACCCGGGTCTGCTCCACTATTCATTTGTCTTAAGTTCCTGACTGACTATTAGCTGAAGCATAAGGGTATATATTCATTTTTATCCAACTTATTTTACACTGTGATATCTACTTATTAATTTACAAGGTTTATTTGTTTTATTTCTTTCCTAGTATTGTGAAGCTATCCTGGTAGCAACAAAAATCAAATGGTGTTCTGAAATAGCATTAATAGACTTTTTTCTGTTGGACAAAATGAAACACAATAGTCCAGAGATGGGTAATTAGGGTGGAGTGTTAATATAATGATAAAAGGTCTGTTATTTTCTTTTTTTCATTCTGGCACATACTGACTGCTTATCAAGCCTGCGGCCCTTGTTTATTTTGGCACTCTGTCGGTTCAGTGTCAGAACTCACTGCTTTGCACTTTCCCACTTTCCAAAAGGGCCTGTATTCTGTTTATTAGAAGCTATGGGAAAAGCTCTAGTTCCAGTTTCCTGAGATTTGTACAAAATTTTGTATACCGTTTTTTCCATCCCATTTATCAATGACATAGAAATATGTCAGATCTTGGCACAGCTTCCTGTGTTTTTCACATGATACTAGTCATTTGTAATGAATTTATTAGGAGATGCATTCATTTTTTCCATGATGGCATTGGCAGAAGATAAATCTCTATGTTTTCAATGATACAGTAATATAAAAGTGTTGCACCTTACGTAAACATTAACAAATGCCTAAAGTAGCTTGATTTTTCCCATAATTGAAACAAATGTCATTGCAATTAAAGCAAATGCATAAGAAATGGAATCACAGGAAAATCCCAATGTCACTGTTGCAGTAGAATTTACCTCCATAGTCACTACTGTAATATACATCATGGTACTCTCCATTGCAGCAACGTTATGAAATCCGTTATCCAGAAACCCATTCCAATTTACAAGATTACAAATTAGATCTCCCGTAGGCTCCATTTTTATCAAGTAATTACATTAAAAAAAAGATTTCCTTTTTCTCTGCAATAATAAAACAGTACTTTATACTTACGGGCAGATTTATCAAGGGTCTAAGGGAATAAGTAATTTTTGGGTACTTCGACTAACGAATAGGCCAAAATTCGATTCAAATTGAAAAGATTTGAATTGAAAAATTGAAAATCGAAGTACTGTCTCTTTAAAGCTCTTAAAGCTGCTGAATTGCTGTTTTAGCCTATGGGGGACCTCCTATAACCTTTAAAGGAAAACTATACCCCCAAAATGAACACTTGAGCAACAGGTAGTTTATATCATATTAAGTAGCATATTAAATAATCTTACCAAACTGGTATATATATTTAAGTAAATACATTTTACATCTCTTGCCATGAACCACCATTTGGTGATGGTCTGTGTGCTGCCTCAGAGATCACCTGACCAGAAATATTTCAACTCTAACTGTAACAGGAAGAAGTGTGGAAGCAAAAGACAAAACTCTGTCTGTTAATTGGCTCATGTGACCTAACTTTATAGTTTGTTTGGTATGTTTGTGTGCACCGTTGGATCCTAGGATACCAGGAGGCTGTCCTTATTTTTTAAAATGGCAATTTTCTATTTATGATTACCCAATGGCACATGCTACTAAAAAGTGTATTATTATGAAAATGGTTTATTTACATGAAGCAGGGTTTTACATATGAGCTGTTTTATACAATATCTGTTTATAGAGACCTACATTGTTCGGGGGGTATAGTTTTCCTTTAAGGAGTGTTTTTGACAAAAAATTTTTTTGAGGAAATCATTTGAATCGAATGATTCAATTGAACGTTTCGAATGATTCTAATTTGATCAAAAACGGACCTTTTTGATCGGAAATGGTCCGTTTTCGATCTAAAAACACAAAAAAATTAGATGCAAAGTTTTGTCACTTTGAAATTCAACCCTTGATAAATTTGCCCCTTAATCTCCACTACCAAATAATTAATTATTATTATTAACATGTATTTCTATAGCGCCAACATATTGTGCAGCGCTTTACCCTTATTGCAGGCAAAGTTATCCTGTTGGGTTTATTTAATGTGTAAATTATTTTTTAGTTTATACAAAGTATGGAGATACAGAAAGACCATTTATCTGGAAAATCCCAGGTCCCAAGCATTCCGGATAACAGATCCCATACCTGTATTGATGTCTCAAATTAAAGGCCATTTATGTAGAAGAAATTTAGGTTTGGATATAGTTTCATGTTTCCAGTATCTAAACCCATCAGTAGTTTTGTCTTTGGAATATTTTCCATTTGCTGTGCTCTTGGGGTTTATTTTCTTTTAGGGTTTTAACAATATTAAATATAAAGTAAAAATGTGAGTAGTGGGAAAAAGGAAGCAATATGAAAATAAAACTTTTAAACGTTACTGCATTGTATGATTGCATTATTTAAGCCTCCCTGTAGAAATTTATAAGAAGCGTCCCTGCATTTACACATCAGGCTAATTAGCAGGTACTGGGATTTATTTGGTGACTACAGATAAGAATAAGGGCAGAACTAAAGGAAGACTTTGCAGAGTTTCTGTCAGATCAAATGCTGGCCGACAAAACTCCCACATCAAGTCAGATCAGACAGGAACAAGGTAAAGTAATAGGAAGTCGGACGTTGTCGCAGGGTTGATCCGACGCAACACTTTTGGATGAAAATGCTGCAAGCTGCATCTTCATCCGACAGTCGTGTCTCTTCAGATCATCCCTGCGACACCATACGACTTCCTATTACTTTACCTTGTTCCTGCCAATAGAAACACTGCAAAGTCTTCTGTGTAGTTCTGCCGTTACTGCTTTACAAAACTGGCAATATTAGCACTCAAACCATACACATATAACACTTGTAGATCGACTGATCTAGGCATGCTTCCCTAGGTATATTTGGAAATCACCCTTTATCACTATCGTCTACATCAGTGATCCTCAACCAGTAGCTCGCAAGTAACATATTGCTCTCCAACCCCTTGGATGTTGCTCCCAGTGGCCTCAAAGCAGGTGCTTATTTTTGAATTACTGGCCTAGAGGCAAGTTTTGGTTGCATAAAAAACAGATGTCATGCCAAACATTCTCTCCTGTAGGCTGCCAGTCCATATAGGGGTTACCAAAAAGCCAATCAGAGCTCTTATTTGACATCCACATGGACTTTTTCATGCTTGTGTTGCTCTCCAACTCCTTTTTAAATTTAAATGTGGCTCACAAGCAAAAAAAAAATGTAGCTGCTCCATGAATGCCTTTTGCCACATTAATTGCCTCACCCAACCCAACATAAGAGCATTTCTATTGTGACAGCATGTTAGCAGTCAGTAGTTAGATATATAGGTGGTTCATTTTTATTTTTTTGGGTAGCAGATTCCTGGCTGCTACTCCATCCTGTACTGCAATTTATTCTGCCCTGTATACAAGCACAAGTAAAATAAAGGGAAATATTAGTAAACTCCTGTCTATGGGACAAACAAGATATCTTTGAATACCTTGAGTGTATTGGACTCACCTTTTGTCAGGTTGTCAGGCAACACTGAACTGAACTAATTGAAAGAAGGTGGTTGCAACACCCATTAACCATTCCTGGAATCAACAACCATCACAACCAGCAAAATGCCTTACAGCAATGTCTGCCCCTTGCAATCTCAAAAAATCATTGCTAGCTTTAATATATAGTGTATATTGCCATCACACACACAATAGAAAATGCAGTCCACCAATAAAGTGTGCCTCCTTGCCAACAACAGCGAAACAAAAGGGAAAATTAGGTTAGATTTAAGTTTTGTAAACCATGTTTTGCAAATGCTCTGAAAACACAATATTCAGACCTATTACCCAGAATCCTCAGCACCTGGGGCTTTCTGGATAACTGATCTTTTGTAATTTGGATCTTCATAGTACCTTAAGACTACTAGAAAATCATCTAAACATTAAATAAACCCAATAGGCTGGTTTTGCTTCCAATATGGATTAATGATATCTTAGTTTGGATCAAGTTCAAGCTACTGTTGTATTATTATAGAGAAAAAGGAAATCATTTTTAAAAAAGTGGATTATTTGATTATATTGGAGTCTATGGGAGATGGCCTTTCTGTAATTTGGAACCTCCTGGATAACAGATCCCATACCTACATACAAATATATATATATTAAGCTGCTCATACAAATTTTTTGTACACTACAAGCAACTACCATATGGTAAAACTTTACAACAGATACTTTGTTTAAGGCATTCCAGAAATGGTTGGTATTGCCCCTTTAAAGAGGTATTATTTTTTCGGTGTGGCACAGGTTCCTTTAGCCTGATATGATTTAAATATTATATTAGGCCCAATCACTTATAGTGAAAAACAATTCTAGTGTCTTTTGAAATATTGCTCACTCAGGTTTTCATTACTTTTTTAGTGTCTTGCTCGTGATGCTGCAGGAAATCTAAGCATACAGTTCATGGGCACAGTGGTAAGTAAAATATTTCATTTCAGATGCAATTAATAATTCTTTGTTGTATGCCAGTGACTGATTTTTTTGTATTATCTTCTCGTATAGTGCTGCTTATTTTATAGAATTATATTATGAATGTTGCAGATTTTATAGTCATATGAAACTTAAATATAGTAATCATAAAGGCTAGTTAGTTACCACAAAGTTATAAAAGAATGAATGAATAATAGCACATTTAGTATCGTTTGGGATACTTTCCCCAAAACTAGGACCATAATATAATAAACCATCTCATCCATCACTGCAGTCATAGTTCATTCTTAGCGACAGGTTTACTAAATGGGGAAGTGACCGTTGCTTGCAAACATTTGCCAGAACAGCAAGAGTGCTTTGCCTGGTTATACCTGGCGAACTGATAATCTGAAGCTACATGCTCAACAATCTTATGTCAGTGACATCATATCCTGTATGCCAAAAAGTCATAAAAAGTCAAATCAATGGCGTTTTCATATATTTAACTGTTAAATATATTTTTTTGCTACTTTTATTAACCATTTGAAGCTCATTCCACATTTGTTATAGGGTGGCCTCGTGTCTATGACAATAGTGGATCTCTTTTGTATTTATTTAGCTTCCTTGGCCATTTTGAATAAGTGCCCAGCAATTTCACCAACATCCCTAAAATATATTATCTTTCATACAGTGTATGTACCTGCCATATTTAGACTGATGTAGGTGCAAGTACGTTATCGAAGTTTCACTAGGAAGAAAGTAACGCTAGTCAACATTCGCTTAGAAATGTCTGCTGAGTCAAAACTTAGCATTTTTATAAATAAGTGTACATTGGTGAAGTTTTACAAAGTGTGGCGGGGCCTTCCAAGCTGAATATTTGACATTTAGTAAACTTGCCCCTTTAATTTTAAGACAGTTTAGCTACATCTATGCATGACACATAGAAAACGCTAGCGCATAGAAACACTTTTTGCTATTGATGATTATGTTTACACATCTTGTATGTATATAATTTGTATGCATGTATCTTGTAATTTGCAGCAGGTCCTCAAACAGGTTTGTCCTGTTTTTCACTGAATTTATTGACTAAAATAAAGGTTTTGCCAATGCTTCCTGAAGACTAGTTGGCTCAACTGTTCTCTTTTTTTACACAACTTTCTATGAAATACATGAACAATTGTATCCATTCTGGTGTGTGTCAATGGACCTTATAACAAGATGAGGCACTTTTATATGTATTATAAACATTTGTGAATAACAACAATTATCTATATGCACATCCTTATATTGTATATGTTGCCACTTTATATGAACTAACCCAGACAAGAGGTAACAAGGGTTCTGCTTAGTCTTCTCTGTAAATACTTGTTGCAATTTGCTGTATACAATAATCCTGTTTAAGAAGAATACTAATTTAACCTGGGCACAAGTGTTTTTATTTAGTATATCTGATTTGCCCATGGTCAGGTACTGGACAATTGTCCCACTTTCACCCATGTGCTTTATTTATCTATCTTTGCATATAGTATCCCTTAATTGTGGCTTTGTATAGGATTGCTATAAATAAGGAGATGCCTGTCACCCATAAGTAAGAATTTTAGTCTCCGCAGTAAAGATTATGGGGCAGATTTACTAAATTCGTGTGAAGGATTCGAAATTCGATTGAATTGTAAATTTACGATTTTTCGAATGTGATTTTTGCAAATTTCGATTGTATCTAATAGATCGAATAAAAATCTATTCGATCATCGACCATTTGATGGTCGAAGTAGTTTAAAATTTTATTATGATTTTTTTCGTAAAAAATCCGTAAAACCAGTAAAATCCTTCAAATTCGATGTTCGATTTTGTCGTATTTTACTTTGAAAATCGCAGAAGGGTCAAATTTGAGGGCAAAAAGCCCTCGAGAATTTGACCCTTAGTAAATCTACCCCTTAGTGTGAAAAAAGTATGCTAAGGTTTCTGATTCTGTATATGTGCTGTGCTTGTCCCTTTAAGAAGAGATAATTAGTACCAAGCTTGGTTTTAGCCAGGTACACACCAATAAATGTTTTCATACAATCCTTACATTTAAACAGATAGCAGATAGATAGCACATTTGATTGATTCTTTGTTCACAGTGTTAAATGGTCAGGAATAACCGTTTACATAAATCACCACATAACCTCAACATCCACACCTTCTGTTTGCAAATGAAAAAAGAATCAAAAACAATATTTCGTATGTGTTGCTTAAATATTTAAGACAACTCTACTCAGACAACATTATTATTGCCTATAAAAATTGTATGCTCACTGTTTTCACTGACTCTGGCACGTGTCATGCAATCACATATATTAAAATGTTTGACTAAAGTGTAGCATTAATATTGTCTTTAATTTGACCCATCTGTATCTTCTCAGTGAGATGTCAATGCAAGCATTTAAAATTTAACAGATATTAATGCTACTATTGAAAGCAATTTTAAACCCAATCAGTGTACTATGGGATGATGCATTGAATATGATAATTTATCGGGCTGAATGGTATCATCTTAGCAGGCATATATGCAAATATATGACCCTTACCTAGTTTTAATGGAAGCTATGCTGATAGATTTATCAGTTCTATTAACGAACTTTGGGGAACTTTGGAATTTCAGCAATTGTTCCCTTGGAGGCTGCAAAACAAACTTGATCTCATACTGGGACCATTCTGGTCTGCATATTTCCTTAATTTGCCTTTTGTACTAATATGACAGCAAGAGGCAAATAACTGTTTCTAATAATATCAAATGGAGTTGAAGAGGACAGCATTTTAATGTAGTAAAAAGACCTCCCTGTGGGGTTGTTATTGCTACTATTGAACAGCGGTTACACAGTTGCAATGGTAGCCTCATAATTGATTTGTTTAATTAGCAAGAGATGAAGCTTGTGTGGTGCCTTGCCTTTTATCAAGTGTCTGCTACTTGCCAATGAATATTAATATTTTATGTCATAATCCTGCATTTTAATTGAAGGTTTTAAGGCATACTTTTTTTTCAGTTTGGTTTGTTCAAACAGATTTTAAGAGTGTCATTTCTAGTCTCGAATAAGCCATCCATTTTGAAACCTTACTTTGTAGATCTGATCATGCAGACGTTCAGGTTGATCATTACCGTTTTGAACATGGTTGAATATAAATTGAAAATAAAAACTGACTTTTTTTTTTAAAAGGGCATATGATATAGTTTTATGGTGTGTGTATGTATATATATATAGCACAAACTGCTTGGGTGCTTGCTCAGAAGAACCCTGGGCTGGTGCAGTTTCCTGCAAACAGGAGCACTGGCCCAGGGTATCAGATTGAGGGCCTAACATTTGGCATACCTCAGTGATTTCACCTTTCCTTCTCGTTTAATATGCTGTCATTAATCAAAAGCACTTTCCCTTTCTCAGCTTGATAACTATTGGCCCATTAGTTTGAGATCAAACTCTTCTCTTAGTTCATCTGCCTTTTTTAGGTTAACCTTTGCACTTGCCCATCAGCTCTGTAACATTCTCTGCATCAAAATTATTTGGAGTGACCATGATATTATGTGTCCTGTTTATATTAAATTATAACTATAGTAATTTAGGTTGAAAAAAGCATAAGTGCATGAAGTCCAGGCCAGCTGCCATTCATTTGTAAAGCAGGAAAATAAATCCTTAGTGATCACAAAGAACAGTATTATTATTGTGCTTTTACAGATTTATCTATTATGTATGTCCTTTTTTATTAAAAGTTTTCCAGACCATTTTCCAGGCCAATTAATCACTTATTTCTAGTTTTGGCACATATTTCATAACAACCTTTTCAATAAAAATCTCCATTTTGATTATATTATTTCTAATATGCCTAGAAAAGTAACCACAATTTCTTAAAGCCTTCACTATAAAGCTGACCTTGTTGCCACTTTTTATCAAGTCAATGGTTTAGGGGGCCACATGGGGATGAAACCAATATCTTGTTGGAGCTTGGCTTATTTCTGCCAAACAACCAGATAAATGTGACCAAATGCTCTCAGGTTTTTAGCGTGTATGGTCATCTTTTGGTAGCTCATCCATTTCTTTCATTTGATCTGTTATTTTCTGAACTCTTTCTAGTTTTTTGTCTTTATTTTATATGAATGCTTAAAATTGCAGAATTATGTTTACATCTCTTACATGCTAATATTCTTTGCAACAAAGTTTGTTAGTGACTGTGTCCAAATCTTTAGATTGTTTGTAATATAAGTGAAAACACAGTGTGGCAGTTCATGAATAAATATGATTTCTTTCTGTTACTTACTGTATATACCAATATGCCTTTTTGTTTAGCCCACTTTCAAATTTAACAAGT
This sequence comes from Xenopus borealis, assembly GCA_024363595.1. NCBI lineage: Eukaryota > Metazoa > Chordata > Amphibia > Anura > Pipidae > Xenopus > Xenopus borealis. The sequence goes on along the minus strand of CM044433.1, from coordinate 120,398,124 downwards.
GTAAAGCACCCAATGCAGTAAGCAGCTGCTTATATGGACCATGTATTGTTCTGAGCAGCATGCCCAGCACCAGTTGAGCATCTCAGGAAATATGTTTATACAAACTCTTGGGGAAGGCCCACAAAAAAAGACTTAGGATCAAAAAGCATTTTGCATACTTTGGTTACATAAATGAAGAAAACTCACAGTCACAGTAGGTATTATTTATAATGCTGTCCTGTGGTATAAGGAACAAAAGCAGATGTAAGTTTGCATCCATAAATGTGCCATGCAGAAAAGATTAGCACCATGCAGAGGGCTGAAGCTGTAATAGCAACTAATGGCAAGGAGGCATAAAGGGCAACACTATGGGGGTCATTTTCAAAGACCCACAGATGAAATCTAGTTGTGCTCTGCACCTTAGGGCGCATGACAGTTATGCAAATGTTCACTAAAGCTTTCTAACTTGTATGTCTGAACAAGGGGGCAGATGGTGGGACACCTAAATACCGACACTACTGCTGAACACAGGCAGCATTGTATTGATGGGGCAAGTGGCAGGTCTTTGTGCCCTGAAGCAACACAGTGTAGAAACCTGTGGCAATTCAGAAAGCATGGAAGGCAGGGTGAAAGTGCAAAAGGAAATATTGCCCATTTTTCCACTGTGCACTCTGCCTTCTACATTGAACACACTCCATTATGGCTGCTAAGAAACCACATACTGAATTGTCATTTGCACAAACTAAGAAACCTAAATTGAAGAAAATGCCCACAAAACACCCACAGTGATGTACAGAGTACTATTTAAAGTAGGAAACATAATATTGGTGCATAGCTTGCATCTATTGGCAGGAGAAACATTTTGCTGCCCACATAAATATTTTGGAATATATTGATGCATTTTTGGAAACAAAACTGTAGAGATTTTAATTGTCTTTTAATATATCTCTGAAATGGATACATTTCATGGAGAAATATTTTAGTTTAAAAAAATAATGTAGGGTGGGTTTCATAAAAAAAATCATCTGAGCTTGAAGAAACTTTGAAACTGAATTCTTGAGTCTCAAACTGTTTTGCTTGGCACTGTGGTCTTCCTTAGATAAAACACTTAGATGCTAAGCAGTTCCTTAAATTTTTCTGGGCTTGGTTACTTTTTATGGTAACACACTGGGCAGGAAGGTCATTGTAATGAGGCTACATAAAAAAAACCATCATGAAAAGAAAGTTAAGATTGAACATATTTCTTGTTTTAATCATTTTATGAGATCTCTGGAGTACATTAATATTCTGGCACATGCCTTGCTTGATGGCTCAACAGATGAACATCAAGGTTAATAGATTTCAGGTGTCCTTGTTAGTAGCTTTAAATGCTACTATCTGTGTTGTGTTATACACAGTGTGCTCCTGTTCTAATATTTTAATTAAAGTTAAAAATAGTTTTCTTTCCAAGAGTTTTATAGGCAGATGTTTAGACTCCCTTTGCATTATAGTTAGCCAGAGGGGGACCTATTTTGAATTATTTTGTGGCACTATGTATCTGCCTTTTGACCTTCTGGGTCAGTTAATATTGCTCTAAGTTCCTTGATGATTCTGCTATCGCTATTCTTTATAATCTGACGGCATAAAATACATGTCTTAGGCTTTTAGTAATGTTTCAGGGTTTGGATTTTCTTTTAAATATAAAAATTATCAATCAGGCAGTAATATATTCTTCTAAGTAGAAAAAAGTCAGTTTAGTTAATGAACAAAAGTGATAAATACTGGGTACTCCCAAAGTAGCTGTGTAGGTGTCAGAAACATCCCCAGTACCTACTGTCCACTTTTCACTACTAGGTGGCCAGACATTACAATTAGGATATGTTCTGGAAAATATATTTTCAGGAAAGATCTTTTGTTTCAACACACGTGTAAAGCCAAATCGTCGGATAAAGAGGTGGAAGCAATAGAATACTACCTGTATGGGATGCTTCAGCAATGGGCGATGTTCAGATGCCTTCAAATGTGCCCAGTCAAAATTTTCCAAGTCATATGCCAATATCGGTTAGTTTACAAAAGTCCAAAGTACTGTAGCACACCGGGTTGAAGTGTTGTGCAATAGGTGATTTATTCGCTCAAAACATATTTGCAGACAACAAGTGGCAATGTTTCGGTCAACGCAGGGGAAAAAAAAGTCTGAAGTAAGTAATGTATAGAAACTTTAACCATGCTTATGTGTTAAATTTTCTTATCAGTATAAACTGTATGATGCCATTCAGACCTTGCTGAACTTGTTTCTAAAATTGGCATTCACTGTACCATAAACAGATTTAATTTTCTTTGATTTAATTTGATTTTTGTAAACCAAAAAAAGTAAAAACATGAAGCAAGTACACACAGCATTAATGTTCATCTATATATCCTGTACTTAGTTTAGTGTAATCCAAACTGCACTGGACTAGACATTTGTTTTCAAAATAGTGACCTTTTAAGGTTACTATAATAACAGTACAATGCTTGCTCTGTCTAGAAACCCATAGCACAAGCAAGTATTTACTGGTTTTCCATTTTAACAGAAACATCTGCTATAGGTTACCAGTCCTAGAGTATATGTGTGCCTATTATATCATCAGACACCCCAGGGCACTTTTAGTTGTTAAGTCCTGGATGATAGCTTTCTATGGGTAGCTAGACAGGTGGAAACTTTGCCCATGTTTCTAAATTACTCCCATGATGCTTACCAATGGTTTTGCTTCATTGATTATAATCTGGGTAAAAATGTAGAAAATAGAAAAACCTAAGGTGTTATTTTCTTTTGCTTAAAAACATTTTTCAACTCTTGCTTTTCTGGAAATATATGTAAGTCTGCAAGAAGACTTTTGTTTGCAGCAACATTGTTATTTTCATGCTTATTTATAAAGCACCAACAAATTCTGCAGTACATAATAATTGGCATAAAGACAAAACAATGCAGTATATAATAAGGGCCCCCTGCAAAGGCTCACAGTCTATATATTTATGATATTTATAGTACCAATGGATTTTGTGCACAATAATTAAAAAAAAAATCTTACAAAATGTTTTATACTGGGAACAGAAAGCTATCAGCGTTTCTTCTTGGAACATTTATTTCCTTCTGCATAAAGCAATTAACATATTTCTTGAATCTAGCTGAAATTGTGTGTAGCCTGTAGTTCTAATCACACCTTTATATCATATCTGCTTTCATTTGAATTATAAATAGTTTTGTCTAATTATGCTATTGTTTAACTTCACCTAAGAAAGTCATGTCAGAAAATCTAGGAAAAGGAAACCATTCACGTACATGTGGCAGAGCTTTGATATAGAGTTTAACCTACCTTCAAAGATTTTTGTTTTAGGTATCAATATTTGTAAAACGGCTCACTTCAAAGACATTTTCACAAAAAAAATCAAATAAAAAGAATGCAAAGCTTTCCTGCGATTCTTGTAGTCTGGTTGAGAATTCCTATAAGTAGCACACATCCTGTAGCTGTGGGTCTCAGGTGGTTAGCTTTTGTTTGGAACACACATGCTTGGACAACCGTGTCACTCTAGTCTGAATTATTTGCAAGTGTCCCAGCAATTTATTCTGCCTCTCACGTAGCAATATTATTTTAAGCAAAGTGAACAAGAGTACAGATGTTTGGGGTCATGGCTTCAAAAAAAAAATATTCTTCTTTGCTTGTTTTTATTTTAAGCAAATTTACCTCACATCGTATTATCCAAAAGTCATGCTGGATGCTATTCCAGGTTGTCTTTCAGATCAAAGTTTCACATAAAGAGAGTGAATCGGAATTTCTGACTATTCCTCTTCATTAAGGATTTTCTTTTCAAGTTATAGCCAAGTGAATCATACATATGAACACAGAAAACATTCTTTTCAAGAAAATGTGCTTTGAGCATTAAAAGTTTGGAGGAAAAATATTATGTAATCTACTTGTAGCTTTATATTTTACTGACAGTGGCTCCTCATATTGCATGTCTATGTGCTGAGTGCCCACCATCACATTGCTGTGACGTGCCCATCAATATAAAATGTTTCATGTAGTGGCGTGTTTCACCATCCATCTTCAATAACATATCATGCCTCTTAATTTTGTTTGCCATTGCTCCTTCTGAATGCCCTTAAGAGCAGATCTGAAATCTGCTGTATTTAAATGTGTATGGTGTGGGTTGTCAACTGTGTACACATGTTTCTCCTGGGGTTCAGATATTCTGGCCTTTTAGCTGCATTCCTGAAACTGTAATGCCAAGGGAAAGCTGCCAAATCTTTCAGTAAGCACAATGGTTTGAAAGAATGCAAAGTTTAGGGATCAGGTAAGTCTCTCCCACCTTGCTGTTAGGAGAAGATCTAACAAGGCTTATGTCACACTGGGATGAAACTCAGTCTGCTGCAAAAAGTAGGCCAGGAATCTGCCCCTACATTACAGTCTGCCCCTTACCTTACCTGCACCTTGAACCATTCTATCAGCCAGGGTGCAGGCAGACACAGCAGATTTTGGGGCGGAAATGCAAATCCACCATGTGTGCCTGCACCCATGGCTGCTACAATGGTTCCAGGTACAGGTAAGGTAAGGGGCAGATTGTAGCATAGATGCTGATTCTCACCCTGGGTTTTTCATCAGGCCAAGTTTTAGCACTGTGTGGCGTGATCCATACAGCTAATGGCACTGTGGTATATAATAAATACCTGCAGTTTTATTGCCAAATATGCATTCTTTATTACAGTGCTCTGAAAATGCATTTTGGCTGACGTGGAAAAAGACATTCAGATGTACTTTTTTTAAACATGGATTTATCCAAGCCACATAATTAAGCTGACAAAAAGCACAAAAGCAAACGTAATAGAAACAAAAATTTGTTTTAAGGGTAAGGCCAGACGGGGAGTTTTCGGGGAGATCTGTCACCTGGCGACTTATCGCCGCAACGTATCTCCCCGAATAGCTTGGTCGCGCTGCGCACCCGCGACACGTAAAGTCGCCTGCGCGACTATATGAGTTTAGAATTTTATTATGAATATGAGTTTAGAATTTTATTATAGGTGCAAGGATCGAAAGTGAACATTTCTGATCTGTTGTGCTTAGCAGTATGCTCTCATTATGACTAGCCCCAATATAAGTCTATTTAATATCACATCAATAATATCACTAGCCCCAATAATAAGTCTATTTAATATCACATATTGCAGTGTATAGCTCCATTTGGTTATCCAACTGGTATTGATTGTAGTTGTTTTCTGTGCATTTTCTTTACTTTTAGTAACAGTTTACTTTTAGAAAGTTTTTCTTTTTCCAATGTGGCCCAGGGAAGCCAAAAGTTTGGACACCCCTTGTCTAGATGGCTCTCCTGCACTGATCTGGAGACAGTCAATTGTGACTAAAGACAAACAGATGCTGTGGGTGGGGACATATAGGAATCCATCTGGTCGGACTAGTATTGCACCATTCTGGCTTTGAAAGACACATTATTTTGTCACAGCTCCTAGACTATGCAGATAAAATAAGTATTCAAATTACTGTGCCTGATTTTCCACAAAGCACTGTACTATATGACTTGGTAACCTTTTGTCCTAGCCAATTCAACAGCAGTACCTAATATTTGTCCTTGGAGCTGGGTCTGACTGCAGCTTGCAACATCCTTTAATAGCCTTTGATGAGCACAGGTTGCTTGGAGTCTAGCAGTGGGATTAGTATCAAAACACAGCTGCAGGAAGGCAACTGATAATTATTGTCTATATTCAGCAGCTGCCCATTTGCCTGGGAAGAGCTTTGTCTTGCTTAAATGTGGACAGATGCATATGAGTTTAGAATTTTATTATAGGTGCAAGGATCGAAAGTGAACATTTCTGATCTGTTGTGCTTAACAGTATGCTCTCATTATGACTAGCCCCAATATCCCTCCCAGTATTTTGGCTGCGTTGCTGATACACTCTGGCAGAGCGCTATGCACTTTTATTTTTTATTCCCCCTACCTTAAGTACAGGGAACAAGACCATGTCTGATTTTAGTCTCCATCGCGCTGTACCTTTCAGGTTTTATGATGCCACTTGGGAAGTGAAAATGATACTGTTTGTAACTGTGTACAAAACCCCACCCTCGTAGAGAGAGAAAATGTCTAAGCAACTTTCCATTATGCATTTTAATAAAAATTTTAAGTTGCTTTTAGCCACAATAGTGCAAGCTATAACTCTATATTTATTCTATAGAATTCTTTACCATACCTGAGTAAACAGCTCTAGAAGCTCTCTCTGTTTATTTAGGATAGCAGCTGCAATATTAGCTTGTTGTGACATCACTTCCTGCCTGAGTATCTCCCTGCTCACTCTGAGATCAGATTTTGCCCAAAGGGGTTGAATTCTCCTTTAAACAATGTTTAAAGGAGTGCAGTTAATCTCAAGTTGTGTTCCACTTGCGTTCAGCACTTACATACAACCTGATCTGAAAGCTTGGGCTGCATTTGTTCCTGTGGTCCAATTGCAATTACACTTACAAATAACTTTTAATTTGCTTAGAGTTACATGTACTGTCATGTCATGGGGTAGAGATCCATGTTAACGTTCCTTTACGGATACAGGATATTCTGAATATTTTTTATTTCACCACTGTGATTTACACATTTGAAATACAATAAAAATATTTTTAGGTGTGGTTAGAGCATCTCAAAATTGTTAACCACTGAAATCAAAGGAAACAAGTAAATAAATCAAGGCAATGCCTTACTTCCATGCTTGACATTTACTTTAAAATCATGTGCAGAGCAGATAAAAAGCATATTATAAATAGTACATTTAAAAGTATCTAACTGTGGAATAATGATAACTTCTAAGCAGTTTAACTGAGCTGAGCTATGGGGATGATATTTGCAATGTGTCTATGCAGTGGAGACAATGCAAATCTATATGCATGAATCTGGGATGAAATGTTGTATCTGCTTTCAATGGCAACAGGTAAACTGTTATTCTATACATAGAACGTTGAATTGTGGGTAAATACATGACAAACTGAATTAACTGTTGTTCATTTTTAGAAAATTAGCCTAAAGTATTATATTTAGTGCCATAATTGCACATTTAGGTAAATGATGCCATATGGTATCTTCTCCTGTGCTATCTTTGAGGTAGAGCCCTCTTGAACCCTTGTATTTATTGCTTTAAATGTAGCTCTGTATGTAATATTAATCGGTCTTGTGCCAATTTTGCCAGTTCTTCCTAGATGCATCAAGCAAAACGAGCTGTGTATATTCCATTATTTTAGACTGCCTCTTAGGATATTATTGGATCTCATCAGTGCAAGATAATGAGGTTTTCAGCAAGTACACTGATAAAATGAATCCGAAAAATTAGTTGTTATTCTTGGAAGGTCACTTTGGGGCAGATCTATTAAGCATCATACTGGGGACTCCTGAAGAATTCTCTGAATTTCAATTTTTCCACAGTCATTATTATGACTTTTCTGATTGTCAGGAAATGTTTAACAAATTGGCACATTTTATCAAAGCAGTTGAATTTGACATAATTGAATAACACCCAGTTTAAAAAGTGCCTGAAAAAGAATGAATATTTTGTCCTCTGTGGGCCCATGCTAAAACAGTGAAAAATAGTTTCCTTTTTACTATAAATTACTTGTCATTCAGAGATTAATTTGGAAATCTGAACCACTCATTTAATTTTACGAGAGGTCCTTTATTGTTTCTTCACTGGAGTATGTAGTTACTTTATGAGATGGTAACATTTTTGTGAAAAGAATCTGAGAGTAGGTATCATAATATTAGTCCAGTCTCAGGCTAATAGCACTGCCCTGCTGTGAAGCTATCTAAGTTTCTTATTGTCCATAGAAGGAATGTCAGGACCAAGTATGAATATGACATGCCAAATATTTCTGTAATCTCTAAATAATGTTATTGGTAAAAGATCCAACGACAGCCCTTAATGGTCTGGTTGCTGAAGCAGTGCAGAAAAGGTTAAGGTAGTTTGAGGCACTCCAGCTACTTACAGCAATATATAAATGCCGTACAAGCTGGATAGGAGATGAGAACTGCCTCAGGAGAAATCATGCGTCTAAAAATATAGAAAAATTCAATACAGCTTGCTGTTTTATCAACCACCTCAGTGGCTGAGAATGTAGAAGAAGGAAAAAAAACTTATGATTGACTGTACTACAGGAACAAAGAACTGAATCTATTCTTGCGTACACTGCTTTTGCAAATTTTGGCATGCAACAATAGCATGTGCCAATGAGTCCAGATAATAGCACATACATTTAAAGTTGTTATTAAATATACAGTAGGTACTTAAAGAAATTGCTGCAAAAATAATATCAACACATCCACATGCTTTTTAATCATTAGAATAATTAACTTGGGTTTCCAGTATGATTGTCTTAGGGCAGAACTACATTGGAGACTTACCTGCGTTTCCGTTGGATGTGACGCTGGACGACAAAATGCTCAATTTGGATCCAACAAGAACAAGGCAAGTATTAGGAACCCGAATGGTGTTGCAACAGCGATCCAGCGTGACATGATTGTCAGATGCAGCTTGCAGCATTTGCATCCGACAGACAAGCATACTGGAAACCCAAGTTAATTATTCTAATAATTAAAAAGCAATCACATGGATGCTTAGATATTATTTTTGCAGCAATTTTTTTTTTACTGTACCACAGGTAAGTCTGCCATGTAGTTCTGCCCTTAAACTGACAATGAGCTCACTGCTGAATGGTGCTGTGCAGGCCCGGACTAGCAATCTGTGAGTTCTGGCAAATACCAGAGGGGCTGCTATAAGGTGCCATAGAAAGTCAGTATTTAGTGGGCTTGTGGGAGCTTTTTGGGCCTCTGTGAAATGCCAGGGCCTATTTTAATTCTCAGTCCGGACCTGGTGCTGAATTGTTGTGTTTGGAATGTGTAATGGTGTTAGTTAACATATCGAACCCATTAAAACTAGTTCATTAAACACACATTTAGCAAAATTATTCTTTAAAAAAAGAAAGTTAACATAGCAACAGACATGAGAAAAATTTGATGCTGTACATACCCTTGGGATCTCCCCTTGTCACTTGAGCACTCTTATTTTGAATAAATATATACAATATAATAAAAAGCCTTTTTGAGCCTGATTTCTTTCTCAGTGGGGGACGAGATCTTATGTTGTAAGTGGCAGTGCGTGGCACCGATGCACTCATCGAGGCACTTAGGATTGTCCCTGCATGTTAAATTAAAAAAAAAAAAAGTGAGTGTTTTATTTTGTGTGGTTTATTTAAAAAACAAAATACTTGTAAGATAACATACTGAGGCATTAAAATAGAAATAGAAATATCATGCTTCTGAGCTAGCCTAACAGCACTAGCAAAAATGTGACTTTCTAGAAAGCTACTAATACAAGGGGGGGGGGGGGGGGGGGATAGCAGTCCAAATGGATGGAAAGCTCTTTCTTCTGGTCATCTATTTGCATGGCCATTGGATTTCCAGTCTGGAAATGTATTATTGTTGTGACAAATACTAGAAATATTCACTAGATGATTGCTTATGCAGAGTGCTGACATTGCTTGAGTATTAGACCCTCATGGTTTTCACTTACAGCCCCATTTTTTTACTTAATGCTACTTTTGCAAGAGCAATTCCATTTTACTAGCTTTAAAACGCAAAATATATTCTTTTCTTGTGCTTAAAGGAACAGTAACACAAAAAATGAAAATGTTTTAAATGAATGACAAAATAATGTAGTGTGCACTGGTAAATTTGGTGGATTTGCTTTAGAAACACTGCTATAGTCACTTTTCTTTAATTAGTAAGTGTATGCAGATGTCACTTCCTTTATCTACACCAAACATTTATGACTGGTTCATTAAAACTGGTGTATAGCTAATATCATAATACAACTTATTTTTTCCATATAAATGTGGCACAGAATAACCTTTAAGATTATGGTGGAGGGTTCAAAGATCAACCAGGTGTTCCCCGGCATATAATCAACTACATGCTGGTTTGTTGAATTAGGAAAGCTGCTGCCTTTAGCTTAATGATCCATCAAGCAAATCCCACAAATGAAAGATACGAACATTAACTGCGAAGAATGCTTCAAGAGTATTAGACTTGGGCTAGTTGCATTAAATAGACCTTTAAATTTGGCTTTATTGGTTTTAGAAGAAATAAAACATTTACAACTGCGTCTCACGCAGGAGACAGGATATATTAACATTACAATGAAAATTAAAAAGTTATATGTACGCAAGTCACTTGTACAGAACAGCAATTAGAAATAAATGTGGAGAGAAGAGCGAAATTAGAGAGAGAGGGAAACAAATAAAGATTAGAACAATTGTGTAATCATTACCTTACCTCATAGGGATTCTTTGTCACATTTTCCTGTTAACATCTAGACTAATTAGTATAATCTTGTGTGTTGTGTAAATGAATAAATATATGTCTATATATTTATATATATATCCCAACAACAATGACTCTAATTTAGCAGGACTTGGTTAAAATATTTTTAAAAATCCATTTATAGTGCAAAATGTTTCACATATTCAGACCTTTGTCAAGATGAATATGTGACCGAAACGCTGATTTTGCACAATAAAAGGATTTTTGTCGTAGTGCTTTCTGAACCACTAACCGAGACACAGGCAGATATATATATATATATATGTATAGTGTAATGGATGCTGGTACTCACAAAAATTAAGTCACAAATGCCTGGGTGCAGTCCTCAAAAATTAATGGAACAAAATCCATGGAAGTAGTACTCACAGGTCTTACAAACATGAATAATATTTATTATGGGCACTGAAACCAGTTTCTTTGACCACAATACATTTTTTTCATGTTTTGTAATATATATATATAGTTAACAAAGAAACTGCACTGCAAGTGAAAAATTACATTTGGTATTCTAATTTCAACATTTCAGCATCATCACTCGGGCTGTCTTCAGGAAAGTGCACCAGGCTAGAATACAAATAAATAAATATATACATAGCATGCATGGCCTCATCTATGTATTGATCATAAAACATGTTTCAAATCGCCTCCTCAAAGCATTTGGAACCCTTGTAAAAACAATTGTATTTTATTCTTGGAGCATTTTATCACTAGTTAGTGATGAGTGAAATTGTACACCAGCAATGGACAAATTCCGTGTTCTGCTACTTGCAAATTTTATTTACAAAACCCGGGCAAAATCTCTTTTACATACCTGTAAAAAGGTGGTATGAAGAATGGAGCTGCATCTCCCTGATGAATACAGCACTGCCAGGGTTCAATGGTATTTATGAGGGGTAGGCTGGGGGAGGCACATGGGTGCACCAGGTTCCACGGGTCTAATATTCCTTTTTTCTTGCTCACTGGGGAGAAAAAGAAAGTTTTCTGCTAACAAAAGCACTGGCCTGGGGTATTAAGTAAGTGATTACAATCACTGGGTGGTGGCTTTCCTTCTCCTTTAAATATATTTTATCATGGCCTCTTCAGAGATAGACTTCTTTGAAGTCAAAGACCTTTTTTATTCTACTCTAGTCCACAAGGCCAGCTAAACAATCAGGCCCGGATTTATGGCAAGGCCACAAATGCACAGGCCTAGGTCTGCAAGTATTTAGGGGTGGCCTGCTGCCCAGCTGCCAAGGGCACTGGGGACTCCTGTAAGTGTAAGGTCCAGTGCTCCAGTGCACACAAACACTCGTACATGGGGAGGGGGTTGTGCACACAAGGGCTCCGGGCGCTAGGACCCAGTGGCCTAGTGGGGCCCCAGCCCAAAATCTGGGCCTTTAAACAATTAGTCATTATGAATAGCAGGGCGTTTAGTGTTTGCACCCCCCCCTGAAAAAAAGCATCCAACTTATAACAAAATATTTGTAGCTAAAGTATCAGCATGATGCTATGCATATATTTATTTTAGAATCCTCATTGCTCTCAGCAATCATGCAATGTTTGATAATGGTATTTATTGTTTTTAAATTTGCAAAAATTTTTAAATAGATGCATAAAGTGCATAAATGGTATAATAGAATCCATTAAAGGGCAAGTCAACCCCAAAATAAAAGTTTGCCAAATAAAATACTCAACTTTGCAAGTTTATTACTTTTATTTAGCATTTATCATTTTATTTCTAGTGCTGTGTCTGTAGCTACATGTCTGTTTGTGGTTGCTATGGTCTTTGAACCCCCCCCCACCTAAACACCTTAGTTTGTAGAACCCACTAGACTACTTAAAATGTTTCCATCGAGTTCTCTTTTGGCTTGTTTGTAAAGGGATTCTGTCATGATTTTTATGATAGTAAAGTAGTGTTTACAGTTAAACCCTGATTTGAAGTTTTCCCTGATTTTACATTTTTTATTTGTGGTCCTACCAATTTATAATGCATTTCAATGGGTGCATTTCCCTGATTTTACATCAAAATGTTGTCCTGATGTACCCAAAAACTTCTTTTTTTCTCTATGAATGTTATTATTTATGAAATAAAGAGATTTAAAATACTAACCAGTTGTATATTTTGCCATGGTTCTGCCTGTAAATGGTCCATTTCAATGAGTCTGCTCCAGTTTCGGACTGAGAATCAAAATAGGCCCTGGCATTTCAAATACACAGAGGCCCACTCAGCCCACATAGAGGCCCAAACAGCCCCCACCAGCCCACTAAATACTGACTTTCTATGGCATCTTATAGCAGCCCCTCTGGCATTTGCCAGAACTCACAGATTGCCAGTCCTGGCCTGGTCTGCTCCTTATACAGTCCTGCACCAATCACTTTTTACTTTAGGTTGTGTATGTGACTGACAGAGAATCTTGAACATGCCCCCATAGTGTAACATTAACACTGCAACACTTAACCCTTGTTAAATATTGTATCTCAAGGTGAAACAGACGCCTGTGCTTATATCCTTTCAGTACTTGAAGAAAAAGTTACACATTTCCCTGATTTACATTTTCCCTGATTTTACATAAATTTTTCCTGGTCCCCTGAAAAATGTTAAATGGGGGTTTACTGTATTTATAAATTACACAGTTTACACTGCAAATAATTCACTGCGCCATATAAAATGTAATTCCTGAACCAGCAATGTATTTTTTTTAGTTGTAATATTGGTGTGTAGCATCCATCTCAGGTCATTTTGCCTGGTCATGTGCTTTCAGAAAGAGCCAGCACTTTAGGTTGAAACTGCTTTTTGGCGGGCTGTTGTTTCTCCTACTCAGTGTAACTGAATGTGTTGCAGTGGAACCTGGATTTTACTATTGAGTGCTGTTCTTATATCTACCAGGTAGCTGTTATCTTGTGTTGGGGAGATATATTTGGTTACCTTCCCATTCCCATATTAGGCTGCTGGGGGGAAGGGAGGGGGGTGATATCACTCCAACTTGCAGTACAGCAGTAAAGAGTGACTGAAGTTTATCAGAGCACAAGTCACGTGCCTGGGGCAGCTGGTAAACTGACAATATGTCTAGCCCCTTAGCAGACTGCAAAATAAAATTTTAAAAAATCTGTTTGCTCTTTTGAAAAATGGATTCCAGTGCAGAAATGGAGCTGCTGGAGCAGAACCATTAACTGATGTTTTTTTTTTTTTTTTTTTTTTTTTTTTTTAAATTCCCATGACAGTATCCCTTTAAGAGGGATTTAAAGTTGTATTGATGGCTGATAGGCCCTGGCACTATTACCTCACATTATAGTACAGTACCTGAAAAAATGGGATGATAGCTAGAGAAGAATTCTGGTCCTACCTGCAGTCTATAGGCAGAAATAAATGGCAACCATCTTGTATGGTGTGCAGGTGTGTGATTTTATGTTAATACTTTTTCAGAAGGAAGGAAACCAGGGATTAAATTACCTGGAGCTTGTCAAGTATAATTGTTCTGTTACACAGAATTATTCAGAACCGTTTTAAGCAAATATAGAACAATAAAAAAAAGCCCCTTAAATATTGTATTTCTCGTACATAATCAGATTCATTGTTCTCATTTTTTAAGATGATTATAATGAACTGTTTTAAGATATCAGGCAAAGCTATTACACAGATACCAATTTGCTGGAGGGGAGAATTATGTGTTGGTATAGGCCATTTTTGTTATTTGTCTTATCTTCTTTAATTGAGCATGCATTCTGAAAAAGGCAACATTGTGTAAAGGATATGATTACATGCACTGCCGACTCTGTAACAGGATTAAGGAGCACTGTAAAAAATAGGTGTAAATTCTGTGTTAATGGCAATTTGCAGTTGCTTGTTCTCTGTCTTTCTCATATATATCTGATGCTTTGCAATAGTATTTAGAGCCTGAAACATATTTCTCATTTACTGAATAACACATCATCCTACACTAACATTTTGTTCTCTGTAATATTTTTATTTCTAAGCACTGGGCTTTAAGTTTAGAAAGTTTTAACCCCCCCCCCCCCCAAATCTACAGATTTTAGGCAACAGTAGCAGTACGATTACAACTGTTTCTGCAATATTTATTTTTATAATGGCGTGAATGTCATTTCAGATGTTTTCTGGATGGAATTCATGAATTGATATCCTTCAACTGCCATGTATTGGTACAGTTTTAAATAGCATTTTTACTCAACACACACTCTGAATGTTTTGTGATAAATTTCCTGAGTGTGCTCTATGTTTTTTCCTGAACTCCTCTGAAGTTTTTTGATAAGGCCTGAATAGGAAGTGTTAGGGGTGTTTTTGTGTTTGGTTTTGTGGGTTCTATTCTGTGTTTGTCCTAATCTAAGTAGCACTGCAGTAACAAACAATGTAGCTATTGCCAATGCAGAATCAACCCACAATAAAAGGGATGGCTTTTAGCTTGGATTACGGGGCATAATATATGTTTTCTTTCACGTTCTGTAACTTTATACAGCTCTTCCTATAAATTTTCCTAGCAGACCTCCATTTGGTGTCCTTAATTATACCATCCTTTGAAATCGTACCTTTTGAGTTGGTTTAGTAAGTAGCTTATAAATGCATAATTACAACAGCAGCACATAGGTTGTAGAATAGGAAGCAGTGGTTCCAACAGATGGTGGGTTCAGTTGTGCAATTAAGTAAAAGCTTTAAAAAGGTCTCTGATACTTGTCAGCCTTTTTCTCATCTTGGATTTTTCTTGTCTTGCTCATTATAGTCGTGATAGGTAACACAGGCTGGCGGCCAAACAGAAAGCGCTGCACATGTTATCCTTTTGTGAGAGGCGTACAGTACACTGTGATTGCCTTTGCCTTTGAGGATTTCAAAGTGCCACTTATTCCGACAAATTAGCACTGTGTCATATTTACCTATGTGTTAGACAGCTTGCGGTCACCTGTCAGTTCAGCCCCCCCTTTAATGCCTCACACACCTGCACAAGTCTTCACCACAGACGGCAAGCAAAGTTGTTGTCATTCAGTCAAACTTTCTCCTTCAGGAACACAATGAGAACCTGCCAGGGTATCATTACCATTAACTAGCACTACGGAGTAATTACTAGGCCAACAGAAGAAGTCTACATGTGTGGTATTTTATGTTTTAAGTCATAGAAGCTTGTGGTTCATGCTTCATTTAAACTAACAGAAGCATGTTGCATTGTATTTCAGCGTTATTTACTGGGGTTAAAAGCAATTTAGATGGCAGACTTTCATTGTGCTGGGCTCGTGTCAAAGAATAGAACATTGCTTTTAAGGTGGTAGCAGTAAAGGATTACAAAAAAACTGAGAAAATTAATAGAAAATATCTATATTGTAGGGTCAAATTACACTGATGCTTAAAACCACATATACGGGTATGAGATCTACTATCCGGAAAGCAGTTATCCAGAAAACAGCATGTAAAAGTACAGCAGTTACATTAGGGTAGAACTCCGTGGAGACTTTTAATGTGAAACTGTCCATTGCAACGCGTTCCGACTAATCACAGGCATCATGTCGGATGCAATGAATCTAATGTAAGTAATAGGAATGTCGCATGTAGAAGCTGAATTTCATCCGACACGACAAAACTGTCTGATGCGGACGCTCCATGTTGCATCTTCATCCGACAGTTGTGTTGTGTCGGATGAAATTCAGCTTCTACATGCGACATTCCTGTTACTTACATTAGATACGTTGCATCTGACGTGATGTCTGAGATTAGTCGGAATGTGTTTCAATGAACAGTATCGCATTGAAATTCAAATGTGGAGTTCTACCCTTAATGTCCTGTTTTAATGAAAATACCTACATTTTTCATTGATTTCATTTTGTATATTACAAAGGAAAAAGTTGGGAGTGTGACATGAGTTTTTACCAAACAATGCAAGGAGAATGCACTGATCTCTGGTGATAGTAACCTATGTTTTATCATTATTTGCGGTAATAACGTACATATTTAAAGGATGGTGCAATAGTAGTCTACATGCATTATTAGTCTACACAATATTAGTCTATATGCACATGTAATTTGAGAAGTGCAAGATCATTATGAATTATGCAATACTTTCATAAAAATAATAGTGTATTAGTACTTTATATTACTCTAGAACCCCAGTGAATATACCCCGTTGTCTGTATCTGCTCTGTAAGCATGAGCCTTTAAATGTGTAGTAATGTTTCTCTAGCAGAGATTTAAATATAAAAAAAATTTTTTGCCGTTACTGTCTTCTTAAGGTAGTTTCCCTTGAATAAAAAGGAAATCATGAAGATGTAGGTGATTCACATATAATATATACGTTTCCCGGAGGGTAAGGGGGGCCCGGCCATGCT
>CM044433.1:120354332-120379434 GCA_024363595.1 Xenopus borealis | reverse complement strand
GAAAGAAAAGTTTTTGTGTTATCATTCATATTCTCTGAAAATGGTTAATAAATCATAAATTCTACCAGGGTATGTAAACTTATGAGCAAAACTGTATTTATATAGAGGTATGTGACCTTTGGGTTTTCCATATAAGGGATCTTTCAGTAACTTGGATCTTCATACCTTAAGTCTACTAGAAAATTCTGTAAACATGAAATAAACCTAATAAGGCTGGGTTTGCTTCCAATAAGGATTAATTCCATCTTAGTTTGGATTAAGTAAAATTTGTGTATGTGCTATCTGCTATACTATTTTATATGTTGTATCAACCTGGAATGCGTAGGCATGCCATGTGAAATAAATGAACATCTCAAAGTTAGAAATAGCATCAGAAAGCCAGCAGCACTCTGCCAAATATAGCCTTACCTTTAACTGCCATTTGTAATTGTGTACGAGGCAGAACAAATGACAAGTATAAAAATCCATTTTGAACGGCACGTTGATTACTTTTTAAAAAGTGGTGACATTGACGCATTACCTCTGTGTGACATATTGACATTATCAATTATATGTTATTAAACAGCTCTGCTAACAGAATGATTTAACGCGTGCTTAACTGCCTTTTTCAATTAGAGGCAATAGAAGCAGGAGACCAGAGGAGCAGAGCACTGGCCATATATTTTCCCATGTTAATACTGCTGACACGCAAGTGATGGAAATGTTAGTCTTGGATTATAATAGATTCATTTTTTTAGAGGCCTAAAAACTTAAGAGCAGGAACTACTACAGAGGTCAATGACTTTTCTTTTAGCCCACTGGTTTATATTAATTTCCTTAATTTGTCTCTGTACATGAGCGGTATCAGGCCAGCGAAATTGTCTCCTGTAGTTCTAGATTTAAGTCTATTTCTATTGGTTAAGATCAGATCCATAATACTGTGGCTATTTGTTAGCATTTATTGGGTGCTGTAGTTTCCTGGCCGGATCCAGTGTTTAACTAGACATGTAAGCTTGGTGGCTGAAAGAGGATTAGCTAAATGCCTTGTTTGTGTGATGACCAAGACTTAAACTGTTGAACTGACATGACACTTCATTCCTGTGGGACTGCTCACATCCATCACTCTCCTCCTTTTTATACAAAGCAGACATGAATTGCTGCAAGGGGTTAAGTGACACCAATCAAACCGCCTGTTCCTTTTTACACCGCCAGCCATTGAAATTTCCACACACTTTAAATTCAATGAGCTCTGCTGGTATTTGTATTCTGCTTTGCTAGCAGCTTGTACTGAGGTTACTAAATATGCTGATTGTGGGAACATGTTGCTGCCATCCCTCAAGAGACTTTCAAGTGTTGGTAATTTCCTAAGACTGTCATGAATGAAGGCAATCAAACACTCATGATAGTGTGTGCGTCTCTCACTACTGACCCCAGTCCATTATCATAATGACATGGAGACGGACAGAATGCTATGAAGGCACCAGATTGCTGAAATGATTTTCCAAGTCTTATTTACACAAGCAGATACACGTTGTTTAGAGTTGTATCTCCATTTCTTGAAAGGACGATGATATTTTATATGTTTTTATTGTTTTATTACAATGGTATATACAATATAATAAAAATGGTAATACAATGTTTATCCTTTGTTTTTCACTTAATTGATGCTATGTGCCCAGATCATTTCTCATCTACATACCCATGTTCATGTATTTAATTGGAAGCTGCCATGCTGCCTTACCATGGGTGGATTGTGCTAGATTGTGGTATAACTGGAGAAATGAATTTTCTTTGCAGAAAGTTACAGTAGCTATAGCCTTATCTACCCTTTATACTATGCCAAGAATAAGCAGAACGTGATTATGAATAGGGCATATTTTTGTTTCGAGTTGTCTTTTGTACTGTGAGTATAATAATCAGTGTTAAAAAGCTAAAATCATGTAAGAAGTATAATAAAGTCTCTTGGAGTAAATTGTCCCCTACAGTGTGGCCTTGTCGCTAAGGGAATTTTATCAATAGTAATAGAGTATTGTGCTGAATAGTTTCTAACTTGCCAACAGAAAACGTTCATACTAAAATTTTAATGTGTTTTTAACCATATCTTTTTTGGTTTAGTTAAAACTCGGAAATCTTGGGCTAACAAGAATATGATGACCAATACTAATAGGGTCCATTGATTTTCCATTACGGTGGCAAGCTGCCATCTTAATTTTCATTCTAGCTATATGATTGATCCCCAAGTCAAGTGATTATATGTTGATCCCTGATACAGTCAACCAGTCTGTGGGATCATTGGAGAAGTGCGTCTCCAGTACTTGCATACCATGAACTGTGATATTCTTTGCCAGTCTGGATATGGCTGATCAGATCCCCACAAATCAGCTCAGGCAGGCAAAAAAATTTAGGGGTGGTTATGGGGAATAGCCAGTATAACACCCTGGTAAGCTTTAGATTGAAATCTGGTTCTTCTGTAGGTCTGCTGCATTCTCACCGATAAATGACAGGCCCCATTTACTTGCAAAGTAATTCATTAATTGGATTTCATAAAATGTTAGATATTTCATTGGCTTGAAGTAAATTCACGTTGACTGCAACATCTTCCCACTGGGGGCAGTTCCCACATACTGGACCATTCATTCTGGACTTTCTTTCCTTTACAGAAGATTCTGGGTCTAATTTACTTACAGGAAGGCTAAGTAGCTTATCTTCAGAAACCAATAGTAACCAGATTTTCACTTTCGTTTTCTATGTAGTATGTAGACTGATCAAAACTATGATTTGTAACTTATGTCAGTCAATGGGCCCCTCTGTAAGTTTTCAGTCTGTCATAAGTGAATTTCATAGAATACACAAATATTTACATTGTAGGACTAAGGTGCCCAAAGAGTTGAGTGTTTTACACAATAATTGCACAATAATTGCATACAGTTCCCAGGGCTCTATATCTCTAACACAATCTCTATTTAGAATAACTTGATTTTGGAATTTTTTGATACTGCAGATGACTGAACATAGAAACCCCAAAAGGCTTTCATTCTGTCTGTGAAAGTCGGAAAGGGCATCGCTGGAAAACGTGCTCTTTGGCTGCCTTGCTTTCCTGTGTTTTTATTGCCTGCCATGGGATTATTTAATATTTCCTTTTGTTTCATCAAGCTTTTATGTGTGCCTCTGTAGTGACAGCTTCTCTGATTATGGATGCTGGGCTAATGCACGGGGTGATCTGCTTCTGATAACAAATGTGACGCAATCCAAGTTATCAAAATATTCAATAGGCTTCTGTCTGGCACCATTTGTATTAAAACAGGACTTCTATTAAATCTGAACATGTAGAATTAAACTCTCCAAATGGCCAAACATTAGAGGTGCTGCAAGTGCAGTATGCAAAGTACAATTTAGGATGGTCACCCAATGGCGCATGGCATGATTAACTACATTGCTGGATTTCCCCATAATTACAATGTTATTTCAGTTGTTAGGGGGAGTTACACTTGATTCAGTTGTGCTGAAAAATTACTGAAGCTACCACCACCTTTGGAATGGTAACATTGTTACTAGCTCTTGGGAATCTCCTGTACCAGTAAGTGGAGGCAGGATGGATGTAGTGGTACGGAGTACAACTATACGGAAGTTCAAGTACCTTTAATGAATGTTTTGTTTTGCATTAAAGGTTGTAAGGTTGCAGTCGTTAATGATGCCTTATGTTCCAAATGCCTGTTGCACTGCCAGTAGGATATTTTTCCTCTGCTGTAGAAAATAAAAACTGATTTAATTTTAGCCACATTGGATGTTTTCTCCCTACAACACGTAGGGAAAAAGTCCTAGTATGTTACAGTAATGCGTTGTAATTAAAATTGCAATATACTATTCAACCAGATTTCTCTATTTATTATAAACTAGTGAATAAAAATAGCCTTCCCACGACATATGGAAAAAAATAAATTTTACACACGTTTTGTTTCTCTTATGTATAAAGGTCCCAATAACATCTTTAATGCTTTTTTCTTATAGTTTGAAATTGTTTTAAGCTAAAGCTTGCAAGAGAAGCTTGTTGTCAATCAAAATATTATATTGTTCACAAGGCTGGAACAACCTGTTATAAATTTCACAATGCTAGACAAGCTTGTAGCTGCGTTTAGATAACTTGTTGTAAATCAAATTTGACATGTCTAGACTAACCTATAGGCACAGAGGGAATGCTCGCAAAGCTAGATCAACCTACTGTTGAGTACTAGAGCATTATATATTTGATAATGTACCCCTACTGTAATTTATAAACATATTGATATATAAGTCACAGACATAGGAGTTATGTGACCATATTAAACAGGTCACGTATTCCAAGGTGACTTCTGATATCTTTATAAATTTCAGTAAGGGGTTCATTATGCATTATAATCTACAGTTTGCGTGAAATGTTGGGTTGGGGGGTCAGAGGCCTCAAATCTAGTCACCGGAGACTAATTTGGGCATGCTGGCGTCCAATGCGGACATGCAGCGCCGAATTCGCAGACGGGGACCCCTGTCATAAATGGCACGTCAGAGCGCACTGTTTATAAGGATATAATTTACAGTCTGGTCCCATAGGAATATGACCAGTTTCTAGATTATAAGAGTATTAGAACCTTACAAAACTAGACAAACCTGTAACCAGTAAGTGGCTGATTTACTAAGGGTTGAAGTGAATATTAAAATGCAAAAAGTTCGAATTTCAAAGTAAATTTTTGAAAAAAATTCGACCACTGAATAGTCTAAGTCTAAGATCCTTAGACTTTCGAAATTCGAAGTACTGTCTCTTTAAAGAAACTTTGATTTTTTTTTTTTACTTTGCCAAATAAAAGCTGCCGAAGTGCTATGTTAGCCTATCGGGACCGTCTAGACCATTTTTCTAGACCATTTATCTATGTTTTATTTTATCGGAAGTAAAATCGTTCGATCGTATGCTAAAATCGGTCGAATCGAGCAATTTTTATCGAACGTTTTTACTTCAACCGCAGGAATCCTTAATTCGGTGAAAAATACTTCGACTTCAATCTTTAGTAAATCAGCCCATAAGTGTTATGGAATATTCACAAGGCCTAGACCAGCCTTATACTAGTATTCAAGCATTCGCAAGACAGTTTGCTACAACTGGAGAGTGGTAATGCAATTACAAAATACAGAACTTCTAATATTTAGGATTCCCCCAAAGTGTTGGAACATTCACAGTTCAACGTAATAACAGAATCAGAGCAGTACTGAGATGACGATGTTAAAGGCAAGGAAAAGCACAAAAAACAAAATCCAATTTCTACTATCTTTAATGAAAAAGAAACCTATCTCCATTATACTTTAAGTCAAAAATGTCTAACGTTTTTATAATAAACCTGAATGTAAGCAGTGAAATTCTCCCTTCCTTTACTTCTGTGGATAGGAATTGTCAGACGGTCCCTCAGGGAAACAATCATACTTATGAACAGCAGGGGGAGCCTTACTTACCAGCCATACAGAACTCAAGCAGCTTTGTTTGTTTCCCTGTTTTGATAATTTATGACGATCCCTAATAAGCCAAGACCACACTGAGAATGTGCACAGTCTTGGTTTTACAAAGATGTAAATCAAAGATGTAAATCATTTGTTTGATTAGGCTTGTGGCACAGTAAGTTCATGTTTATGTTTAGTATACAAAATACAGCATTTCTAGCCTTATTCTATTTTAGACTAGATCCACATACTATATGAACAATATGGGGCAATAATAGGAATCCTATTTGATCAGGACTTAAGCTGGCCATAGACGCAAAGATCCGATCGTAAGATGATTCCAACGATCGGATCTTTGCATCTCCCGACCTGTCACTAACCTTCAGATCAACTAAAGTAGTAAAAAGAACAGACAGCTGACGTTCTGCCCCTGACAAGGATCGTACGAAAGTTGTACGATTAAAAACCTAGTGACGGTCTCCCACTGAAAATCGTACGATCTGCAATAGACGCAAAGATATTATCGCCAGCCGACAGAAATTTTCTAACCTGGCCGATCGACCAAACGACCGATCGGCATGGCACGACAAAAGTCGGAACACTCCACACACGATCCGAAAAGCGTACGAATCGAGGATTCGTACGATCGGATCGTTGCGTCTATGGCCAGCTTAAGTCTCAGAAGCCTATGGGAGTGCTCCCATAGGCTTCTGTTGCAATTCGGTACGTCCAATCTGCCGAAGTAGGCAATCGAAGAAACTTAAAAAAATAAAATCCTTCGCTGATCGAATGATCGAATATTCGTCCATTCAACTCTATTCGAATGTATTCGATCGTTCGACCATTCCCTATTCGATGATCAAATATGCCAAGATTCACATATTCGACCAAACAAAGAAATCCTAAGTTCGAAATTCGATCGAATTCGATCAAACTTCGAATCCTTCACGTGAATTTAGTAAATTGGTGCCTATGAATACCTGTGAAACGTCCCTTTATATAAATAAAAAGTTCATTCATGTAACTTTTTTTCACTCCAGTATATCAAATGGCCATAACATTAGTTTAATATTTTGTGTTTGCTTTATTCCTGTGCTCAATTAGAATCTGATTTATGCTTTCAGCTCTATATTTCCTTAAGTTTCAGATGTGCCTCTTACTGGCAGAATGCAGATTTGTTTCAAAGGAGCCTCATCTCCATATGGTTTAATTTGATAATCCTTTATCCACCATCTCCAGCACCCTCATTCCGTTGCTTTCTCGCCTGTGGCTACATTTCTATCTTTGCATCAATTAGCACACTGATTTATACAACAAGCAAACAGTTTAGAGGTAATGGTACACAATTAACATCTCATTCCACCATAAAGGGTATGCTAAATATCCCAGGCACTGCTTTCTCTGCCCTGAATGGAAATGTGTTTGTCCTAATTCATATGCCATGCGATGTGAAGTGGGCCAGCTTTGTACCGCACTGCACTATTAATCTAATTATAGATAGCTGCAAATGAAGTGCTGTCTGAGCAAAGGCAGAGGAAAATAGCACTTTTGTCATTTGCCATGACTCTGTGAAGTGAGATCACACTTTGCATGGTAAAACCCCAATCCAAATAACAGAACTGCCTGTTGAATGCGCCCCCCCTTTCTGTAATTACAGCAGCAGTGCAAACACAACTGGCTGCTAGATATAAATAGAGCTGTAGATGTGCTGTCATGTGGCTTGCAAGAGAAAATCCTCTGAGTGCTGTTGAATTAAATGATGCATCCTGATTGACAGCTACCTTGAGACTGCACTGATGGAGTTGTCACGGCATTATGCTAACAGGCTACTCCCGTGACTGCAAGATGTACCACACCGCGTGGCTCACACAGCTTCCTAACAGCTATCCGCTCCTTTACCTTGTTCGTCCCGCTAGTAATTCCGATAGAAGGACATCTACAAGCTTTCACGTTCATGTTTTTCCCTCTCTCTCCCATTTACTTAAATGCTTTGTCCGTAGAATCTGCCCATTAGAGCAGAAAGGAGTGGTTTTTAAGCAAGCGTTGTTATTTAACAGTAGGGTTTTGGTATGTACATATTAGTAAGCAGCCTTCATACCAAAATATCTAAAACCCTGAATTATTTAATGTTGGAATTGCAATTTTTTCCGGCATTGCTTTGCCTCAGGTGCTTTTGTTATCCCGAGTGGGATTTTTTTTTTTTTTTGTGGTTAGGGCCCTTTCTGATGTCTGACATGGTGTAGCAATCTGTTCTCTCTGCATGGCAGCTTTTAAGGGACTGATGTCGTTGATAAGGAAAATGACTCATTTGTGATCTTGGGTTTTCTTGTTCTCATCAGCACACTGGTGTGAGGGAGACGGCAGATAGATAATATGCTTTATCTATTTCCACACTAAATACATCTTTTTGCAAGCAACTGAAAGTTTAGTGTAAGTCAGCATATTGGAAGTCACATAGCAGCTTCCTAGTGTTTCCAGAGGAGGGACAAGACACTAATATAGGAATAGGCAATCTGTGGGGGTTATGTAAAAGACCCTAAGTTTGCCTAGGAGCAGTAGCCCATAGCAACCAATCAGCAGGTAGACTTTACTGGACACCTGTTTAAAAGCAAATATCTTACTGATCCTGGGCAAACTTTGTTCCTTTGGTGTTTCAGGTGTTGCTGAACAATAGTTCTAAGCACCACCCTGTTGTGTTGGCAGAGGAATTGCAGAAAGTCTGAATAATGTATCCTTTATAATTGCTTTTCACTGTTTGCCAGCATCCTTACAATAGTGTACATTTTACATGTTTTTTCTTAGAGTGACTTCTGTCAGAAGCAATGTAAAAGAATGGCAGCATATCTGGCATTTGCATGGTGTAAAATCACACACACCTTAATAAATTCATTCTTTATTTTACACAGCTTTTTACATCGTTTGTCTGCAATTCTGGATACTAAATATGCCCCTAACACTGTAGATTGTACAGTCCCTTGATCTATGCTGCATTATGTGTATATTAGCAACATGCAGCCCAACATAATCAAAGGTTCCCGTGCATAGATACAATTCATATATTTGAACAGTGTGTGGTATTCCATAAGCAGTTTGGTTCCTCTTGTCCACTTATCCAGATATATACAAATAAAGTTATGTGACTGTTATCAAGAATGCTTTTGACTTGGGGTTTTCCAGGTAACTAATCTTTCCGTAATTTGGGTCTTCACACCTTATTTCTACTAAAAAATCATGTATACATTAAATAAACCCAACGTGCTGGTTTTGCTTCCAATAAGTATTAATTATTCTTAGCTTAGATCAAATACAAGCTACTGTTTTATTATTACAGAGAAAACATTCAAATTTGGATTAATTGCATAAAATGGAGTTTATGGGAGACAGCCTTTCTGTTATTCTGAGCTTTCTGGATAACGTGTTTCTGGATAATGGATATCATACCTGTATAGTGTTTGGTTGATGTGTTTTTTACCCTGTGCTCGATCTGTTTTAAGCTGTGAATGTTATGCAGCACATAACTCACTACTGACCTATAGTGGGGGCATTGCATTGAATCTGCAAGTAGTAGGCCTGTATGTAGGCAGATAAAGATATTTTCCTGAAATGGTTAAATGTGAATGGAATGATTGGAACCAAAGTGTGTTTCACAGAGGAAATGCAGACAATGTGTGTGCAAGGCACGCAGTAAGTGTGTGATAAAGAAGGTTCCCTGCTATGCTTGGGATGTTATAGATCCACGTTCTATGCACACACACATTACAGAGAAAGCTGTCAATATTCATTCGTCATATCTGTTGTATTCCTGCCTACCAAGTTTGGTGCAGAGCTGACGGAAAGCAAGGGGGGACTACAACACTTCATAAAAGAATAAAAAACTCTTTTTTTTTTTTTTCCGCCTCTGTATATGACTAATGAAAATTTTAAGGAATTGTTAGCAGATGTATCTCCCTGAGGTTTTTTATTCTAAAGGTGCACCCAACTCTCAATTCTTCCTTGTTTAGAATTTTTAATTTTTTCTCTATTATAAAATCCTTCCTTTCATTTTCTTCAGCTAAAATATCATATAAAAGGGGTGCCATATGTGAAGGGACCATTAATAGTGGAAAACACCTTCCATACTGCCTTTAGTAGGTGATTTGAGGTTGGTAAGTAGAAAGACTGCTTATTCACCAATAATAATTCATTCAATAATAAAGAGCATGGTAGAGGGTACCATGGGTGCTTCTCATGTGAAAGCTTTCTAAACATTGGCCCAGCTGTATTATATTGATGGTAGTAGGAGCTTTTCTTTGAACCACAGGCAGACTTTTTATCACAAATTATTGTTAGTCTAGGGATGTAGAATATTGATGTATATATAGTAGTGTGGAAAATAGGTCGCAGTCACAGGTCTTATAGAGCTATAAAAAGGTTTTCCTCATTTTATATATTTTTCATTTTGTGAGTGCGACCTATTTTCCACGCTACTATCCACTATTACTCGAAGGACTGCACCCAGGCATCGGATGTGGAATCTTTTCGTGAGTGCCGGTACTAATCATTTCTATATATCTATATATATCTATATCTATATATATCTATATATATATATATATATAAATTATATATATATATATATATATATATAATGTATTTATTTTTTAAATTAAAGAAATGTTGTGGCCAGCACTAAGCATGAACCACATCTGTGCTTACTGTATAGTATTATTTTATTGCACAGCTCATCATTTTGGGGTTTCTTGTAGAATCTGCAATAATATTGTGAGGGATCTCAATATTGAATTTGAGTAGATGTAGCTAGCACAGATGCCGAAGCCTGTGCTAGCTACATCTACTCAAATTCAATCTAGCTGAAGTTGATTGTATGCTGACGTATTTTAATTAGTAGGTGTTATCAAGGCTTATCAAGGTTATAGAAGCAACCAGGCCCAGACTGTGGGTTCTGGCAAATGCCAGAGAGGCTGCTATAAGATGCCATTGGAAGTCAGAATTTAGTGGGCTGCTGGGGTGTTGTTTGAGCCTCTATGTGGGCTGATTGGGCCTCTATATGGGCTGATTGGGCCTCTGTGTACCTGAAATGCCAGGGCCTATTTTAATTCTCAGTCCAGACCTGGAAGCAACTCCAGAGCAGTTGTGCTGCACCTTCTTCGACTACTTACTGCATCTTCTGACATATATATAATATGCCTTCTTGCTAATTTTCCTCCAGTAGCATAACCTAAAGCCTGCTTTACGATATTTCTTCATTCATTCTTAACATAATAGATTTTTTTCCCTTGAAATAAGAGATTTACTCTTAGGCTGGTGTAATATAGGTTATTTTTGCCACCTGATGTGATACAATCTGCAATCACTTTTTCCAATGTGGATGAAGCAGCTGCCACACAGGAGGCAAGTGGGGTTCAGGTCAGCAGGACATTACTACAAATAGCCAGCATCCACATTGTGATCGACAGCTTATTAGCTGATTTGCAAACGAGCCATACCCTTGTGATGTGATGTTTTATGTCATTCTTCAGTCTTGTTTGTTTTTTTTTAATCAAATCTCTAAATTTTGCATGTGGTGTTTATCCATGTCAGTATGAATAGTTGCCATAACCTGAACCCCACTAAGAAATGTATAAATAATTTGCAGCTCTGCCTCTGATTAGGTGATTTGTTCAGCTTTCAGCTTTATATAAATATGTACGTTGGCACCTAAATTATGCACGGCTAACCCTGTTTTAGAATACCTACTTCTAGGATTTCTGAGACTGAGGTGCTCGATTTTCCATATTATCATTGTCCTAGGGAAAGCTTGCAAATTTTTGTTACTACAATTAAACTTGCTGATCACATTAGGAAAAAATATCAAAATATGAACACAACCAAGAACTTTGCCTAGAGGTAAGTCAGGTATGACATTATTTTAGAACTAAGATATATAAGCACCATTTTGCAAGTACTTCCAACCATCACTACTTCTGAGCATCGCTACTGTAGATCCCATTCCTGTCATCTTCCCACCAACCCCCCCACAATCTGTACCACCTCCCTTCCATTTTTTTTTGTTATTTCTACATCAGCTTTACACAACTTACTGTAAATTATAAAATGCTTTTAGTCCCATTGTGAGAAAGTCTTGTAAAGTTATTTCTTCTTCTAACACACCAAGAGCTTGTACAAACATAAGGTAAGCTTTTACTGTTTTTGGTAGAAGTTCTGTTATTGTTGCGTAAGGAACAGTGCCAGAGAGACCATTTGACCAGTCAGCACCTGGCAGGCAGCACTTCTGGGCTGAACAGAACTGTATTCTTTTAGAGTTAAATAGTCTACCTATGATCAAGTCTTAAAATTGCATCGACAAATGTTATTTTTTTGGAATAAAATAAATGTTCCACATTTTAAAGTGTCTGGTAGCCAGAAGGAAAGTCAATGCAGATACAATGAATGAAAACTTGGGCTCTTATATAAAACGCCCTAGCACAGTAGTTTGTGTTCTCTAAAGCCCTATTTTCTAACACGGTTATTAATCGTTCAGCTAAAACATTGCTCCCCTTTCAGAACACAGATGAGTATCTAATTGTGGGTCCCCCAACATGATCCAGCATGAAAAGCATCTGATAAAAGCAGCCTGACACTTAAGGTCAGATTTAATAAGGTTAGAGTTGTGTTTTCCACAAAAAAATTTAATTCTCTAGGTTATTTTTAAGTCAAAAATTTTATTTTCGGATAAAAAAAAAAACTTTGTCAGTCAATTAAATTTTTCAGATTATTAACCCTGAATTCTCTGATTCAAGTTTTTTCCATTCAAGTTTTTTCTTAAATTAGAAACCATTCAAGTTAATTCAGGGTCCAATAAAACTTACACAACTCTAAAATGCGACCTCTCATAACTAACCCCCTTCAACTCACAATAGAAGCAAAAATAGAGTCTCAGAAAATAATTTATTTCCATAAATATATAAATAAATCACCCATTAAGATAATAAAAGGTGACTGGCCAATATACCCATCTATGTATAACAACTTATGTGACATCTGAGTTAATATACCAATTAGGCATCTCTACTCACCCGCCTTTCCCATTGATTAAACCCCCCTTATTCTGTTAGCAACTGTATCAGCCCAGTTACCTGCTGTCAGTCATTTTCACCTGAATCTCAACTTACATTTGCCATTGAAATGCACTGAAGTATCAGCCAAATCCCCAGAAGTAGTTGGAACATGGAGTGCTGACAATGGGACATGGCCTCAGCAGAAATGAATTGTGAGGGGCTGTGTGTGGGACTGGTGCAGCCAATAGTAGAAAATTGATGAGAATCGCACACACCGATTACTTTGCAGGTGGGGAGAACCCCTGTTTATTGTGACCACCTGTGCATCAACGTTTCGGGGTGTATTAACCCTCCCTTCGTCAGGATATAGAATAGAATGCACAGGTGGTCACAATAAACAGGGGTTCTCCCCACCTGCAAAGTAATCGGTGTGTGCGATTCTCATCAATGTTCTAGTATGTGCTGACGGATGCCGGCTGTCCTGAGTGATCAGCACCACTGAAGCAGGGATATCAGTGAAAGGTTAGAGGTGCGGTTCAACTATATATTGAATTCCACACTGGTGCAGCCAAGACACAACGGGATCTGAACAGTTCCAGGATGACCGTAAAAAAATTCCATAAACCTCTTACCTTAAAATAAATATTTTCTTACTGAAGTCTAGGAGTGGGAGAGTTTGGGAGAGAAACTATTACTGTGGTAGAGTTTCAAAGTTACACCAATGTTCACTTGTGTTCCACCATATTATTACTGGTATGTCAAGCTGCATGTCCCAGAAATACTAGCGATACTATTATTGACTGACTTGTTCTGGTGATGATGTTCTGCTTGCCCTGGTCTTGCTATTGGATTGCAGGGCATTTTCCTCATAATAATTTAATAGCTATAGTTTAGAGCCAGTAGTTGCTGTTGTAACTCCTGTGAGATGACATGAGGCACAAATAAAAGCTTAATTTCTGTTGGCAGCTCCCATATACTTTGGTAATTATGATACAGTTTTTTTTAAGATCCAACATAAGTGCCAGATCTGAGGTTTGAAGTAAAATAAAATGGGTGGCAAAAGCATCAACACTATTATAATAGAAGGTGCTTCTAGAATAAACTGCCAATATGCAATGTGTCTGTATGAGAGCCAGTTCTATAAAGCATGCTGAGACTCGCAATGTGGGGGCTGTTTGTTCTGTATTGCACAACATCTGTAAGTCTATTTTTACTTCACTGCTGTACACAGAATTTTTCCTCATTTATTTGTAGAATAGCATTCTTCTTTATAAAATGTATCACAAATTTGATGGCATTCTGTGCCAACAGCATGGATGTTCTCATTCCCGTGTTAACGAACAAGTAGTTGATATTAGTGTGGTATCACTTACTAAGAGAAAATATGCCTATTGGAAAGCATGTTCTTTATGCATAATACATTGAGTCCACAAGTCCCATCCCATTTTTATAAAACTCCTTTTAAAATATTTGGTTATCCATGTAAGAGTAGTCATGTCATCAGGTGATGCTGCTCTATTTCTCTGTAATCAGATCCACTGACCAGCTAAGGTTTTTGTATGTTATAGAAGGACTCGTTCTAAGCTACTTTTTATCTGGATTCATTATTTTTAAAGTTTTTGAATATTTGCCACCTTCTTCTGACTCTTTCCCATTTTCAAATGGGCGTCACTGAAAAAAACAAATGCTCTGTAAGGCTACAAATGTATTTTTATTGCTACTTCAGGCCCATGTCTATTCATATTCCAGTCTGTTATTCAAATCAATGCACGGTTGCTAGGGTAACAGACTCTAGCAACCAGACTGCTGAAACCGCAGACTGGAGAGCTTCTGAATAACTCAAAAAACCACAAATAAAAAATGAAAACCAATTGCAAATTGTGTGAATAACCCCTTTAAGTAGTTGCAATGGGGCCAATATGGTTGTAAGCTTGTTCTTTCACTGAAAAATAACAGGTGCCAGAACTAGGGACGTCAAGGTCTACTTTAAGGTGGAACCCGTGTACAAGGCTCGCTTTAGAGATCAGTACATGGACTCAGCGCTGACCTATGGGATGTGTGCAAACTGAGAGACTTCACAATAGTTATCTGTTCAATTCAACTTCAGGTATGTTCCTGTGCATGGTTTCATCCAGTTTGCCAAAGTGAACTATAAACTGCTTTAAAGATTTGCTCATAGATCTAAAACTTGAAAAACCCTACCCCCTACCCTGGATAGACTCCTCTCGCTCCTCCCCCCTCCCAGTCTAGTTGCCCTCCCAGGCAAAAGTTCCTAATTTTTTTACTTACCCCCTCTGTGCAGGAGTTCATGGGGACCATCTTATTTTTTCTTCGGAATCAGACTTGAGTTTTTGGTGTATGGGCAGATGTAGTAAATGTCTGGTCCCAAACGCTGAAAGTCACGTGGCCTTCAGAAAAACATTGTGACTTTCGGCACATGCGCAGTTGTTCAGGACAATTTACTACAACTGCGCATGCGCCGAGAACACCGGTCTGATTCTGAAAAAGACCAAAAAAAGAAGATGGTGCCCATGAACTCCTGAGGCCTGAATCTGCACTGAGGGGTAAGTAAAATATTAGGGGCATTTGCCCGGGAGGGGAACTAGGCTGGGTTGGAGGAGGGAGGGGAGGTCTAACCAGGGTTGGGGGAAGGGTTTTTTTTTTTTAAGAACGAGTTTAGTTCTCCTTTAAGGATGCTTTTACTGAGCACCTGTCTCAAAACAAACAATTGGTTGGGTTGCTATGCATTACTAGACCTGCAGCATCTATTACATTACCCAGATAGAAAGGCTATCTTATTAGGCAACTGCAAAATACATTTGTCAGGTTCAAATTGCATCCACAGTGCAGCATTTCCCTCAGAATTGTAGTGTAATTGCAGGTACCAACTAAGAAGGGGCAAAGGGACAAACGTATTCTCTGTTTCTTCTGCCTCCGATGGCAGTATTAGTCTACTACCCTTCGATCTCTCAATTCTTTTTCATTATTTCGCATGGTTTTAAAAGAATCTGATAATATTACAAAATGAAATAATATAAATGTCCTAGAAGTAGCTGTGAATGCTGGGAGTCTGACATTACACGGTTTTTAAAAATGTGTATTTAGCGTTAGTGTCTCATGTCACACTTTTTGGGGTAGTGCTATTTTGGCAAACAAAGAAACAAAATACAGAGTAAAAGCAATAATTAAGCATGTGAATAGAAAACGGGAGGCAACCGTCATTTGACAGTTTTTGGTTTTGAGATTTGCTTCTATTTACTAGCACCCCGACATGAAATTGGTGAAAAAAAAATCCAAGTGTGGATTTACTAAATGGATAGTGGAATGTAAAATTTAATGTGTCTTTCAGTTTCAGGAGGCAAAGACAACTTATGTTTCCTAATTTTTTATTATTATTATTTGCAACGTGTGAGTAGAATGCAGACTTCAGCCACTGAATCTGAAACTGTGCAATTTTGTGTAATTATATTCCCCCCTATAGGTTTAATGAAGGACTTTTAAGTACAGTTTATCTCTGATAAAGGGTCCCTCTGCACAGAATGTTTATTAGATTGACAGCAAAATGCACTCTGCATGCTTTTCTTCCCCGCCACTTATGAGTCAGGCAAATTTTAATTGGAGCAAAAAGCTTTTATTTGCAATGTAATTTCACTTAAGGATCATATCCTTCAGAAACTGGCAGACACTTCAATGTCTTGATTGCAAAACACACGCAGGAGTAAAGAAACATGCAAGAGAGGTTATTATTCTGACTGTCAGGCTTGAAAAATGGCACAAGCAACTTATGCAGAATGATATCTCTGTGGCTTCACCCATGAGTATCCAAATCTTGTTAAAAATAGCTATTTTGGTATTTTCATAAAACATGCTTATCTTGAGTTTTTTTTTTATGAAATCGAACGGTTTCCCAATAGTAGGGTGTCTTGTCTGTACTTCTATCCCTGGGTAATTTGTTATATTAGTCCCCATTGCAAAAGGTTTTTCTTGTGTGTGTTTATGAATTATCCATTTGTAATTTCTGCAGTGTGCGAGTGTGTAATATAGAATATGTGTGTGTATATGAGCATGACAGACTAAATGAAACAAATGGTACTTTAATCACAAAGAGGGATAGATGATACTGATATAATTGTTTTGGCAGTGGTATTAGTATTGACCAGCTACATTTTCCTGCTGCAGCTTAGCTAGACTGGCGAAAGGATCTATAAAAGCCTGATTGAAGCATAAAATACCCAAACGTCACAAAAATGCAAACCAGTGATCTGAGCATAACATAAGGGTCCATCTTTAAATCTGTGGACTCCTTACTGGTATTGATGGATTTTTTGTTTCATTATTTATGAGTAAAATGGCTCAATAGTTTTTTTCCCTGCTAGACATTGCAGAAAGAGAACTACTGCCATCTACTGGGGGTTGCTTCTTTACGAAGACGCGCGGTTATAACGTTTGTTCTGCAGTGGAAGTTTTGCATGAGTGCCTTTCCCATGCCGCACAAAGTGGAATCTATGAGGGCATCAGGATTATGATGGGGGTTGACAGAATAAGTAATGTTATTTTAAAGAGCTGAAACGGGCCAGTAAGCCACTAGGAATAACTGATTTGATTGACAAATTAACACTTTTATGCTGGCCATAGACATAACAATTACGATCTTTCCAAGAATGATCGTTCGTCTCAACACACATATATAAAGCTGAATAGTCAGATATACAGGTAGAAACAATAGAATTCTACCTGTATCTGACAATTCAGCACTAATAACGGCGGATTTAATGGAGCCTTCAAAGACATACGATCAAAATTTTCCAACCAGCCCGATCAACCAGCCGACCGACATCTGAATCTTCTGACGATATTGGTTGGCTCATTTCCCGCCATACACGCACCAAATATCATACGAATATAATTTTGTATGATATTATCTGTGCGTCCATGGCCACCTTTAGGGGTTTATTTATTATGCTGTATAAAACAAAATTTGCCACAAAAAAAAAATGGTGTAAAAAGCTGCGTAAAATAGATGCGCCATTCCAACGTCTGTTATTTTACATTGCTTTTGGAGGAAGTTTTACGCTGTTTTGTTTTTTTTTTTATATGGCATAATAAATATGCCCCATGTTGTATCAATCTAGGGCTACTTCTATATTTTTATTATAATCTTTTATTGTGTCATAGATAAATCTGCAAACAGCAGGTTGGCATGAATTGCCCTGCACAATTTATTGATTGTTAGGAAGCTTCTCACTCCTTCCAAATAAAAAGATTTTACAAAGTTCTGTATCTAGTAAACAATTTAGGTATTTACAAATAGAAACAAAAGTACCACAGAGGTTACAGCATACATATTTGACACAAAAGGGAGAATAAATGGCTCACAAGCAGTTTTCACAGGGAATCATGCCCACATCTCCCTGAAGAGGCATTTCATATACAAATCCATCCCTTGGCTACAGGATTTTAGTTAAAAAAAACCCATTCGTTTGGACCTGTAGTTCAGTGGTAGAGTTTATAATGTAAGTTAATTCTTGTGTATTCATTTCCCCCCAGTATAAACTGCAAGTGCTGACGAGCCAAGCTGCCGAGCTGAGCAAGTACATGCCAGAGAAGGTTGAAGAAGATACAAGTAGCATTTTGAGATCACCAATGCCTGGGACAGTAGTGACTGTTTCAGTCAAGCCTGGAGATGTGGTAAGTGTATGAATTGTATTACTTGTTCAGTGTATATATATATATATATATATATATATATATATATATATAGTATGGCTTTATATACACATGCACAAATAAAGGTATTTATTTAATATTTTTCAGTAATAAAAATATTTTCATGGTTACATGACTAAAGTTCTATGACATTGTCTTGAAACTAGAGCACAAGTGTAACTGTTCCATTGTGCTTTGATCATGGTGATCATTGGTGTAGCTCTACTCTAAGGGGATACAGAAGCTGGGATTGGCTTTCACCACAAGGCAATATAGTATGTTTTTAAACTACCCACCCCCACTCAGCCCCCTCAGCCAGACCTTGTTTCTTTGTCCATTTAGTCTAGAGTGACACCTAGTGGGTCAGGTTAATTAAAAAGCATCTCTTTCAAGTCATTGAAGTAACAAAGATGTTAAACCACTGATCTGATCCAGGGAGCACTGATGACTGACCATAAATTGCTATCCATGTATATTTACAGTTGCATGTATACAGACACACCTGTATGCCACTTGCAGTAAATATACTCTCTCTCTTAGCCACTTCTCTCTGTCTATTTCTTTGTCTTCTGACTGTGTTACTCTCATACTGTATATGTATTGCACCCACACTGAACAAAATCCTTCAGAAATGCTTCCTATAGCTGGCTTTATTACATGTATGGGATCTGTTATCGGGGAACCCGTTATCCAGAAAGTTCCGTATTACGGAAAGGCTGTCTCCCATAGACTCCATTATAATCAAATAATCCAGATTTTTTAAATTGATTTCCCCTTTCTCTGTAATAATAAAGCATCCTTATTGGAAGCAACACCAGCCTATTGGATTTATTTAATGTTTACATGATTTTCTAGTAGATAAAAGTATGAAGATCCAAATTACACAAAGATTCGTTATCCGGACAACCAAGCATTCTAGATAACATGTCCCATACCTGTACAAGGGCAATTATAAGAATGATAAAAACTGCTTATATTTACACTTCCACTACTGTTTAGTATATTAGATGATGTCCCATAGTTATTACTGCCCTCATAGTGATAAATATATTAATTGACGTATTTAGAAAATGTCTGTAAATATGTGCCATTCATTTTTTGAGTGTTTTTTTTTATAACAATACAGAAGAATATTTCTAGTCCTTTTCTTGAGGATTATGGAGAAAGAAAAAACTTTCAACTATATCAAAGGTTTCAGCAAGGTACAAGAGGGAAGCAAGAGGTCATATTCTGAAACTGGAGGGAGGCTCATGGGAAATGTAAGGAAGTACTTCAAGGGAAGGCAGAGGAATTCATGCTAATACAGTGAGGGAATTCAAATATGTTTGGAACAGACAGAAAGCTATCCTAAAGTCTAAGGGAATAAAAGGGTGTAAAAGGATCTGAGTTTTCAAAGCAGACAAGGGTGCACTCTTACAACTATGCAGCTGCATTGTATCTTGCTCTGCATTTCAGGATGTGCTAAAAGGGTAAAATATAGACCATGGGGCACTCCTATGGGGAACAGAGGGGTTTCCAGGCTTTAGAAATGTTGAGCCTGCGAATAAGCAATAATACATTTTTCTTATTTCAAAAATAGGAGTGTTCTGCACAAGGCATCAGATATACAATTTATTATATAGGGTTTATCAAAAATAAACTGCAGTTGCATGCTATATATCTGTGTGACGGGTGGTGAAAATTATGGTTTTAGAGGGAATTCTCATTCACTAAATAATATCCATGATTTAATAAAGATTTATTTTTGGATGTCTGAATGCATTTCCCACAGCCACATTATTAATTGTTTATAAAGTTTTTTGTAAAATGAAATTATAGGATCTTTTTAATTTTCTTAAATATTATAGACAAAGTTTGAGCTTTTTCGTATTTTCAGAATTCAGAATAGGACAAAGTAGAAAGAAAGATATTTCAAGGCTTTCTTCAAATACATATGTATTAACCTTTTATATCTTTATTTCAAGTGTTAAAGGAAAGGTGCTGTGCACATTACAGATTTTGATGTTTTTATTATTGATTTTTTTTTTTTAACGTTTACAAACATTGATAGCATGTGAGGGTTTAAAGTGGCATAAATAGAGCAATATTTGTCTGCTTCTTTAGATAGAAAGAAGAAATTGAATACAGGATTAAAATGTCTTTGAAGCTCCCGTAGATGGGGAGAAAACATTCTTTATTTGTGCTATTCTTACCAATTTACTACTTTTACTCACAATAACAGCAGATCCTAAGTTAATAGGATATACATCTAGGTTCAGATGTTTAAAGGAAAACGGTTTCATACCATTAAGATTAAATTAATTTACAACGTTGTATCTTATTTTTGTAATTTATGTATTTCAGTTGCCTGCTTTTCTATGCAGCCTTTCCTAATTACGCCGTTGTAATTCTGTCTCCTTCCTACTGTCAGTGAGTAGCAAGTCGAAAGCAGATGAATTGTGAGGTTAGATTTTTGCACATTCCAGTTTGTCCTACAGAGAGAACACTGCATGGTTGCTATGGTCAGCTACCCTCTCAACCAGATCACAATTCAAAGCTATACACGAGAGCAGTAGAACGGAAAAAAAAATGATGAAAAAGCCAAATTAAATTAGTCCTTTCATCTGCATTCTGTCATTTAGCTCAAATTTGGGGAGCCCAGTGTTTTCCAGGCAACCCATCAAACAGTAAAAATTTGGTATTTAAAAGCTGGCTAGATAATGCAGAAAATAATGGGCATTGTCCTAAGCAAAATGTAATTTTAATTATGAAATGCATCCCAGTTTTATTTCACGATTTTAAAATATAGAGTTTGGTTAGTTTTCAAGCATTTTCTCATGTAAATAAATCTCAAATTCACAAATCAAAATTTTGCAGGAGTTGGGATATATTCCTTACAAAAGTCATGACATTTTAGCATTGTTCTACCCTTCTAAAACCTTCTTGTCACCTTCAGTTCTCCGTTCATCCTAGTTTTTTTATGCTATAACTATGGATGTTTCAATAATTAACTATCACATCAACAATGATAAGATTGTTAGACAATTTGCAGCTTTTCTTCTTTTTTTATTTTAGTTATAGTTTTTGAATTATTGGCTTAGAATTTTAGCTGCTCTCTGGTTTCTAGCACATAATTACCCTAGCAACGAAATGGCAGTTTGGAGGTCACACTATTAGATTAATGTAGAGTGCCCAAATAGAAGGATAAGCTATAAGAATGAAGCCTCAAAGTCTGTTTTTTTTATTGGAGGGGACACTGACCCTGGCAAACAAACAGCATTTTGCAAGTCTGAAAGAAGCAGAATAGGTCACAGAAACAATGAAATTAATAATGGAGATCAACTGTAAAGTTGTTTAGATTAGATCCTTCTATAACATATTGTTTAAGTAAGTCCCTTCTTTTCATGCTTTATATTTCAAGCCTATCACTACTTTCTACTGCTTAGGTTAATCTATGCAATACAGTATTCTCAATGTATAGAAACAGATTAACAGTGCCTTCAAAATCTTAAACCTTCTCCTAAAAGGAGTAACCCTAAAAACCTTACTACCATGTCTTGCTTAAAACTACTACAGATTACTTTTTTTTAGATCTAACACCATTCTAGTTGACAAAAATAACATAAAAATAATATTTAGAAAGTCAAACGCACACAGGGTTCACTGTGCACATTTTACAGATAACACCCTGATAGTTGTGCAAGGGAGCAGTGCTAACCATTGATCTTCATCTTAATTAAGCCCAGCATGTTGTGAGCTGTAGTTGAAGAACAACTCAAAAGCTCAGGGTCGAGCACTATTGACTAAATAAGTGCAAGGCAATGGTTTCATGACAAAGTATGTAGCAACAGCATCATTGTAAATTGCAACTAACTATGGTTATGGTTTTCAGTCCCTCATAAAAAGTCACCAAAAGTAGATTGTAAAATAAATTGACTTGCCTTAATATACAAATAAAAGGATGCCTTCTGCATATTGATGGTGGCCCATTTCAACTGTGTGCTTGTCTGAATTCAAAACAAAGAGCCTTCTAATTATTTTATTATGGCAGAGGGCATCAGGCTGGTTATGTTTTTTTAGATCAACTTTAGGAAGGACCATGAAATTACTTGGAAATGACTGAAACATACAAACACTGTATACGCGGAACAAGAGATACTCACAACAAATAAATAAGCAAAAATAGCAAAGACATTAGCATGTCATTTTCATCATTGATATAGGAGCAACATATTCATTTCAGTGGACTGCCAACTCAGTGGCAAGTGATCACCAATGGTTCCTAGTGATTATCAGTGGTTCTTAGTAGCCTGCTTCCTTTTTGGTGAATGATCCCTTTTGCAAATGCCAGTAGTGATCAATCTACCAGATTTTTCAGTTAGTCAACTTTTACTAATTCAACCAATGAATGGTGGCAGTGACCAAAAGGCCTCCTACCGGAAATGTATGAATTGCTAGAACTGGATATAAAAAAAGGCACTTTAATGCAGATGAATAAAATTAGGCGTTAGTTGCTCTTTAAAATCCTACAAATAGAGCTGTAATTGGATTTTCTGTTCTTTAGTATTTAGACTCCACAGATACTTTTTTTTAATTATTATTGCAGACCAAGTACTGTGAACACAACAACAACTGGATATGTAGATTCAGTAAATTTTTCTGGTTAAAATAGGTTGCAGGGTTGTTGACCTATGGAGGACCAAACCATTTTCTACCAGTAAGATAGATGGATATTCTAATGTCTGTGTAGTGCTCTGCATTGTGCACCCGTGCATGTTTATTGCTGAAATACAGACATTTGTTGCACTGACTTTCACCCTGCTGCTACAAACCTGGGGGCCTTGTTTTTCAAAATCCAAATGTTAAATAAAAAAAGTCTGACAAAACTTGAATCTACAATTGGACCATATTTTTTGAAAAAGCATGGTTTAATCAGGTCTGGGACAAAATCGATAAAATCTAATGAAAACCTGAATTGTATGTTTTTTTCTGTGTTTCTGAATTTTTTGGATTTTCACACTAAAAGTCCGAAATAGTTGGAATTTTGGACTAATTTCAGTGCAAACCACAGAAACCTATCAAATAAGATAGGGAACTCTCCTTATGACCTATATAGAACCTCGGCAGGCCGGAGATGCTGAGTTTTTGAATTCCATTTTTTCCATCCTCAAAAAAATTTGCGTTTTTTTTTTCCCACAGAAAACAAAAACTAAATTTGTTTGCGTTTTTTCTATTCAGACTTTAATAAATAACCCCCAAAATGTTTCGCTTTCTAACCAAATCATTTTGTAATGATAAAAATCACACCACAACAATACAGACACAATTTACAATGAACACTAGGAAAATCCGGAAGCAAGCAATGTTAGCTGTATTTGTAGTTATATTACTTGGCAACATCTTCCAGGCTTGTTATGTATCTATTTAATTTACTTTACTGCTCTGTATAAATGTCACCATTGCTCATATTATGAAATATCATTATAAGTGTGTACAAGCTGCAATAAAGTAATATGCAGGAATGGAACTAATGCTTTGGATTGTAACAGAGAACCTCAGCTGGTAGCAATAGCTTTAAGAGAAATGGTCAGCACAGGGCTAGGCATGCCTGGACCCAAATATTCAGGCTGAGTGGCACCCCTTACAGAATAAAGTTTGACTAATACCCATATGTAATAAAAGGCACAAAGTCTGCCCAGGTGCAGTAACCCACAGCAACCAATAAGACGTTTGAAACAGGTGAATTTAAAATGCAACCTGCTAATTGGCTGCTCTAGGTTAGAAGAACTGCTCCCTGTGGTGGGTCAGGTTTATTCCTAGGAAAACTTAAGAGAAACAATACAATAACTCTGTTGTTTCTTAGCCTTGTTTTCTGTTGTGCTATGTTATTTACTGGAATGTATTGGTGCAACCTCTAGGTCTAGGATATGGGGTCTGGGTTATAACGCTTGATACCAAACACCCACACAGTTTTCTTTTAAGAGGAAATAAACAGCAAGCCTTCCCAAGAAGTAGTTTTACTGTAATCAAATATTTATTATGAAATTAGTGGCTTGTCATTTTTGTCAAATTAAACTCTACCATTTGTCAATTAATAAATATCAGTAAAAAAATACAAATATTCTGATTGTACAAGGAGAGACACAGAAAAGACCAGCAGATGGAAGCCAGGTGGCCACATGCCCCCTGGGACTGAGAAAGTTGTCACTGAAGCATGTGCACTATATTACAGCTTTAATATCACAATACATACTGACGTTCCTAATGTTACTCTTAATATTATTCCAAAAAGGAACAAGATCCTTTAACAAAAAAAAAAAAAATGCTCTTATTTTCCCTATCGTTGTAAAGTTTCCATCACAATATCCATTTCCCTTGTCTCTATAGCATAATATTATTTACAAACCCTTATTTTGTGTTTTTCTTCTCAAACTGAAATTATGAGCCTGTAATTAAAACAGCAGGTTTTTTGCTTTTTATTATGCTCCGTGTTTTTTGTGCAGAATATCTTTAATTTCTTTAATCTCACCCGCATAACGGGAGATCAATATTTCCACGTCTTTGTCCTTACAAGTTGAAAGACTTTGGCAGTGCATATGCTTGGTATAATGCACTGAGTGTTATTAGCTGCTCATTGTGACTTACTTGCTCACTGCCCTTTCCTCTTGCAAATGCTACTGTTCCACCTGTCCTTTTATGAGATAATGACTGTAAGCAATACCTATTCAATACATCCCAACTAGCCTTGAAGCTGCTTTTCACATTGGCTGTATAACTAGACATATACAAGTATAAAGTCCCATAAACACGTTTGATCTTATTTCCCATGTAATATTAATCTTGTATCCAGATTCCCATTGTAACTCTTCGAGACTGTAAGTGACAGCAATATGTAGATCCAGGATCAGTAATATGGAGAATCAGACATTTAACATGGGACT
>CM044433.1:120249049-120287011 GCA_024363595.1 Xenopus borealis | reverse complement strand
AAAGTTTGGCATGTGTACACACACACACAAAATAATTGCCCTAAAAACTGTTTTTTTTGTTCAACGTGACAAGTGGATCAGGTATTTTGATCACTAATCACTCTCTCTAACATATTTAAATCATATTTGCTTTATTTTACTGAATATTAACAATTACATTGTACTTGTCTTACAATGTTGTTTATTACTTGTTATTGAATTGAAATCTGTAATTGCCCAGTGTGACTTGTTGGTCAGGAAATTTAAAGGGGGTGTCCACCTATAATTCATTTTTAGAATAATGTTAAGAGTGAAATTCTGAGACAATTTGCAAATGGTCTTTATTTTTTATTATTTGTGGTTCTTCAGGTATTTAGATTTTCATTCAGTGGCTTGCCAGTTTAAAATGTTAGCAATTTGGTTGCTAGGGTCCAAGTTTTAAAAGACTGGAATATGAATAGTAGAGGAACATAGAAAAGGCATGGAGAGCACCACGAAATGGAGAGAGTAGAAAACGAGTAAAAAATTCTAAATATCTTGTCCATTAAAATGGGCACAGAATGGCCTGAACATCAGGGGACCATTAGCTTGACACGTCTCGTGGCCACTTTCTCAGAAGCACACATATGAATAGTAGAGGGCCTCAATAGAAATATGAGTAATAAAAAGTAGAAAATACAGTAAATATGTAGCCTTACAAAGCATTTGTTTTTGAGATGTGGTCAGTGACCCCCTATGTGAAAGCTGGAAAAAGTCTAAGAAGGAGGCAAATAACTACAAAAAAGAAAAAAATTAAGTCCAATTGAAAAAGTTGCTTAGAATGAGCCATTCTGTAACATAAGAAAAGTTAACTTAAACGTGAATCACTAAACAATAATCACACTGTGTGACCACTTTCATTATTACGGAGTAATATTTTATTTTTACGGATTGGTTTTTTATTTTATCTACAAACGTGATTATAACAAATATAAAATGCCAATTCAGACATTTCATATAATAAATGGGTTTGGCAAAAAAAAAAAAAAAATATTTATAGGCACTGAAGTCTATTCTATGAAGGTCCACAGGTATGTTCCAGTTTTCTTTGGCACTTTTAGGTAATGGCAGACCTCACTTCCAGTTTATT
Source organism: Xenopus borealis (assembly GCA_024363595.1). NCBI lineage: Eukaryota > Metazoa > Chordata > Amphibia > Anura > Pipidae > Xenopus > Xenopus borealis. Next base: position 120,285,903 of record CM044433.1, on the reverse strand, counting down.
TATATACAAATAATAATATGTGCATGTGTGATTTATTTAGGAGCCGACTGCCTTGGACGACAGGCTGCCATAATAATAAGCCTAGACAAATAAGGAAAGCTGATTGACTTGAGAATATAATGTGTGCTGCTAATCATCTCACCAATGGTTTAAAAAAATCATTTGATTGACCTAATGTGCATCTGTGTTATGCCGTGTCCACTTCCTCCACAATATTATTGCCTTTCATGAATGCTTTAACTCAGCATGTTCTGAAAACTTTGACAGAATTCTGTTGTAAGAAAGAATAGGCTTCAAAAGGAGCTCTTACATTTTTTAATTCTTTTCATGCGGCTCTTAAACAAAAGAGTTACACAAGGCGGCCTTTACATTGCTAACAGCCATCTCTTCATAATAGTGGCGCTTCAATTCAATATGCAGGGCTTTTGTGCACACTTATTTTTGATTGAAATCGATTTTACCCCTTTCAATTACTACACAGTGAGAATGGACTGTTGTACATACGCCTTTTGATGTTTCATTCTTGAATACGCCAGATAATTAACTTTCTCTCCATCAATAAGAACATTTCTGAGGAAAAAATAGACTACCTGGACAACGGTTTATTCTGTTTAATAATGCAAATGACTAAATCAAAAAAAGCTCTTACCTAAATTATTGTGATAACTTGCAGATGAAGGGTTCGCTTCAATAGCTTTAAGGAACAAACCTTCAGATTCCTAAAAGAAATTTTTTTGTTGCAATAATAAACTCTTGACACTTTATAAAATCAGATCTTCATTAGCAAGCTAACTGACATAGATAAATGGTGATTGTACTGTTCTGTAAAATTTGTATTTTAGCAACTAGATTGGCTCAAACTTCTATACTTTGTAACAACAACAAGGAACATAAGATACAGATATAGTTATAGTATGTTGTTTTAAAAATACCATATCTTTAGGAAGGGCACAAGCACCAATTATGGCAATTAACTAAAAAATATAGCTGATTTCATGGCCAGAACTATAGGGGTAGACTTATTAAAGGAACAGTAACACCAAAAAATAAAAGCATCTAAAAGAAATTAAAATAGAATGTACTGCTGCCCTGCACTGGTAAAAGTTCTGTGTTTGCTACAAAAACACTACTATATTTTATATAAATAAGCTGGTGTATAAGGGTTGGGGCAGACGGGGAGATTTAGTCGCTTGGCAATTTATTGCCTCTTCTGCGAGGCAACAATCTCCCCGAACTGCCTGCTCCCTGTCCGCCGACTGCATGAATGAAGAAACGCCAGCGCCAATGCACTCATAGAGATTCGATTATCAGAATCGCACGAAGTGGAAACTTCGGGTTATTCAGGAAACTGAATCTGCCTGTCTGTCACAACCCTAGAAAAAGGCATAGCTTTCATAGTAGATAACAGAAAAAACACCATTGAATTCTACAAGGCATATCTCTTATCTGCTATATAACTTGTGCCACCTTTTCTCCCCAGCTTGAATGGCTACCTGTTTATAAAAACCATAGTAGTCTTTCTGAAGTAAACACAGAACTTTTCCCAGTGCAGGGTAACAGTACATATTTTAATTTCTTTTAGACACTCATTTTTTGGTGTTACTGTTCCTTTAAGGTTCATTTTTAGAAAAAAAAAAAACAACTCAAAAAGTTCGAGGTGTTCTTTTTAACAACTCGAATACATATTATACTCTGTCCCTGGAAATAGCTTGAATCTGAAAACACCACCTAAAACCTGTCGAGGTTATGTAGAAGTCAATGCTAGATGTCTCTTGGATGATCTGAAGAGGTTAACAGCCTGATTGATGTCTGGGTTTTTTTCTGAGGATTTTGCCCGAAGACTCGAATGATTCGAGCGATTCAAATTTTTCTGCTGAAAACTCGCAACTTGCATTTCGGGCTGCGGGACCTAAAATCACAGTTTTTTCACATTCAAGTTTTTTCTTAAAGGAGAAGGAAAGTTGTATACCACTTGGGGTAAAACCCCGGGCCAGTGCTCCTATCAGCAGAAAACTGCATGGCTCAGGTTTTACCAGAGAGCACCATGGAGCTCTCCTCTTCCGCTTCTTCTTTCATCAAATTTCCTGGGGCAAACGCATGTGCAGTAGCATGAAAGAGCCAACTTTTTATTTAATGTTCAGCTTTTCACTCTAATGCGCATGCGCAGTTGCATGAAGATAGAAGAAGCCAGAAGAGGATTGCTCTGTGTTGCTCGCTGGAATAACCTTGTGCAGGTGTAGTTTTCTGCTGATAGGAGCACTGACCTGAGGTTTCACTTGGGGGTGCCTAACATTTGGCACCCCCAAGTGTGAAACAACTTTCCTTCTCCTTTAAATAAGATACCATTTGAGTTCATTGGTGGTAAAAACACGCAACCTTTGATAAATAACCCCAAATGTTGCCTATGTATATATCATTATTTGACCACACATACATCATTTAAGGGCTGAACAACCATGCTTAGCAAAAGAAAATGTTCAGGAAGGGGCACTATATGTATTGGATAGCAGTACAAACGGCAGCTCAAACACACAAGATGGCCTTGGATAGTTGTCCTCTGCCTGTCTGGGGCCCCAGGCAGTGGAGCAAATCACAATATTGTTCACTTGACCATGCTCCTGATACACACAGGCAATGCCATGTTAAACCCATACCATCCACAGCCTGCCAAATTCTGCCACGACTCCTGCAATCCTTCCTTATTTTTTAATTTGTTAATTAAATTGTCACACGTATCCATGGCCCTTGGTAGCATTCCCGTCTGCTCCCGAGATGTTGACCCTCGTCATTATATTCAAATACATACAAAGATATGAATAATGAACTTTCAAGCCCTAGAATAGAACAAGTCATGATCCCCTGAAGCATAAGAAAAGGTTTTCACCATTAGCATAGTAAATGTTTACTTGATATAGCGCTAAAACCTTACCAGGGATCTCTACTGTCACAAATTCCTGAATTCATGACTAATTAGCAATGAGTGTGAAATGCAGACTATGGACTTTTTTAGACAAACCTTGTATTTTTGTGCTTTTCCCAACACATTTGCTAAAGAAAAGGTTATAGAGTGGTCGTTTGGTAATAATTTCAGGGCTTCTCTTCCAATAGCTTCAGCTTTAGCCAAGTTGCCTGAGGATAAAAAGCAGGTGAAATGCACATAATGTCAGTTCTACAAGTTTCAGATGTATCAGTCCACCAGACTCAATTACAGAAAAGGAGCAACAGAATGAAATAGGTTACTGAAAATGTGATCTGGTGTTGGAATTAAAAACTGGCCCGAAATGCAAACGGCACAGCAAAATTTAATTTCAGCTGAAGCAAGTTATAGAAAAGTACCTGTATTATCCATTAATATAATCATATTGTTCCAAGCCAAGCTATGTTCTGGTTTCAAAAATGTGGCATTTTTCCAAGCATTCAGTGCATCCACATGGCGATTGAGGTCTGCATACTAAAACCAAAGGGGAAAAAAAATGCATTTTCATTATTCTAAAAGTAAAATGTTTTTTAATGTATAAGAGCACAAGCACACAGAACACAAGGAAAAAAATGGCTGGCTTAAAATTTAGCTCTGCATTTAGAGGTTTTACTATATCCAGATGGAAAAGGTCTTATGGCTTTATTATGTTCCTCATTGCCACCAGAGGCTGACATCTTGTACTAATAGACACTTTGCTTCTTGACTGGAGTCCATAGTGGTAACACAAGCGTTGTTGCTCATGACAGCAATGCAAATACCATGGCATAAATCCCAATACAACAAACTGATATGTTTGTACATTGGATTCAACTAACGCGGATAACTGTAGAAGCTTGGTTCCTAGCATTAAAACTACAGGGTACATGATATCATAAAGTGCACTTTAGGTGCAGTAATGATTCATAAATGGTGAGACTACCATTTTATAATCATCATTTAGCTAAACAAGGTGAGACAGTTACATAGTTAAATCGGGTTAAAAAAAGACAAAGTCCATCAAGTTCAACCCCTCCAAATGAAAACCCAGCATACACACACTCTTCCATACCTTCAAATTATATATGCCCATACCTATACTAACTATGGTATTATTGTAATTTTAAGATTAATGACAATAGCAGACACTAGCTAGAAGAGTTCTTCTATGAGCAAGATGATTATATATACAAAAAGACATGCATAGACTTGTCAAAGTCCGAATGCCAAAAACCCATTTTTACTATAAAATACAAATTTTTTGTGGGAAAAAAATGTGAATTTTTCAGGATTTATTAAACCCAGATGCTAAAAAAATTCTGAATCCAAAATTCCACCATCTCAGACCTACCTCTAAGGGTGGTGGCACACAATGCTATTTGGGGAGATTAGTAACCCAGCTACAAATCACTCGAAGTTGCCATCCCACCAGGTAGAATGTAAATTGCCGGTCGCTTGTGATTTACATGCTAGCCAGTGGGAAGGCAGTTCAGGGAGATTAGTTGCCCGAAGAAGAAGTGATTTGTTGCTGGGCGACTAATCTCCCCTTAGACTGGTATTGCCGCTTTTTCAGGAACAACCTTCTGTTGGTGTTCTTTGTAACAGTCTGCCAGTCTCTGAAATCCACTGGGAGAATTCTTTCAGCTTTCGGTTTGTAGAGTTTCTTAGTTGCACAGCACTGTCACCCCCACAGCATCTCCATTGGATTTAAATCTGGGCTTTGACTTGGCCATTATAAAATCCTTCATTGCTTCATCCTTTTCTTGGTGGATTTACTGGAACTGCAATTTGTCTATGGTATATCCAGCGAAAGTAAATCTAGTGCATCTGGACTAGTTGAGTAATCATTAAAGATATTTTACTGCATTGAGGCTGCAATGATTACTCAGCTAGTCCAGTTGCTCTAGATTTATTTCTGCTAGATATATTCACTTGAATTTTTAGGGTCATTATTATGCTGCAAGGCCCACTTTCATTTAAGCTTCAAGCAACCTTTGGTACAATGTAGAATTCAAAAAGGATTCTGTGATTGTGAGTTGCCCAGGCCCTGATGCAGCAAAGCAGCCCCAAACCATAAAATTTCTAGTCTAGTATTTAGTAATAAGGGTATTTTTTTCTGTCTAGTATTATTATCTTTGACTTTTTTGTTATTCACTTTTCTCTTTTCTAGACTTAACCACAGCCACGCCCACCAACTTCCTCCTATTGAGTCTTTTTTCCTTCCTCTCTTTTCCTTTCTTTTAACAATCCGTTTTCACTTTCCCTGTCTTGTATCCTTCCTTTCTTGTACCTTTCATACAGTGTTGGAATGGGGTAGGTTAGACCCACCAGACAAGCTGATACCAAGGGCCCAAAAGCCACCTACTAAATACATTCCTATTTACATTCAGGCACACAATATACCCACACAACAGCTACTGGACCACTTTATGTGTTTGCAAATAGGCTAACACTGTGCCTGTCAGTGTATTTAGATGCAGGCAGAAAAACAGCCTTGTGATTGATCTTTCCTTTTTTTTTCCCCACTTCTGATCTCTGATTCTGATCAGATACAGATCTTGTAGTCTTGCCTTATCACTTTCGGAACACCACTTTTTAAAGCTCTTCTGTTTTCCTCACGAGGAAATTGTTGCCTCATGAGGAAATCGAAGTGCTGCGAGTGCATTGTGGCAGGCAATTTTTCGTTTTAGCAGGTGGAAGGCAGTTCGGGGAGATTGTTGCCCCAAAGAAGAGTCGATAAGTCACAAGGCAACTAAATATCCCTGAATCTGCCCATGTTCCCTGTCCTTATTTCATTTCACCCTTTTAACTTAAACTTTGTACTATTCTCCGATGTTCCTATAATCTCTCCTTCTCTTACCCATTTTCTACTTTGCTCTCCATATCCATATCTCGACTAAAAACATTTTTAAAAAGCCCAAAGCATTGTTTTGCAATCAGTATGAATTTATTCAGCTTTATTGCCATCAAAAGGAAGGCACATGGCACTGTTTTAGTATTAATGAGAAAAAGAAAATTAAAAAATTATCAAAATGGACTCTATGGGTGGCTAACATTTTTAGGCCCCCACAAATATTTGCCAAATTCTGTGGCTGAACAAAGACACTACCTTGGGAGGCTTTCATATTGTAAAAAAACTACATGCATACATATTACGAGGTTTCTTATTGATTTGTAATGTTACTTTATACAAAAGCGTGTCACACAGGTACATTAAACTGACTGGATGGCAAAATGCCAGCCAATTACCACCACAACATGTCTTCCACTGTATATTTTTTTCAAATCCTTACTACATTTCATAAAGCTTAAAGAACCACCACTACACTACAGGAATAAAAGACAACAATTCAATATATAAGTGAAGCCAAAACAGCCAGAGTTATAATAGGGAAATACACTTTGACTGCCATCCTTGCTATCATGTAGACATCAAATATTATGTAACCTCTAGATTTTATTAGGACCTAAGGATAAGCTGCATATTAGTCACTGAAAAAGCTATTTGAAATGTCTTGATTGTGGGAATGGAATCTTTTCATATTCCACTTTAAACATTTCCATGGTTAAAACAGTTCTCAGCCTTTATTTCACATGTTGAAAGATGAGAATTAAAAGAAAGAATTGGATGTCATTTTAGAATTTCAAAGAAGCTATTACTTTACCTTCAGTCTATGAACTCCTTTGTGGTAACAAGATTATATTTTTCCCCTTATATGTGCTTTATTGCAGTTATATCCATGACAACACAGGTGATAAAAAGCTGGCAAAAAATTCACTGGCTTAGAATGGATGGAGTTTAGCAGCAGCTGAATAGCTTAAGACTGGACAGGGATGCACTAAATGTATATCTAAAAGCATAAGCCTGTTTACTAACCATATGCTGATTACTTGCACTACATTCACAGTAGAAGAAAGAGGATATTTCCTTTTTTCCTTAACTTTTATGTACTTCGATTGTTACTCCGTAGAATCACTGAAGTGTGAATTTTACAGAATGTTTTTTCATATTTTAAAGTGGGGTTGTCTTTAAAAGTTGAATAAATAATTTAAAAGGTGTCATTAAAACCTGGTTGGTATAAAAATATATAGACATTGTTTAACCCTTTTAAAAAATCTAAATCAATTGTTAATCATATAAAACCTGGCAGACCAGGATTCAGAATTAATTCAATGCAATTTCATAAACAAAAGAAGGATCACTTATTTACAAACCACAATGATAAATTGAATTGCTTTATAGGTTTTCTATTAAAAAGACTGAAGATCAGGGGATTGGCCCATATAATAGAAAACCTATAAGAGATTTAATTTTATCTTTGTGATTTGTAAATAAGAGATCCTACTTTTGCTTATGAATTTGCATTGAAATAATTCATCCTAGCCAGCCAGGTTTAATAAGATTAACAAATGATTTTTTTCAAACGGTTAATAAATTCTCTATATTTTTATACCAATCAGGCTTTAATTACACCTTCTAAATTATTTATTCTATTTATTGGTATCCTCAAGAGGACTTTGTGGATTAAAGCTGTATTAAGGACTGGTTTGAGAGAAAAATACTTAATTACTTAATACATCTTGAAAAGTTTTACCTATAAAAATTTTTCGTTTTAACATTTTTTTTTACCATTCGAGGGGCATGCCACATTTATGTTAGGGTGCTCATGTCTAGGGCATTAGAGGATCTCTTGTTTTTATTTTGCTTCCTTGGACAATTTTAATAAATGGCCACTTCAAGCATTTGAAGCAACATTTAAAATAAATACATATATAATACCTATATGTACCTGCCCTATTCAAATTGTCCTAAGAAACAAATGTTAGCAAAAGTTCGCTCTGAAATGCTAGCACTGGCGAATTAACTCTATCGAAACTTCGCCACAGTTCGGCTGCTAGATGCAACTTCGCACTTTAATGAATTAGCATAAGTGCTGTGAATTTACGTCTGATGAAGTGACATACAAAAAATATGCACCTGCTTTGAGGCCACTGAGAGCAACGGGTTGGTGAGAAACAGGTTACTCACAGGCAACTGTGATAGGTTGGTGAGAAACCGGTTCCTCAAAGGCCATTGATTGGGGATCAAAGCATGTTGTACAGCCATAAAAACAGTGGATTTATAGGTTTCTAATATTTGATTCTGAAGCAACTGACCCAGTTTGAATCAAACCCTGGAACTGGAGCATTTGTACTTTAAAAGATACTACATAGGAGTTTTAGCAATCTATAATATGGATTTTATAACATAAGTAACCCTTTGTCTGACTCACCAAGCGACCAAGGTTGTAGTAGCAGTCTGGATATTTCTTTCTGTACTTGATTGCAGTTAAATAGCTTTTTTCAGCTTCTTCAAAGTGTTTAAGGCTGTTTTGAACAATACCTAAATTCATCCACGCAGCTGCAAAATCCGGCCTGAATATAACAAATATTTTGTGGTTGCTTAAGATATGCAGTGTTTTATCTCCACCACACCCTACCCAGTGTTTTCATTCCCTCTCTTACTGAATAGAGACAGCCTTTGAAAGGAGTTGCTGTGCTTCCTCAAGTTGATCCTTCTCCTTCAATATGTTTCCAAGATTGTTCATTGCATGCACATATTTGGGATTCAACCTATAGTTTAACGACAAAAACATAATTAGATCAGTGATTTAATGATTCAGGAGCTTTATATTTTAAAATACCTTAAAGGGTTGTTAACCTTCAAATGAACTTTCAGCATGATGTGGAAAGTGATATTCTGAAATGATTTGCAATTTGTAGTTTTAAAATTATTTAGAATTTCTTTCAGCAGCACCCCAGTTTGGAATTTCAGCAGCTATCTGGGTGCTAGGAGCCAAATTACCCTAGATACCAGGCCATGAGTTAGTGCTTTCATTCCCCTTTAAAGATAAGCACTGAAAAGAATCAAATCAGATTTATGAGCTTCTATGAAAGTAAATATAGCAGAAGCAATTCTGTTTCTAAGAACAATATTTAAAGGAATTGTTCAGTATAAAAGGGTAAATAGATAAAAAATGTAATGTATAAAGGCTGGATTGACTGTAAGTCTAACATAACAGAACACTACTTCTTTCTTTGTTTACACGGACAGGTTACCCTGGTTACCAGGCAGTAACCAATCAGTGACTTGAGGGAGGCCCACATGGGTCATAACTGTTGCTTTTGAATCTGAGCTGCATGCTGAGGATCAATTGCAAACTCACTGAACAGTTATGTCCCATGTGGCCCCCCTTCAAGTCGATGACTAACACAGATTTAGAGAGCTGAAAAGCAGGAAGTTGTGTTGTATTCTGTTATGTTACACATCCACTCACTCCAGCCTTTATACATTACATTTTTGGCTAACTAACTATATTAGAAACATTTTTTATTTTGCACAGCTATTTACCCAGTTTTTATTTTTACCCTAAACTGTTCCTTTAAATCAATGTAGGATTGTAACAGCTATATGCCAGGTTCAATTTTATAATATATAGAAGTTGCTTTATGTTTTCGAATTGTTTTTGGTTTATGTAGTTTAACTTAGATTTTAGTTTAGAATTACCAAAGAATATGATTTATATTTTTGAGCTTTGGCAGTGGTAAAATGCCTGGTATGTTGTAACTTGTTTCAATCAACATGGAAAATACATTAGCATATTAAAGGAACACTACCACATGTCTGACCTGCACCAAACCCTAACCTTCAATGGCTGGCCAAATTTCAACCCAAACCACCCAACCAGCGCTCAACAATTGGCACCCCCCAATAATTTCACCTTTCTTTCTCCTATGATAAAATTAGAATCCCTTGCTTAAGACCGTATTGGAGATTGGCTTCCGATAATTCTGAACCTTTTGGATAAGGGATCCCATAGCTGTAGCTTACATGATAATATCCAGTGTGGCTGAAATTTTGAGATAACTGACATTATATAGAAATATTTCTATACAATAAAATAATTGTTTTTATTTACAATTTTAATCATACCTTACAGACTCTCTGTAAAATTCAATGGCTGCTGTTTGGTATCCTCTGTCAGCCAAATTTTTACCCACATTGTAATGCACCTGAAACATTTTCCAAAATGTAATTAGATATATAGATACATATAAAATGAAATAAGCAACTGCAGATGCAACTTTTTACAACATAATCTGGGTATCGCTAAACAGAAATTGACACAGTTATTAGTTTGATAAATGTGTCAAAACCTTCTGCTGTATTACATCAGCGTAATGATGCCCTACGTTGTCTTGAGTTAAAAATGCAAAAATGATAAAGAAGAGAATATGACAAGGACTCCAAAATCAGTTGGTAGCATGAATGTTGTAAATGAGATACAATTACTGTAAAATGCTAGATACAGGGAGTGTACCAAAATGGAACAAACCTTAGCGTTTAGAGGACAAACAGAAATTGCGCTCCGGAAAAGCAGCTCTTCTGATTTCCACTGACTGCTACGACATATGCAGCGGACCACATTTATAACCAGAATTCCAAGTATTGCAGCACTTAAAAGTTTCTTTAATAAAAAAATACAGTTGATACACGTAAATAAAGAGGACTTGTCTTCTTCAATTGTGCTTGGTGCATTCTAACAGGAACAACATTCCCAAACCACAAGAGATTTTTAATACTGTTAGTTTAGCATTTGGCTTATGCCAGAAATGTCCCCCTCCCTCCCCCGTACAGGTGTTAACACCTGTAAATGCAACTAAGCCTTTAACTACCTCTTGTTGCAGAGTCAGTGCAACAGAGCTCACGGGCGCCATCTTCCAGGGCTTCAGTAATCTTAGGGTCTTCTTCTGGTGCTTTGGTAATTTTCCTCCCATGCTCAGTTATAAGACTGCTCCAACTGCGAATGAGCCAATACGGCACTTACCAAAGTTTACCGGAATGCTGAAGATGGCACCAGTGAGATCCACTGCGTGACTCTGCAACAAGGGGTAAATAGAGGCTTAGAGGCATTTACAGGTGTTAACACCTGTGCAGGGAGGGGGAGCAGGGACTACGGAGGGTAGGGTTTTTTATTAGTTGGGTGGGTTGAATTCCCCTTTAAGCCACAACCCTATGTATGTTATCTGGGTTATCTGATCTAGTACTTAAATACCACATAAACAGCAAAAAGCACCTATGCAAACTCTTTGATTATGTTACTTATGGACCCATTGTACATGGGTAATACAGAACTAGCGTATTTAATCCCATGGTACTTAATTTTTCATTCTGCACTTGCATCCTAGGTTATACATTGAGTAAATATGTGCTCTAACCAATAACTAATTATTAAAAACAGAATCACTTGAAATTAAAGTTCTGAACATATATTACCTTGTTTTTAACAAGTCTACAGATTTTACTATAGCTATAGGTAAACAACACACAGTAACCAACACTCGGTAGATACAGGACTCTTTCAGCCACAGCAAATCCAACTCGGAAGAACAGATTACTTGCAGGAAGAAAAGGTATGATGAGGAAACCTAATCCCAATGTCAATATCCTAGGAAAAAACAACACAAAGCCAACTTAATTTATAATTGTTTCGTAAGTAGCCATAAACAAAATTAAAATAGTATTATTTACACATAGACGAAATTGCTGGAATAAAAAGTAGTCAAAATAGCTTAAGCCAAAGGACTCAGGATTCGTACAACCAATGAACACTGAAGAAGCCATCATAGAGATTGTTTCATTTTCACAACTGAACTGTTTGGAGCCCTATAGGCCAACTGATATACACACACCAGGTTTAAACAATGAGAAATAAGTAGAAGAGAAAATAATATCTGGCAGGACTATCATTCAAAAGAATTTATTGTTTAAAATGTTTACCTTCCCTCAGAGAATTTAACTGCATTACTATGTGTTACTTTACCCTAACAATGTTTCATATTAAACATGTATTTTAATTAAAGGGGTTGTTCACCTTTAAATTTAACTTTTAGTGTGGTGCACACATTAGGCTAGACAGATTATAGTGGTTTGCTATTTTCACATGAACCGATTTCTCCAATAACATAAATATGCCAATGTGATCTACTCTGTGTTCCAGCAACACCAAGAGGCACTGCATACGTCTGTCATCACTCACATGGGATGAACTTTGGCCCAAAACATCATGTTAGATATTAGCCTGACTCTTTCTTATGCCTAGAGACCTCCTGCTATACAGCACAGTGGGTTCCACATTTAACTAATACATCTTATAACAATACTGTTAATCAGGTAACTGGGTGAGCATGTATCCACCAAACAATGCTGATAAATGCCGACCAGAAGGAAATACTGATGGGGGAAAAGGGGTCAGCCATGTTGTCAAATAACAGTGTGTTTGTAAGTAAAATCTGAATTAAAGCCATGTTCTAAAGGACTAACCATAGATTACATTGTGGAGGGAGTGGAAGCCCTCTGGGTAGAGATTTCAACTGGACAAATGGTTACAAAGAAAATTATCATTGGTGTATGCTATAAACCACCTCGTATAAGTGTTGAAATTGAAGCCCAGCTACTTTTACAAATAGAAGCAGCTTCACAACTAGGTCAAGTTATTACTATGGGTGACTTCAGATATACAGACATTAACTGGGGTAATGGGGTTACCAAGTCAGAAAAGCTAATAGTTTTTTAAATATGCTGAATTACCACTTTTCTATTTCAGTACGTTCAAGAATCTACTAGGAATAACTCTCTTTTGGATCTTGTAATAACTAATAATACTGAACTCATCTCTAGCATTTGTGTGGATGAGCATTTAGGAAATAGTGATCATAACATGGTCTCTTTGAGATTCTGTTGCAGAGGCAACTCTATAAGGGAGTAACTAAAACATTGAATTTCAGGCGTGCAAACTTTGATAGTATAAGGGCATCTCTGCAACATATTAAGTGGGAAAATGCTTTTCACTGGGTTAAACACTGAACAAAAATGGGAATTCTTTAAAATGCTTGATAAAAATACGTCAGTATATTCCGCTTGTATGCAAGGAACGTCGTCGCAAAACAAAACCTTAGTGGTTCAATAGAAGTGTTGGTGTTAAGGTGGGTAAGAAAAGACTTTTAAGGATTTTACCATAGCTGGGACAGCTGACCCATTTATCAGGCAACAAGGAGACCAATAAATCAAGCAAGCTAAAAGTGAAAGCAATAAATGTCAATAATAAAAAGAAATTAAACGGGAAGGGGTGGGACCCTTAAAGGGGTATGTTATAGAATGGCCAGTTCTAAGCATTTTTTCCAATTGGTCTTCATTTTTTCTTTTTTATAGTTTTAAATTATTTTATATTCTTTCTCTCTTTCCTGTTCTCAAATGGGGGTCACAACAAAAATAACAAACGATCTGTAAGGCTACAAATGTGTTATTATTACTACTTTTTTTATTACTCATCTTTCTACTGAGGCCTCTTATAGTCATATTCTGGCTCTTATTCAGGTCAGGGCATGGTTGCTAGGATAATTGGACTCTAGCAACCAGATTACGCAAACTGCAAAGCTGCTGAATAAAAAACTAAATAAATAAAAAACCACAAATAATAAAAAATTTAAACCAATTGCAAATTATCTCAGAATATCACACTATGCATCACACTCCGGGGCAGATTTAGCAAGGCTCGAATTGAAAATTCTAATTTTTAAATTTGAACTTTGAGTTTATTTTAGCGTAATTCGACTAGTCCAAATTCGATTCGAAAAAAATGTATTATGTACTGCCCCTTTAAGAATTCAATAAGTTGACTATTTGCCATGTAAAAAACCTGCCAAATTTGTGTTTTAGCTTATGAGGGACCTCCTACAATCAATTTGGAGTCATTTGGTGGAAAAAAGTTTTTTTTATTTTTTTGTGAAAAAATTCTAATCCAATTTGATTCAAATATATTTGAGTCGAATTTGCACGTTAATTTGATTCATTCATAATTAAAAAATTCGAATTTCAAATTTATGGGAGTTTTTAGAAACTACCATAATCTTAAAATTCGACCCTTGATAAATCTGCCCGTAAAAGTTCATTTAAAGGTGAACAACCCCTTTAATGACAGAGAATATGCCCTTTAATGATAGAGAGACAGTTGGTTGTTGAGTACAGAGAAAAAAAAAGAAGAGAAAAGACAGATTCATTTTGTCAGTCTACACAAATGAGGAACCAGCCAGTGAAGTCCCAATTCTAGCAATGCAACTAATGATGCATGGTTCACACATGAGGATTCATTCCAGGGTACTAACTTTTTCATTGAGGTCTGGCAATTCAAAAGGGATACCATTCTAAAAACAATAAGCCGGTTAGTCTGACGTCAATGGTAGGAAAACTATTTGAAGGGGTATTAAAGGATAAGACAATGTAAGTTATACACTAAATGGCAGCGTGGTGGGAGTTTCCTTAAGTGAGAAGGATCTTGGGGTTTTTATAGATAACAAGTTGTCTAATTCTGGGCTGTGTCCTTCTGTAGCTACTAAAGCAAATAAAAGTTCTGTCCTGCATATAAAAGAGCATTAAATCAAGGGATGAAAACAATTTTTCAATGAAATTTGAAACAAGCAAAGGGACCAATAGATATTATAGTCAAGGACCTAGCCCCATGGAGAGTCCATGAAAACTATTTTGCCTCTTTATAGATCCCTAGTAAGGCCTCATCTGGAGTATTCAGTGCAGTTTTGGACTCCAGTCCTTAAGAGGGAAATAAATGAGCTGGAGAGAGTGCAGAGACGTGCAACTAAACTGGTTAGAGGGATGGAAGACAAATTATGACTGTCAAGGTTGGGGTTGTTTTCTATGGAAAAAAGCTGTTGGCAAGGGGACATGATTAAACGTTAGAAGTAAATTAGAGGACATTATAAACATATAGCAGAGGACTTTTTAACCCATATACAGAGGATCACCGCACCAGAGGCCACCCCTTTAGACTAGAGAAAAAGAACTTTCATTTGAAGTAGCGTAGGCGATTCTTCACAGTGAAGTTTCCTGCACTGCAGGATGATGTTGTGATACATATACACAATTAGTGTGTTTATATAAACAGAAAAAATCAGCAAAACCAGGAATTTATGCTGACAAAATTATTATAATTATATGTATAAACGACATGACGTTTCAGCCCCATTGGGACCTTTCTCAAGGCCTTTGCCTGGTGTTGCTGGTCTTTTCTGTGTATGGATTTCCTTACCGTTGTCAGAACACCAAACTGGTTCACCTCTGTGTCCGGTGGATACAATATGCATTGTGAGAACATGCTCTTTATAGTTAATTATTTTAGTTTTGCCTGACATTAGTTATGAACGACATAACCAAAATCTTGTGAAATGGAATATTGGAGCCAACTTTCAAATTAATAAATGAATACCCACCGATACAGTTAAGTCTGAAATGTGATTGAAGACTATCTTTTTAACCAACAAAACTGTTCTGTCTGTTTGTAACATTCACACATTGTTCTGTCACAGCAGGAGAAGGAGAAATTAGAGGAAAAAATATATATGTCCAACTGTTTATGTGTGTCTTATACAGGCATGTTCCATATGGTTCCCTCATTGGAAGCCAGACTCCTGGCCTAGTTCACCACACGCCAGCATCACACCCCCTCCTGTTAATGACAGTTGTTCTTGCATATAGACAGTCAGACCCGCTGATTTATAGTAACTGGCACTGACACCCTAGGTAAAAAAAGCTTACAGTGATTCATATATCTTAAAGGAATGCTTGCATTTTGGATTTTAAATAATATTGTTGTGCCACATTATAGTATAAAGTTAAGTCTTTGGAAATGATATGCGAAAAGAGCAACTACTGTTGCAAAAAAAAAAAAGCCTTATATGGACAGTTACTCTCAATTGGTGACAACTTTAGAAATAAATTATATAATATGTGGTTTATAGATGGCATTTCAAGCTGAATGCAGTCATATGGCACTGAGATTATGGTGGAATTTGGTGATAAATCAAGTGACATGATAAACGGACCCCTTTGTGACTGTGTGATGCTGGATGTCACATTTAAATAACATCACAAATTGTTTTCAGTACCTTTGAGCTCTTATGCATGAATCTGGATGGCATTGGAATGAATTTTAACTGTTGTTGAATTAAATCTGAATTGTACAAATAACCATTTAAGTTCATTAAAAAAAAATATATAATTTGTTGTGATTTTTTGATTGAGAAGATAATTAATTAAATACACATACAAAAGTCCAGAGTTTTGTAGAGTGGACTTTGGTGCCTTTGTATCACTTTAGGAGTATTTGATCTTTTTTTAACATTATCACCAGCTTTACAGTGGCCTACAACTATATATTCTCATGCAGTATTCAGATATTAATGGATTTTATAAGATATCAAACTATAGACATTTAGAAATGTGCCTGCACTATGATAAATAGGCCCTACTGTTTTCAACCCAAGTAAACACTTTTACTGTGATATCTCTTTTTCTCTGATGACAGCATCAGCATTACAATAATGTTAGGACTTCAGAATCTGAATGGTATTTTGCATTTTATGGGCAGGGAAGGGTAACTGGAGATTTAAGAGATGCTCAGTGTTATGAACCCTCATGAAATCTATGTGGATAGCTGATGTTACCAATTCAACTGGTTGAAATGGCCACATTCCTTGTGGATTCGCAATAAATGAAAAACAGGCATATGGAGTGTTCACAGAAAAGTAGTTTTCTCTACAAAAGAAAAAATATTTACAGCATTCCCCTAGCACACCTGCAAATCCCCAAATTCCAGCAACTAGGAGAATGATAACTAATGCAAACGGCCTGATATCACGGACTGACAAAATGCAAGCCTGAATAGC
The DNA here is from genome assembly GCA_024363595.1 of Xenopus borealis. Classification (NCBI taxonomy): domain Eukaryota; kingdom Metazoa; phylum Chordata; class Amphibia; order Anura; family Pipidae; genus Xenopus; species Xenopus borealis. Next base: position 120,269,168 of record CM044433.1, on the reverse strand, counting down.
TTGGAGGACATGCTGTGCAATATCAGTTTGACAATAAGTATTTGTAGACTATTTTAAAAAAGTATTACAAAAAATACTGGTGACTATTGATTACAGCATCCCAGTAAAAATGGCTTGATTATAATATTGACCTGATAAGAAGCCAAGAAGTACAAGGAAACTCTAGTGTAGAAAAGGACTGTATCTGTGTAAAGCAAATGCATCTGTGAATTTCATCTGTGCAAAAATGATGAAGGCTAATATGGAATGAATTAGATATTTTTTGTTCAAGCACTATGTGAAAATGAAGAAAAGATATGGTCTGCAGGGGAGAGTCATCTCGGTAAGAGATAAAGAACGATTGCTGGTTGTTCGGTGCAGCTGTAGGTTAACAGCATGGATTTGTCATTTTTGAATACTAGACAAGACATTCTCTAGCAATCTTGGCTTTCTTTGCAAAATGTGAATTATAAAAGGGCAAGTGCACTGTCTGATCACATATTCTAAACCTAAACATTCCTACTTGTTTTTAAGGTGCAGCTTTTAGACATCTAACACACAAATACATGTATACTTTTTTGTACCACCTTTTGTATAGCTCACTCTCAATTAACCCCAGGGAAATTCACTTTACAAATGTTTGTTGAATTATTCATTCAATTAAATACTTCCCTGAATATTGATTCAAACAAACAGTAGGGAGCCATAGAAAGTCATAGAAAGACATATTCATACATACTGTAAGAATTGTTGGAGGCGGTTTTCTAATGAAATGGTGCGCTTTGAGCACTAGATAAAGTCTGCTCCATCTGTAATACTGTTTTCTCTTAGTTATTTACTTACCTCATAAGTAAGAGCTATGAGTCTGACAGCATATCGGTACACAAACACAGAGGAAATCTGTCTCACTGCAATTTCTATTATTTGGAATTGCTTTGAAATGTGTTTTTTTATGATGAAGGCAAGGCATAAAAGTTAGAGAGAAAAGCTTTCATAAAACCCATTAAAGACCCATCAGGCAAAACTCACCTTCTCTTTTGTGCATTATTAGAGCATACAGCTTGGTACATTAAGCCAAGCAGACAGAACCAAAGAGCTACTAGTGCAATTACTCTCCAGTCACTAAGAGAGTTAATAAGAGGTATGCAGCCCATTGACCAATCAAAGCACAGCCACCAGGGGCACAGCAGCAGCCATCCATTCAAGGAATAGTAGTAATTATAGTTTATTACCTGCCATTAAATGAGAAAAAAATGCAATTTCAGATATCAGCTGCAACAATTGATTTGTAAAGACACAGTTATTCTGATAAAATTCAATGTGTGTTAATTTCTTTAACATGATCTAAAAGGTTATTTTATTATGTCCGAATGCCAAAAAATTAAAAACATTTTTTTACTATAAAATCGGAATTTTTAGCGGGAGAAAACCTCAAACTTTTCGAGATTTATTAAAGCCAGAGTCTGAAACCTAAAATCAGGCATCTCAGACCTGCCGAGTTTATATATAAGTCAATGTGAGAGGTCCCTATCAAATTTGGAAATTTCTGTAGTCTGCACTGGAATTAACGCAAAAATATGACTGTTTCAGATTTTGCTTGATTTTTTGCCTTTGTGCCTTATTCAGTGAAATTGTGATTTTTTTAACAATAAATATGGTCCAATCATGGATTTGTTTTTGATGAAAATAAACAGATATATTCAGACTTTCATAAAAAGGCCTTTGCTGTCTTAATCACAATTTCATTTTCTGACAAACTTTAATAGAAAAACATACCTTATGTACAAAGATGAACATCAGCGATAAATTCCATTAAATAGGCAATAATATATTGTCACAGCTTACCTTGTGCATAGAGTATATTTTGTTGCATACTGACATTTATACAGTTTCAGCATTTTGCATATATCTCAATAGAACAATGAAATATGGATAACAAATAGTTATTTATATAGCTCGGTTCTGATGAGATCTACACAAGATCTAGATCTAAACAAAATGCCTAAGATGAAGCATAAAACTTGGCAGCTCCCATTGACACAACGTATTTATATATGATAAGACTTTAAATATCTCAGAATGTGAGTTTCTAAATTAGCTAGCTAATGTGATGGATGTGTTTTTCTATAGGTCTGCAATGGAATTGTGGGCCTCTCAAAAAAACGTTTGAAATGGATTAACTTTTGTCCAAAAAGTTCATCAGCTAAGAGAGCTCTACAATTCATCTTTTCTAAATATAAAAAGTGATGCAGCCCTTTCAGCGCAAAATAAATACACAGATTATAGATAGATTAGCTAAATACCATATGATTTACTGTTACATACGTGTCAGTTATACTGTAGGCAGGTCAGTTGGTAAATGTAAAAATGTATACTGCTTGGTATCTTTCATGCAAACTCAGGAAACAGTTCCTTTGCTGAGATACAGTGCACTCCAGTGGTACAGTGAGCTCTATGCATTCTCTGCATACGAATAAACATTCTGGTGAATAAGTACATCCAACTTACTCTCACAAGGAGGCTATCTGCAAAAGAGGCTGGGTTGTCTACTTCAGTGAAAGCAGGTGGTCCAGTGCCCATTATACGCCAGCGTATGTAAAGCATGCATATACCACCAAACGCCAAAAGGCCGATCCTTATGAATAGTCCCTTTTTTTCAAATGTATTGTTCTGGACACAAGAAAAATTAAAATAGAGAAACCCTGTTAAGTTTTCTGTGCACATTTGGCAAAACGGTTCTGCAATGTAAGAAGCACCTATCCTTAAAGGGGTGGTTCACCTTCAAGTTAACTTTTAGAATGTTATAGAATGGCCAATTCTAAGCAAATTTTCAACTGGTCTTCATTATTTATTTTCTTCTCCTGACTCTTTCTAGCTTTCAAAAGGGAGTCACTGACCCCCTCTAAAAACAACAACAATCTTACTATTGATTTTATGCCTAACTGGAAGCAAGTCCCACCAACAATTTTTCCAATATCTACTGGAAGCAAATCCCACCAACACTTTTTCCAATATCTACTGGAAAACCTTCCTAGAACAGTAAATATCAAAATAATTTTAATTCCTCGAACTTCATCTTTTTCCTATACTCATCTTCTCTCTTTATATCTTTTCACCTACAAGCCTACTCTCCTCACTACCAAGGCTGTTGGATAGGAGACAATATTTATTTTTCCTAACCACCAGGCTGTGGACCAGTGGGGGGCTGCAGGTTGTGACTAACTGTGTCACCTCTGGTCCCAGTGGCAGTCTATTAAAGCTACAAAAACAATGAAAAAGGTCCTACTTAGCTGCAATCCGATCTCCCTCACGTGCCATTGTCATGATACAGCCGTGTTAAGCCCAGGAAGCTTTCTACTGATTGGGAAATGCACCCCCCCCACCAGACCTTGTAAAAATTGAAACTGGTCCATGGTGCAAAATAGGTTGGGGATGGCTGTGCTAAAGAATAAGCAACTTTTGTGTTCCATGGCTGTTGTATACTCAACATTAAGTTATTGGCATTTCACTCTAGTTGAAAAGTTTTTTAGTCAGCACTCACCCACTATCCACTTATTTCTTCTCAAGTGGTGCACGTGTCCGGTGGCCCACTCACCGATTTAGCAAACAATGTGAAGTATGACACAGCTCCTAAGAGGATTTTCAATTTAAAAAGCCTTTATTCCATGTGGCTTTTAGGATCTGCAACAATGTGACGTTTCGGGCTTGTTCACATTTGAAAAAGGGCTGTGAACAAGCCTGAAACGTCACATTGTTGCAGATCCTAAAAGCCACATGGAATAAAGGCTTTTTAAATTGAAAATCCTCTTTGGAGCGGTGTCATACTTCACATTTCACTCTAGTTGACAGCACTAGAATTCTCTGCAGATTTAGAGCACAAAGTATAATCGGGTGGGGTCTCTAAGATTTAGTAATACATCAGTAGCTGGGGCTACTGATGTATTACTAAATCTGCCTGAAGGCCAGTTTAGGTGAGTTTTGAGAAGGATAACTTTTTCTCCTATACAGTCCTTGAAACCCAGCCTAAAGGTCAGCTATGGTCGTATTAAGGTTCACACTTATTAGCAGTTATACCCATATAATCTGCTAAGAGGACCTGCCTAAATGTTTTAGGGTACAATAAAGAGAAGGTAAACAAGGCCTGTCAAGCATGATATCAGCGCTACGAAATATGTTGGCGCTATAGAAATATATGTTAATAATAATAATAATAGAAGCAATCATTCAACAACATCTAAGCTAATCAACAATGACAGTCTAAACATTTCCATTCTTTTTTAAACCAATATACTGTTAAAATGGGAAGGCTTCTCAGAGTGTACATGTGTATATTTGTATAGAATGTATTGTGTTATTCTGCCTTATTTTAACTCCTAAGATCTTTCATGAATTCTCATTACCACATCTTGTAGATAGGGTGCATACTACCTTCCACATTCAAAAGGATGAATAATAATTGTTTCAATATGACTTTCGACTGGAACATCAAAATCACACGGCAGAGGAGGAGGTGAGCAAAAAAAATGCAGCTTCTTTCAAGTATGGCGCTCAGAGACAGACATGACATCACACTGTGCTGTAACTGAAGAGCTAGGCAATGTGCACTGAATTGAGAATGGGAAATTTAATACACTCACCTCTGATGTTTTGTCCCTGCGCAGTACCTTCTGGACACATTCCAGAATGTTTAACTTGCAGATTACAAAGACATCAAATACTGCATTCAAGCCCTAGGAAAGACAATAGTCTTTTTGTTGTTCTTTCATGCCAAGAGCTTGCAAGGAAGATTGTAAAATATTTAAATTTCACACTAATCAAACCCACTAAAGAAAAGGGGCAGCAAAGGTTACTTTTAATAAAAAATATTCTTGGGAGTTGTAATAATTGCATAGTTAAATGTAAGAGCAAAATACTTTTATCCCCTCTAAATTATTCATCTTGTTTTTAAATGACGAAGAAATATTAACTATTGCAACTGAACAAAAACAATGAAACAAGCTTTGCATGAGTGAAGGAAAAACACTTTCTTTTCAGTTCTACAATTACTGCCTGTTTGCAACTTGCATCATTTTGCAAACAGTATGGAGGGTCGGATAATTGTCACTTTCCAGTTATTGCTAAACTATGTAAAACACATAGAATCATAGAAACTGTTGACCAAAATGTTTTTTTTACTATATTAATAGTAAAAAGATGCAGGTTGAGAGTGTTGCTACTTTAAATATTGCTATCAGTATGGTTATAACAGATACAGAAAAGGCAAATGAGCTAAATCAGTTATTTTCTTCAGTGTATACAATAGAGGAGTTCCCAGGCTCACTTCATAGCTGCACTGTTGGTTCAGCTCTATCTAGTGAGTGGCTGACTTAGGATAAGATTCATAAAGCTTTAATAAAAATGAATGTAAACAAGGTGCCAGGGCCAGATGGCATACACCCCCAGGTTCTAAGAGAGCCAAGTTCATCTTTAATCAGGCCCCTATTTCTGATTTTCTCAGATTCGCTTTCATCTGTTATGGAACCTATGGATTGGAGAAAAGCTGATGTCATTCCAATATTTAAAAAGGTCTCAGCCTGGAAATTAGAAGCCTGTGGTGAATTATTTGAAGTGCTTGTTAAGAGATCACATTCAAAATTTTGTCCTAGGGAATGGCATTATGAGCAGCAATCAGCATGGCTTTATGAAGGATAGGTCATGTCAGACAAATTTGATTGGATTTTATGATGAGGTAAGTGAGATGCTGGACAGTGGGGGGGGGGGGGGGGGGGGCAGTAGATGTGATCTATTTGGATTTTGCCAAATCCTTTGATACCATCAACTAGCAGTTAGGCAGATTAAAATAGTTGAAAAGTTGAAATTGTTGGACGTGTGTCTTTTTTCAACCTAACTTAATATATTACTATGTAACCTAAGCAATAAAATGAATATCCCAGATTATTCTTCACGTCAATTCAGCATCATGCACATTGCCGCAATTAATAACACAATGTGCAAAAATAACAAACCATTTGTAGAAATGTATAATTGAGCACTGTCTACTTAGATTAGCAATGACTTGAATAATAATATGTACTCCTGAACAAAGGGCATTAAATAGTGCCATTGCAGGGATTCTGTAAAAACATTTTGGCATGAAATGAAAATTTTGCATAATTTCAGCAACTATCTTCATATACCATTTGTTTTTACAATACATGCACCAGCAATCCAGGTGTTTTTCTTTGTTTTAATAGTTTGATTTATCTTGGCATACCAGCTACAACACATGAATATGTACCTTCTGGCATATTTGGCAGACAGCATTTTAAATATGTATGCTACCGTATACAGATATTTCTATAGTTTATTTTTATGCTTATTTGGGGTTTTACACCACAATGGAATTTTGTTATAATGCAGTTGAAAACCACCACGTGTGATAATATCATTTAGGATCACAATATGGGGGGTTTACTGGATGAAGGCATGGTTTCTGAGAAATGTCATCATAAAACTTGCATAATCCCCTTTAATTTGCAAATTTATGCATTTGCAATAGAATGAATCACTAGTATGTAATGAGGACAAGTGATGTACTCTGATCCATAGCTCTTTTTTGCATGTGACATCTATTAAACAGACTAGAAAATCCCAGTGGGTGAATATTGCATCAGGCTATGTTCTTCTACCCTAGGTGTTACATAGGTCTATACACTGTGATCCAATCTTTATCTTGGAGGACAAATGATAGGATTAGCCACAGTTGGCCTACCACCTTGCCAAATGAACTCATCTTTGGCCATAGTCATTAAATTAAACACCTGTTCTATTTCCGTGACTTATTTTTTACTTTACTTTTACTTACCAAAACTGTAATACCTTGTTCTTTGCACAACATGCCAACTGCAGCCAGAAAAATACTAAAGAGCACCCAAAACACAGAAGAATGGCCTGTATTATCTGTAAACAAACAGAATTTGTTAATTCTAAGTGTGTGTGTATATGTATGCCATTAGGTAGAGCGCTGTACTATAAAATTAAAACAGTAGCATGCCACATGGTTCTGGTGCCTTGCGTCCTTTCCTCTACTCTTCCTCGTCTAATAAACCACTGATATTTTTACAAGTCCTGTGAGTGCAGCTTCCACTTGATGAGCTGCATATATATATATATTTATATATAATATATAGCGTTCAGGATGTCGGCACAGCACCTAACAAAGTCAAAGTTGCCTGGCATCGAAGAAGTGTTTTATTAAATTGTGAAACAAACTAACGTTTAAGTCCTGTGAGTGCGGACCTCTTCTATGTATATGTATGTATATATATATATATATATATATATATATATACACATATACACACACAGTTATGGGATCTGTTATCCGGAAACCCATTATCCAGAAAGTTCCCGACTATGACAAGGTAATCTCCTCCCATAAACTATATTATAATAAAATAATTCCACACTGTAAAACATATTTCCTTTTTCTTTTTAAAAATAAAACAGTACCTTGTACTTGATCCCAACTAGGATATAACTGATCTGTATTTGAGGCAAAATAACCATATTTAGTTTATTTAATGTCTAGATAATTTTTTAAGCAGATTTTAAGTATAGAGATCCAAACTACCGAAAGACCACTAAAAAGCCCAAGTCCCGAGCATTCTTAGTTTGTACCTTGCACCCATGATCATAAAGGATTATATGCTGACACATATATTCATAAATAGAAATTCTTTAAAAACACTTTTTTGTTTAAGCAGCTTTCCTGACTGTGTATTTTTCCATTTATATTTCTGTTCTGCACTCGCTATATATACACACATGTGCATGAGTGACAGTGGTATGGATGCCACAGCCTGCTCCCTGCAATAATGAAACCATTGAGGGTTAAAGGTAGATAAGGTACCCCCATGCAACGTAATAACAATACTACAAGTAATACTAATAATAAACAATAGTTCATGCACAAATGAAACTGTATATTGATTTAGTGGCTGCATTCCCTAAACTCCTGAAAATGTACTCAGTACAATTTACATAATCACATTCTGCCAAAGTTGCTGAAAAATAAAATGGGTTTTGAACTTTGAATGGAACACAATGCTACTTCAAAGGCAAAATGACCCATTTTCTTTACATTTTCATTCTTTCCAAAAATACCGCATATACTTAAAAAAGCTTTTAGTGCTTTTATTATTTGTGGTCACTGACTTTTATATTTGTATCTCACAGCATGAATTTCATTTCCAAATATGAAAGGTCGTAATAGTACACAATCACATTTGTTTGCACAAGTTTTTTCCTGTTGTGCATTTAAAGTATTCTTAAATATTAGTGTCAGGAGGGACTATTTGATATTTAAGTCTTGGATACCACATGAAGGGAACCAGAACGCGGAATAAAATGTCAACTGAATTCCTGATGTTCAGTCGTTCCATAACTATATTGATTAATGGTAAATAAACCCACTTTAACAGAGTGATTTAGCTTTCATTTATCTGTGTTTTCTTTTCTCACTGATGTATGAAGGCTTAAACTTAAACTCCGTTATCAGGAAACTAGTTATCCAGAAAGCTCTGAATTACGGATAGGCCATCTTCCAAGGCTCCATTATAATCAAATAATCCAATTATTTAATTTAATCCTTTTCTCGATAATAATCATACAGTAGCCTGTTCGTGATCCAAACTGAGATAAAATGAATCCTTACTGGAAGCAAAACCAGCCTATTGAATTTATTTAACATGATTTTCTAGTAGACTTAAGTTGGTCATACACAGGGACAGCCGTTTGGCGATATCACCAAACGGGTGGTTCTCTCTCCGATATGCCCACATTGAGGTGGGCGATATCGGGCTGATCACAATGCAGTCCAAACTGCATTTTTTACCCTGCTCGATCAAGATTGAGCCAATAAGCTGTCGACTCAGTCGGTGGGCAGCTTTTATCGGTCCGAGTATGGGGGACATGTAAGGTGTTAATTAACATACTAATTTTTTTCTATTTGTATATGGTAGCTCAAATGTTAAAATTCAAATATACAAAAAAATTATGTTTTTTGCAGTAGAAGGGAACATGGTTAAGGGATATACTTACTTCCAGGAAGAGCTCTGCAGTATCCAAGAAATGAAAGGACAACACACAATGCGCAAAGTAAATCAGCTCTACCAACAATCCCTGCAACCTTAAAATAAACAGCACATAATTAACACGCCACATATGAAAAGTAATACAAATGGTGATGCCATGTTTCTATAATTTGTTTCATATATATATTTGTAACCACTTCAAAAGTTATTAAGATACCTCTCTCAGAACATTGTCATTCTTAACCCCACTGAGCAATTGTCATACTGAGACTTCATTTAGTGCCAGAAGTGACTGAATTCCTGAAGGAGTATCAATATGGTGACTTAATTTTAAAATATTTAAATTATTGTACAAACGAAGTGCAAAAAAATGATGGTTATTCCTACAAATTCCATGCCTGCTTTTCCCATAAGCAGATACTATTGGCAGACCCCACAATCGGTGACATCAGGCAGGGCCCCCTATTGACTTCCCTTATGGGGATTATCACATTAGAGGAGGAAGGAGATTAGGATGATAGTCACCAACCTGTCTAAAAGCAATGGATTCTTACGGAAGATGAAAAGAACAAACTAAAGTTGTCAGGCTCCACTAGGCCAGGGACTAATGGCAATATATACATCAGCTCGTTTTAATAAATAAACAAGCACAAACCTGGCAAAAAATCTTGGTGTTAAATGAACACTAGTCATAACAAATATTCATTGATGCCAGGGAACAAAAAAGCAAGTAGAAGATAATTGTAAATCCAGCCCTAATTATTTCCATGAAACATAAATGAATGTTACAGTGGCCTGCCTTTGAACCAATTGTTTTTCTTGACAAAAAAATGCAAATGTGTTAATATCACTTTAAAGTCACAGCAACATTTTGCAGTTCTTATTTTTGTTTTTGTTTAGATTAGTGTGAATGAAATAATGATTTCTAATTATATTTTTGATATAGTATTTATTTATTCTAAACAGCCATTGCTTGCTTTTGGTCAGAATTATGGAGCGGATGTATCAATTTATTTATGAATAAAAGATTAGAGGTCACCATTTGATAAATATGTTTCATAAATGCCAATAGGAATAGAAGTAGGTAAATTTTTCTGTGCGTAGTCCTAAATTCAGACTTTGATATATTTGCCCCTATCTTTCCATAAACCCTAATCTCAGTATAGGTTCCAGAATAAGGCTCAGACTTTAGGATGAATTATGGGAAAGGTTATGTATCCAATCCCATTTGCAATAAAATTTTGTTCAGGCATATTTAGTGAATATAAGGCTATAAAAAAAGACTCAGTGGTATCTTCCACTCTACTGTAGTTGTAATATATAACGAGAAACGAAAGTAAGTATTCACCCCAAGAGCACTTCAAGCTGAGCTTCTCATCCACTTTCAAAACATTAGAGGTATACATATACTGGATTTAGAGAAATATGTTAGCAAAATATGTTAGATATTTGTTTCAAATGTGAGCACAACTTTGTATTCCTGCTACGTTGAGATAATAATCTCATCAGAATGGAAAGGCTGGGTGGTGGAATTGGCGACGCACATATTCATCACTAGAAAGGAAATCAAGTGGACGTGCTGATATGGCAACCAGGCCGCTAAAAGGCAAATTCAACCCCAATGAAAAAAAAAAAGTGTTAAAAGTGTTACCCCAGGCAAATGCTCCTAATGTTTTACTTACCCACTGATGCAAATTCAGCCATTAGAGTTCATGGGCGCCATCATCAGCCACTTCGGTAATCTTCGGAATTTCCGTGAGTTTTGGCGAATGTGCCGATACGCTATTCTCATGCCCGTGAATTCCAGTGACTGAATCTGCACCGAGGGATAAGTAGAATGCATTTGCCCAGGGTAACACAGGCTGGGGGGAGGAGTTTTTTTTAACGTTAGGGTTGAATTCTCCTTTAAGAGAAACAGGGACATGAGCTTCACATCATTGAAGCCTCTGCGGAAGTTGGAACTCCAACAAAACGGGTCAAGGTAAAAGCGATGTGACATCATTCTGAAGCACCCTGAAGGGAACACGTGGTGAAGCAGGACAACGCAGGTCGCAGTCAGCCCTCCATTACAGACTAGGGTGGACGTTTGCAAGGGAGACTTGATATGCCTTTGAAAGCAGCAGACTTGTGAGTGTATTTTTAGAAAAAGTTTTTAAAGTAATATAGCAGTTTTACAATATTCTGTGCTCCATATATTTTAACTGTAGCAAGATTCGGGATTTGGGAAAAACCAGCTTGGGCTATTACCTATTTTTAGGTACACTTTCAAAACATGCCAAGCTGCATATGAATGTAGGACCCAAGTAACCACATAAATGATTAAATCAAAAACATGAAAGTCACAGGACAAAAACCTAAAACAAAGTACCACAGTATATATTAAACTCAGTTAATTTCATGGTGTACTGCTATTTTATTATAAGAATAAACCGTTAATTACCTAATTTTTTCAAGTGCTACTGTATTTTAAAAACAATTCAGTGATACAGTACAAAACAGATATGGGACCTGTTATCCAGAATGCTTTGTACCTGAGGTTTCTGGATAACGGATGTTTCCGTTATTTGGATCTTCATAGCTTACGTCTACAATAAATTCATGTAAATATTAAATAAACCCAAATGGCTGGTTTTGCCTACAATAAGGATTAATTATATCTTAGTTTGGATCAAGTACAGGGTTCTGATTTATTATTACAGAGAAGAAGGAAATTATTTTTTAAATTGCATTATTTGGATAAAATGGAGTCTATGGAAGCCAGCCTTTCCGAAACTCAGTGCCATCTGGATAACCGGTTTCTGGATAATGGATCCCATAACTGTAATAATAAATTATCATTACTTCATGCAATTCAAACTGAAACAATGGCGATTACTTACACATTCAGTATGTACTGGGTGTACAGCAAAGAGCAAAGCAGCTAGAAGGGATGCTTTTGGGGTGCAGGTTATCTTTTTGCCTTTATGATTGCATGACATTCCAGTGAATAGTACTGAGAAAACATCAAGCATCAGGACAGAGACTAAACAATGCAAGACAATATTGACGACATGAAATCCCACTGGATGCAATCCTCCAGCTATATGGTAATTAATTCTGAAAAAAACAAAAAAACACAAAAACTACATATTTAAAATAACTACAACATGTAAAGAACGCACAATTGCTAAAAGCTACTCCTGTCCGTGGACAGACCTTTTACAAAAGTTTTTGGTTTCATATTTTCCAGCAGATCAATGGCACTGTGAGCAGTTTACTTTTTCTTTTTTGACCAGAGAGCTAATCTCAGTTTTTCCTCCCTAAACTGTAATCGTTTAAAGAGAACAATAAAATGTCAGAAAAGAAGCAACCATGCGCATCACGCAATATCATGCACAATTGCACTGTGCAAGCATCATATGAAGCACTAACCAAACAGCTACAGATGAAGAAACAGCACAATGAAATCAAACACTGGAAAACATGTTAGTTCCCTCTCTGGTTAAAAGAACAGTAAACTGATACAACCTGCTCAGTGTCACTGTTTCTCAATCTGTATAGAAAGGGTGATCATCTGGGAGAGAAGGAAAGAGGATTCACCTAAAAGAGGGAATTAAAAGCTTGAATGGTATACTGCAAAGTGTGTTTGTCTGAGAAGGAAATATACCTTTAAGTTTTTGAGTGTGCTGTAAAAGCCATGTATCATAATTGGGAGTGGAAGTATAGTTTATTTGACAGAGGGTACATACTGTAACTATTTTACTTTACTGTTATGTAGGGATGTTTAGGGTGGGCTGCTGAGCTGAGTGGATTGACCACAATATACCTCAGCTCATAGCACAAATAGCAAACAATCCCAACAAAAACATAATTTGCATACTTAAAGCTCTAAATTTAGAGATAAACGATCTAGTTCAAGCTTCAATTCAACCTGTCAAATACTTGCAATGACGTTTTCTAATCATTTTAGAAGAAATGTTATACAGGTAGTATCAATGTATATATTATTATATGTATAAGGGCATATGGCTATGTCACCAGACTGTGTTATGAATATTTGGTTTAAATAAGGGTGGGATATTTCACACCTATAAGTGATAGCTTGCAGTGTATGAATACAGACCTAAGCCGTGTTCAGGTATTATGGTCAATCACACTGGCTAATAGAGAACTGCCTGTCATAACGCCAGAAATAAAAATATAAGACTTAAGCCACAACTTAAAAATAGCACACTACTTGTCATGAGTTATAAAGATATTCCAGAGATTAAAAAAAAAAAAAACTTACCTGAATGTGAACACTGTGAGAGGTCTGTAGGATTTGTGACTGGCATTGCTATTGAGTTTTGTACCCCAGAAATCATGTAGCCACAGATCAGCAACTGGGGTCTCTCCTCTGAGGTCCTAAAACACATACATTGACAAAAAAAAGAAGAAATACATCCATAAAAAAAATTAGAGCATCATCTAACAGCTCTATTTGTTATTACCCATTAAATTACATAGTGACAAAATGCACCATATTGCCTCATCTGTCAGTGACGGCCTCATAGCAACACAGCAGCTCACTCGGTCCCATGGAGATTTGGGGGACTTTATGAAAAGATGCACGTTGCCTTTTCTACTGACATTTTGCAGCAATATGTTAATGTTCCTAGAGAGAGAATTCTGTAGTGATTTCCATTTACTTTAAAGGAGAAGGTAAGGTTAAACCTACAGTAAGTAAGCTTTATCAGAAAGGTATTTATAAATACACCAGTAAACCTTTAAAGTAATGCTGCTGAGTCCTCTGTCTAAAGAAACACCACATTTCTTTCCTTCTATTGTGTATACGTGGGCTTTTGTATCAGACTTCCTGTTTTCAGCTTAAACTTTCAGGTCTAGGGCTTGAGCATGCTTAGTTTGCTTATCTCCCCTCCCTCCTCGCTGTAATTTGAGCCCAGAGCTATTAGTGAGCAGGGAGAGACTCAGGCAGGAAGTGACGTCACACCAAGCTAATATGGCAGTTGCTATGCTAAACAGAGAGAGGTTTTAGAGTGATTTACTAAGGTATGGTAAAGCATTTTTCAGAAAAATATAGTGTACAGCTCGTATAATTCTGGCACATATTTTTGCAATAAACTGCTTCAGTAGCTTTCCTTCTCCTTTAAATGGCTAGTGTCATTACCATAAGGGTTAAGAAAAACATGGCAGAACATTTTCCCCTCATCTAACAAATCATAGCAACCAAACAGAATTTAGATTTTACTAGATTATGAAAGCAATTAACAAATCTGTTTGTGCTGAGGTGCTGAAAAGTGAAAGTACTATATATTACATTTAACATTATATATATGAGGTGCTGAAAAGCAAAAGTACTATATATTATATTTAATTATATATTTCATATGATGTGTTTTTGCTTGAAAGTTTTCAAGGTGTTTTTCAGTGAAATGAGTAAAAGACTGGCAGTGATTTGGATTACCACACACAAATGTACTAGTTTATAAATGACATGTATCTTGGATGAGCTTGTATTCATGACAGCATATCATGTATTTATGAAATCACATATTCCAGCACTGCACAATAAATGGGTGTCAGTACTGAACAGACAGATTACATACACAATACTGATGGCCCTGCTCAAAACAGCTTATTTTAGGTTAAACTGCAGTGTCTTTTGTAGCTGAAACATATTTCATTTAACATGTATATAAACTTGTGTATTTATAAACCGAAAAACACTGTTTTGAATGAAGCTCTTAATTAAAGCATAATTATTCACATCTACCTTATTATTGATGATGGCTTCTGAGTCATCAAACACAAAACGCCCATTGTAACTGTTAGCGAAGCACACAAATGCTAGTATTCCTACTAGACATTTGGCAAAGAAGGGGGAGAGAGAAAGCAATGGGAGTTCATGTTCCAGAGAATCTGCTTGTGCCATCTTAATATTTCATACTCGGTTATATATGTCAGCATTCCGTATAGATGCAAACCTGAAAGACAATATACCGACCAACATGTTGAAACATTATGTTGATTTAGAAGGACAAAATAATCCATAAAACAAGAATTCAGTATCTGAAAAAATTATCCAATTTTAATTTACCTATTTCAGTTAAATACACATTACTTATTCTTGGTTTTCAATGCTGTTCCCCTGGAGAAGGTGGTTGACAACCTCCTTATCCTCTACTTTAATGAAGAGATGAGTACTATTTTGTAAGGAATAGTCTGGGCTACATAAGTACTAAGAATGTCCCTCATGTTTCTCACCTATTTGAATAGAATAATGCTAGGCTAATTTGTAAGGAAGAGACTGGACTCTCACTGCCTTGACTGCATTGGAGGAGAACAGCACTCAACCCAACAAGTTAAACATGTACTTTTGGCAATAGTGACTTGTGGGAAAGACCTTTGTGTAAACCTCCACTTTAATTGAGAAATCCACTAAAAGCCAAGACAGAAAAAAGAAAGAAAGCTTTCCATGAATAAGCAATCTTTAATATAAGTTTTGCAAAACCATGAAATTATTTAACTACTCATCTGCCAATAGAATATGTTTTGGCCTTTTAGAAATTACATTGTGAAATGTGCTTTTTCTTTTTTGTTTTTGTGCACCCCCTTCAGCGTATATATATATGTTACTGTGCCAATGCTATGCACCAATTGTTTGTAATATATTATATGCATGTACTCATGAATTATTTGTCTAATTTCCAAAAACATAAAAATAAAACACATGCATGTTATTCATGCACATAAAAGCACTTCTATTAATGAATTCTGAACAATGATAAAATGAATTCTCTGTGTTTTCTGATGGTTTTCAGAGAAAACTGTGACTCTGGAACTTCAAGTGTTAAACCACAGATGCATTTATTAAGCCAAGGAATAATTGTGCACATTATAACTACCATACCATGAAACCTGCATCCATTAGATAACTATAACAGCAGGTTTTATTGATGACAAATACAATAGCTCGAGTTTACAAGCGCAGAAACTCACTACAGTCCACAGAAGCGTTGCCAGTGTTCTGGCTTTTGTTCAATAAACTACTGCTGCTGCAGCCGTCTTTGTTGTATCCACCTCTGCTTGCAGCTGCTGCCTGACGGTGGGAGCTGGATCCGTGCCTGCATCACAGAGGTACAGGGACGGGAAGGCTTGGAAATGACAAAGAAAATGCTACACCTACTAATGGGCTCTAGCTGTTTACTCTGCCTCGTAACACCAACAGCTCTCATAAAGGCCTATACAAAGGCACATTCCATTGGTTTGTTCACACAACAAAGACTTGATTGGTCTTTTGTAATCTACCATCTCATTGGCTGCTGTCACAGTAACCTTCCTTTCACTGTAACGAGAGCTTTTCTCTGTCATTATCAGCAGCAAAATGCATTATTCTGCTTCTATAGAGGATAATAATAATGATTGATACTGTCCAGTATACACCATGTCATTTGCTTTTAACTCAGGAAAAAGTGTACCAGGATTACTTCATAACAATCACAATAGAACTATCATTTAAAAACATTACGGAAATAAAGCAGGGCATGACAGAACTTTTTCATTACAAATAAACCAAAAGCAACACTAGTAAGTGAAAGAGTTGCTAATAAAATAGAACACAAATGTGTCCAGTTAGACAATAACAGATTGTACAGAAATCATAGGAACGTGTCCATATCACAGAGGTACTGCATGCTAAATATTTACATCCAAAAGTCCCCCCCAGCTCTGTGAACCCTTGTGAAACCGACCCTCCAATACTGCTAATGTGGTTATTTCAGTCATGCTGGGCTGGAGGAGGAGCAATCTTTCCATAAGCTGAAGTCCTGTTTTCTTTTGTAATTCACCTATGGAAGGATCATGCTGCCCCCAGCCCAGCATGACTGAATCAACCGCAGAAGATCCATTAGCAGTGTCGAAGGGTAGGCTTCGCAAAGGTTTCCGGGATGGGGACGGCTTTTGGATGCAGCACCTTTTTGATGTGTCAGTATCACTTTAATTTTTCATTGTTTTGCTTTTTTAATACAACAGTACCTTGTAATTAAGCTACCACAAATCCCTACAGATGGCAACATATTTTTTAGCATTATTTTTTTAAATTGCCTTTGTGCGTGGTTGTCCAAACAATTCATGCAACAAATTAGCCTAATATTTTCATAAATATGCTTTTGCCTTGCATGGTTATGATACTTTCCATGGGAAAAATAAATTAGCAAATAATAAATAAGACACGAGTGGCTACCAAAGCGGTCCCCATTTCTGCTTGTACACATATGTACTAGCAGATGTGTTTTGTCTCGGATTTCTGACACTACATACTTTAGAATGCTAGACAGACATTACTCAGGTTTCTGTAAAATTTGGCCAGCGTTCAAATATATCCTCACACATACTACCCCAACATTAATTGCAACACCTACCACCCAACATGCTAAAACATAAGGACACTGCTGTTATAGCGGACTTAATTTATTCACTTCCCAATGCATTTTAGCACTGAACAATGTATCTCTCTAGATGAACAAGGTGCTTAGGTTATGGGTGCTAGTCAGTTAATTCCACAAGGCGCCACAAAAGCTTTCTTCTGGCATATTTGTACCAGGTTGGACCTCTATTGTGTCACACACACAAATCACCTGAAACATTCAGCTTTCAGGCTTGTTACATTTGTCCCAAGTCAAATGATTCTGTTCTAACACTACATGGTACCTCTATACCATCGTTCTAATGATAATTTATAAAATATATATTTATTTCAAGCTGTCCAATATTTCAACAACCATGTCTAGTAAAAAGCACCACGATGAACGGTCACATTTGATTAGAACTGGAAGTCTAAGTCAAAGACAACCAACATAACCACCCCATCATACCAGTAAATATTTGGGTCCTACTCCTGAAAAAGAAACAATGCCCTGTTTTCTAATCATAATGAATCTGCAAAATATCTTCATAAAGTAGAAGTAAAGGTTACCACTTAATGATCCCCAACGAATGGGCCATGAGCAACATGTTGCTCACCAACCACTTGGATGTTGCGCCCAGTGTCCTCAAAGCAGATGCTTATTATTGGATTTCTGTTTTAAAGGCAAGTTTCAGTTGCATGAAAAACACATGAACTGCCAAACAAAACCTCATCCAGCTTTCAGTTCACACAGAAGATACCAAGTGTCTAATCAGAGCACTTATTTTGCAACACCCAGGAACATTTTTTAAACTTGTATTGCTCACCAACGCTTTTTACATCTGAATGTGGCTCATGGGTAAAAAAAAAAAAGGTTGGGATCCATAAGATATACAATCAACATGATTTGCTAACTTTATAATGTGCACAAATTCACTATAGTAAATTTCTTTTTAGCAACTGATTTAGATGCAAAAACCAAATCAGTCTGCATGTATATGGATAATTAATCCAGCTGCCAATACATGATGGGCCTATATTGCTATTAAAATGGCCATTCTTGACCATATCAACCTTCCAATGGCTTGTGTATGGGAACCAAATGATCTCCACTGAATCAAGTCTTGTGCAGAATATCAGTCAAGGACGGCATTGGTCCAAAGATGGCGGCCAATATTGGCGATGCAATCATTGGTCCAAGAATCAAATTTCAGAACAGCCCGATTCTTCCCATCATGTGGGTAAACCAAGCGGATCATATTACCTGTACGGTCATCTTTAGTCGCATTGTGTTTTTAAAATAGGTGGCAGAATGAATCCATGTTGTGAACAGGGTGTTCCTATCATTCTTGTAGCTGCTGCTTTGTTTTGCCAAAAATCCAAACAGTCCATACAAACAGCCAGAGAACAACTGCAATATGCACGGATGTCATTAGCCACAGGTAACACACACATACACACCGTCTATTTAAATGCTGCACCACATGCCACACTGCAAGATGATGGTAAATGTGCAAGTTCAGCTACTTGGAGCAACTCTGCCCAAGCCAGTGTAAATGAATGACCACTAAGCATTAAGTTGCTGAACGTATGCAAGATAAACATAGCTAAGGATAAATAAGTGTAACGTCATAATCCTGTACAAACTCAGGTGACCGGCTGCACTTACTACTCCATCCATTGCCCAGGCTATGCCCGTGCCATCCCCACGCTCACTCACATCTCTAGCGCCTCCCACAGCTCTACTCCGCCCTCTCTTTCTGAGCGGACAAACAGAACTAACCCTGAGCGCCTGCCCATTCCACAAACCTTCCTTCTCTGCGCAGGAACAGGCTGACACACGGGTAACACTTGGCCTCACCGTCTGTGCCTCAGACGGCTGGTAGGCGTGTATGCCGCAGGTATCGACTGTACAACTACAACTTCCACATCGCCTCAACAGCCGGAGAATGCTGGGAATTTAGCTGAGCGATCGCGCGGAAGTTGCAGTTTGAGCTCCAAGCCATAGGGACATAATACTGCCTATAGTGCATAGACAGGAGTCCCTATTACCCTTCTCACGCTTCCACAATCTTTCAGAGTCAAGTTTAGAATAAATGTAAGGAAGTTAATACGATATGGACTCCAGACTTTCGCTGACATGTCAATGTAGCAACTAGAGGGCCAGGTCTTAGAGAAAAGGCGTCTAGAGATAGAAATAAAATACATGTAAAGCCACTCTATTGGATTACTGCCGTAGCAGCAGCAGCAGCAGCATTAGACAAAATAAATGACTATAGGGTTTATCTTACAACTGATTAGATGCAGGTACTAGTGACATGCACAGCACAGCAGGGTGCAAAATGGGAGCTAGTTGGGCTGTCCTAACTTAAAGGAACAGTAACACAAAAAATGAAAGTGTATTTAAAGCAATGAAAATATGTAGTGTTAGGGTTGCCACCCACCCAGTTTTTTACTGACCTAGCCAGTATTACAAATTTACCGGAAATCGGGTAAATTTATAATACCCCTAACAAAAGCCTTTGGCCCGCCCCCAATGCACTCAAAACTTTTACATCATGGTCCACCCCTTTTTAAGTCACAGCCCACCCCTTTTGTCCCCTCCCCCACCACAGGCCGTTGGAAATTTTATTAAAGGAACAGTTCATTGAAAAATAAAAACTGGATAGATAGGCTGAAGAAA
>CM044433.1:120183111-120217599 GCA_024363595.1 Xenopus borealis | reverse complement strand
ATATGGAGTACAAAACAGCGCTATGAAATATGTTGGCGCTATAGAAATACATGTTAATACCCTAAGAGCTCTTATTTGACATCCCTATTGACTTTTTCATGCTTGTGTTGCTCTCCAACTCTTTTTTAAATTTAAATGTGGCTCACCAGCAAAAAAGGTTGGGGACCCCTGATCTAGACAAATATTTAACATAACATATCGTAATTAGTAAAACCCTTTTCCTAGTAATCATCTTATCATTCAACCTATCAATCAAAAGTATGAGTGGACAACCCATGTACTTTTAACAGTTCATAAACTTCTACTACCAGAACTCTAAAGCTCTAAAAGCTGTAAAGCTGGCCATAGACATAAAGATTTTTAAAAGATTCAATGGTTATCGGGAGACCACGATTGTCTCAAAATGATATTTTAATGTCTGATGTGTCCATCAACTAAAAAGACCATTTCAGGCGATATTGCCAGCAAAACTGAAGGGTCGCTGCCTGCTTGGTCCTGCAAACATAGGTAGAGTGCATGGATCACCCGATTGCCTTTTCTGAAGAGGAGCACAAGCAGAGTTTCGGTAATTCATTTCTTAATAAAGACTTTGCTATTTTAATGTTTAATTTGTCTTGGGGTTGTTTTTCAATGCATACTAACAATTAAAAAAAAATTGATGTTACTGGTCCTTTTAAAAATTAACTGGCGTGGTAAATATATATAAAAAGTAACTCAAAGCAACTGGACTTGCGGAGATTTTAATGAAGATGTTTCACTGCTCATCCAAGCAGCTTCTTCAGTTCAACTGACTGGTGTAGGGGAGTTCTCGGCAAATAGACTCTTCCAACAATCCAATCACAATGGCACACTGCAACTCTTCAGAGAGGTGACATTTGAAATTCACAGTGGTCTTGATTCTGTGTAGTTACAGTGATAGAAAAATAGTGATAGTGGCCTGGTAAAGATTTTCTACTGAGCACAGTGGTGTCATCTTTTTTTGCTTCGTGGTTTGTATTTTACATAAAGGGTTTGCAACTTTGGTTATCAGGGGGTGCCTGTAAATTGGTAATTCATTTTACTTTCCTTGTCCTATGTGTTAACTATTTAATCATTGCTTATTAAATTAATAGCTAAAATGACACCTAGAGGCATATTTACTAATGGTCCAATTTAGTGAAAAAATTCGAAATTCGACCATCAAATTTTTTTAAAGGCTATATTCAATTGAAAATGGGCCTATTTTAATCAAATAGGTCTGTTTTCAATCAAATAAAATTTGTTCGAATCATTCAAATGCATTATTCGATTTTTTTCAATTCAAATCGAATTTTGGCCTATTCGATAGTCGAAGTAGCCCAAAATTACTTCGAAATTGGAATTTTAATTTTTTTATTTTATTTGAAAATTCACTTCGTCCCTTAGTAAATGTGCCCCTTAAACTATTATTATTTTTTATTAATTAGAATATGACAACACAACATTGTGGATGGGACTTTTTAAACCATCAACATATACTGTACAATTTTCTGTTTTGCCGAATGGCTGTAACAAGTAGGTCATTTAGTAAAACTTTGAAATATGGTCAATTCTAGTATAAGCACCTACATTCCTGACATAGTTATGTTACACTTACAGCTATAAGCTGCACCAGCAGTGCATTAAAAGCATTTGCACAAGTGAAGAAAAATGCTAAATCTGGTACTAATTTCATATTAAATTGTTTTAGCCATTTTAAATTCACAGGGCAGGATATACCATTTTTTTTATACATATTATCGCAATACAATAATGAAAATAATTAAAAGCAAAACTTAATGATAAAACATTATAATCTATAGTAAAATAGTGGATGCAGGATTAAAGAGACAGTCTCAAAATATATTTTTTAATGTCATGGAAGGAGAGTGTACAAATAAAATGTATTTGTACATCCAATTGGCTGTTTGTTTTTTGCATGCTCTTAGGGTTTTGAGAAAACCATTTGCCTTTCAAAATGTTTTCATTCATTTGAATGGCATGTGCACTCTACTATACTGCCACTCAATACATTTTTTTTTTCATACAATGTAGGTTCTACATGGCTGTCAGCGCAAGGAGTTAAGCTGTTGTTGTGCTTGTAAGAAGGTATCTCTAGTTGCAGTTTACACAGAGGAACTGTTATGGTCACATAACATTCTAAGAATTTTATACTCTCTATAAATTGTACACAACATATAGCCTAAACACATAATGAAAAGCAACTTCTCCCCCACAGTGAAATGTTTTCATTTCATAGCACATATGTTTATATGCTGCTCATCCTTGTTCAAGTCTAGCTCCCCATGTAGCATTTAGAGATGAGTGTAGAAATTGTATGTATTGTCTCACCTAAGTACATCATGGAAAGTAACATCTCCCCCACTGTGCAGTCTCTCCATTTCCTAGCACATGTGTTTGAACAAAAGCTTGTCCTTATCCAAGTCAACCTCCAGCCTCCCACGTAGCAGTCTCAGAAGGAACTTCACACGAAATGCTGGAATAACCCCCTACATGATATTTATAGATACAATTCGCTAGAAGCCACAGTTTAATACAATACAATATTAATACTTTCACTGCAAATCCCTCACAAAATTAACAGTATTGCAAAAGGTTATTTTCCAAGAGCAGAACAGTTTTGATAGATGATTCAATAGTATGGAGCTAAAACACTGGCTATAATTCAAAGTGACAGATACCATGTGATATTAACACTGTTCAAAAAGTGTCAATGGCTTAATCTTAATAATTTCCCTCATCAATGAAATTCCAGTTTTCCAAAGTGGGAATAATATGAAGGTTTACTAGGACTAACTAGACTAGGATATATATAAATACATGATAATAATAATAATAATAAAAAAAAAATAGAACTGGCAGTCTTATTGGTAGGATCCATTAAGTCCTCAAAATAATACAAATATTCACATACAATGGGAAAAAATATTTAAATATAATCACCAAAGAATTAGCACAATTGCAGAAGTGTGTGCCATCTTATTTTTTCTTTTGCATTAAATGTAATTACAAATTATTTTATCTACACTACAACATAATGTCCAACAGAGTAATTTACTTCTTCAGAGATTTAACTTCTGATTTGATGCTCTAGTATATCCTGTACTATACATCCACCAATTTATGAAGTGCAGAATTATAGCAAAATCTCGTTGAAACTGCCCATGAACTGCAATTGTTTGACCCAGGATTGTTTTATCTGCATAACCCTCAATATTGTTTAGACTGATGCTCAGAATAAATAGTTTACCTCTCTTTTATCATCTACCATATTCCATATTATTTGGTAATGACGCAGATCATTAGGGCTTAGGAGCTGGTCTTCAGTTGAGTAGAAGAGGGAAAAGTTCTCTACAATTATGGCTGAAATCAAACCAGATATGTATATAACACAGCAGACCTCACCACCTACTATGCTAAAATATATTGAGTCTTAAAAAGGACAGTACTGCTGTCCACAATGACTAGCACACTTAAGATGGCCATACAAGCACTTATATTATCGTATGAAAGTTTCAAATCACATAACAAATGTCTGTTTTTTAACTTACACGTATGTAAGACTTTATGACTCACTTACAAACCAGTAGATTTAACACAATGTAAGCAATGATGACATAGAACGAACAGTACAAGTACATTAGTGCCCCTCCATAATTTCCACAGTTTGTTTCCCAGTATCTGTTGTTATCTGGAGTGTAAAAAGGAGGCTGCACCTGAAATGAATAATAAAGAAAACATCATCTTTACAAACAATAGACCTGCAAACAGCATATATTATAGACAATGCTTTGCTCAAAATCACTGAAATGAACTGCCATATTTCTTTTATGGTTAAAAGCAAATGGAGAAGCAGCTATAAGTTGATAATAAAATTAATTAGTACTGTGCTTATATGCATAACTTAAATGACCAGGAAAGTCTAAAATAGATTAAGGCTAGAAATGCTGTACTTTGTATACTAAACATAAACATGAACTTAATGCATCACAAGCCTAATAAAACACATTATTTAAGCTTTCAAAGCCTGCCACAGGGGGCTGTCATCTTGTAACTTCATCTTTGCAAGACCAAGACTGTGCACATGCTCAGTGTGGTCTTGGCTGCTTAGGGATCGTGATAAATTATCAAAATAGGGAAACAAACAAAGCTGCTTGAGTTCTTCTGATCATATGTATTATTGTTTCCCTGAGGGACCGTCTGACAATTCCTATCCACAGAAGTAAGTGGAGGGAGAATTTCACTGCATACATTTAGGTTTATTATAAAAACGTAAGATATTTTTTAATTAAAGTATATTGGAGATATTAAAGAAAGTAAAAATGGGATTTTTTTATTTTGCCTTTCCTTGTCCTTTAACTATCCACACTGTTCAGAGGCTGCTATCATCCGTGATACTACAATCTCCATGAGGAGCTAGGGAGTTCCATGGTCCCCTAAATGATCTATACTCACCCAATGCATTATATTTGTCATTGCATAATGAGCACACACAACCCACATTTCCCAGTATATACAATTCTTATTAGGCCTTGCATGCTACTCTTAAAAAAAATAAATTGAAAGCAGAAATGTTTCTAAGGTAAACAACAAATGTTTGTCAACTGTCAAGTCTGACTATGTTGGCATAGATTTTGGTGAATTTTGATAAAATCAAGTCAAAGTGGAATCACAGAATATATGGTCTTTATGTACAGTAGCTGGGAAATTACACAGCTGCTCTACAAGTCAGGATATTTCTGTGCAAATCTCATAGCAGTGTCCTTGTGCAGTCAGTTATATATATACAGTATGTGTCCTTGCCCTGTTCCTGTAATTTGTCAAAAAGTTACATGAGTATCTGCTCAGATATATTATTACATGCATCCTCATACAGAGTACATGCACTCACAATATTCACAAAAGCAGTCACAGATTCTATTTTAAATATTCTTTCATAAACCTTTTGGGGATGTAGCTCTGTCTGGTATGTTGTATAAAATTAGCTAAATTAACTACAGGATTCTGCAAAAGCGACATCTCAGCTCTGCCTTCATTTCTACAGTTTCTGTTTTTAAACTCTTTAATGTCTGAGAAATGTTGTGAGATTTATTCTTTATTTTTTACTCTTGGGGAGAGACAATAAGCGATCAAGCTGAGCGACAACGTATGTAGATGAGGCAGAAAGCAATGTGTATGACTGCCTGGTTATGGATTGTTTTGGGACTTGGTATTGGGTCTATTTTTTTAACCAACCCTTCTCACCTGAGAAAAGTGCTGTTCGGGTGGGAATATATTTTTACACTGGTTTGTTATTGTTAATCAAAGGCTTCTGAATTTAGGTAAGATATAGATGCCAGGTGCATGAGTCAAAACACATCCACTCAGGTAAATTAGAACAACTTTCCCTATTATTTCATATGTTAAAAAGATAAACTACACCCTTGATTGGAATGGTTGTGATAAGGATTGACTAAATTATATGGAAAAATATAATTTGGATGTTGTTTTAATTTAATGTGAAATCTGGTACATGTGTGGCAAGCTGCTAGATATCTTTGCCCAATCTCAGAGCACAAGTTTCACAGCCCATTAAAAAGTACTTGCACTTCCAGTGTTAGCACCCATAATTAAATACTTTGTATCAGATTTCCTGTTTCAATCACAAATTAATGAGCTACATCATAGACTCACTTTACTCCATACTGATTTAACTTAATAGGTTATTTAATGCAGCTTAAGTTGTTGTAAACTTATATTATCCTTGGCTTTTAATATATGTTAATCTTTCTTCTCATTGCTTTATAATGATTTTGTATAAGTACTTACCATGCAGTCATGCATTATTTTGTTCCAGTCTTCTCCGGTTACTATTCTGAACATCACAGTTATAGCTTTCCCTGCTGTGGAAAAGATAGCATGCCTAGAAAGAGAAACAGATTCATTAAACAACAAAACCATGTTTTTAAATTGGTTTGTTCTTAACTCTACTTTGAGGCTTATAAATCAAGAAAAATGGCATCCATATTTGGACAAGTACTCAATAATTTATGGACAAATAGTTATTATAAGAATGCCTCCTCCAAATATAAGGGGAATAGGTAAGTAAACAAAATAAATGTTATGATATTTTGCCCAATATGTGCAATTGACAGAAGCGCTAACAAAGTTGATGAAATGACTAACCAGAAAAAAAAGTGGGTAAATTGTCAAAAGAGAATAAAAGAGAGAATTAAGGCCATAAAACACAACAGCGCTAATTTAAGAAATCTGTGCAGCTCTGGTGTGAAACTGCTACACAGCTGGGTACAATGCCTAACATTTTTTACAATTCCATGAACATTGGTGCTGTGCCTAATTATGCTGATATGGTTTGAGTTCTACATTGCACAAGTGATGGCAAAACAAGAATATGCTATTTGAACTGTATTTAACAGCATTTAAAAAAACTGCATTTGTGCAGACAACTAGTGATGGGCGAATCTATCCCGTTTCGCTTCGCCGAATGCAGACAACTAGTGATGGGTGAATCTATGCCGTTTCGGTTTCCAGCGAAATTTGCGAATTGACGAAAAATTCGCGAAATGAGTGCGGCACGTTTTTTTGATGCGCGTTGCGTCAATTGCGACACATCGTTTTCGACGTGCGTCTCGTCATTTTCAGTGCGCGACTCGTTTTTTTTTTTTGACGCCAACGAATTTTCGGCAGGAGCTACTTTTCATTATAATTCTTCATACAGAATGAAAGGCCATAATACAGGCTGCATTCTATGGAAATTGAATATCAGCATTCGGGCCCGAAAATGTACTGACCTGTTTATGTTTTCTCCATATTTGATTATTCCAAACAGAACAGCTCCAGCAAAATCATAGCAGAGAGGCAGCAGAAACATTCCCACTATTGTGAAGGAGTTCTTGTACATGCTGACTGCCACAGTCAATAATAACATCATCAGTGTGACCTGAAACACAAGTCAAACAATTGTGGGTTAATATGGTTTCTTTGTAGTAAATTGATTCCTGTGTAAACCTCAGGCAAGGGGGTTACACTTATTTATTATTACATTTTCCTGAAAATTTCTTTTGCGGTAAAAAAAAATCCAATTTTAACAATTTTTTTGGATTTTTCACCCGAAAACTCAGAAAACTTTGGGGTATTGCATGAAACCCAGCAGACATAAAAAAATCATTGGGGCTTCTCCCATTAACTTTTATGCAACCTTGACAGGTCTGAGATGCTGGATTTTCTTATTTGGACTTTTCCATCTTCTGGGGTTTTGATAAATTCCAAAAAATTTGTGATTTTTTTTTTTAAAGTCAGATTTTATTAAAAAAACATACACAATTTTATTGTGATTTTAGCATTTGGAGTTTAGTAAATAACCCCCTAAATGTAGGGCTAGCAACATTCAAATTCATATGTAAGATAGGAAAGCTATGTGGGTCTTTTTACCAGACACAAGGAAATATGGGATACAAACTAGGGGTTCTGCCTCATCTAGTCTAGATTTCTGTACATTGTATATACAGTTTTAAAGAAGGAGCAGTGGTCTAAAGAACCATGTTTTAGAACAGTGTGATTTGACAATCAAATAAGTGAATACCCTCTCTCTCTCTCTCTCTCTCTATATATATATATATATATATAAAATAAAAACATTGTGAAATGCCTTTGTACAGATTACAAACTGAGGTCAGACATAAGTCAGAAGGAAAATTTATAAATAAAAAGAATTGAGAAGAAAGAACACCACAAAGTAAAGGCAGGACAGGGTAACCAGGACTGTGGCGTGGATATTTAACTTGCCCTACTAATTAAGGGGAACTGCCTTTACTTTGTGATGTCCCAGGTCTTAGAACAGCAAATAGGCAGTCAGTTTTCTTTGGGGCAGCTCAACCCTTCTTAATTTTCTAATTTCATGAATCTTTTTATGGAGTTTAGCAATAAGGTTTTTTTTAACTCACCTCTTAATGCTGGTCATATTAATTTATTTATTAACTAATCCTTTTTAATTTCAAGTATCTCAGTAGCACTGAACTTTAATAAGTATATGAATTGGATACATATTATACATGTCCATTAATTTTAGATATTAATGGGATTTAAATGAATATATTTCATTTGATCTACAACCATATTATACAATGAATTGAGTGTGTGGCATTCTCTTAATTAGCGCCTTAATTAATTATGTCACAATAAAATTTATTGGATTTAATTGATTCCCTAATTAACCTGATTAATTTAAATTTGTCTTAAATCAAGATTTTTCTAAGTAATGAATTTATGACATTTGATTCGACTATTTGCACTGCACTTTATGAGTATATCAATAATTTTCTAAAAAGTTATACTTGATTGGACTTAGCAGTTACAAGTGGGGTTCTTTCTTCTCAGTTCTTTTTATTTAACAGTGTGTTTTGGCTACGCTAATGACAAACAACATACCCCGAAACGTTGCATGCTGCCTTCACAATAAACAGCAAGGTTTACCTGCAAGTTGTTCCTGTGTGCCGGTGGTTTTGTTGCTGAGATTCCTTCTTATAAAACCAGGACCCACATTTTCAATCAACTTATGTTGCAAAATCTTCTTTCAGTGTTGAAAATTGACCACTGGCTGATATGAGCTCGCTAACAGATCCTTCAGGTTTGCTCAGCGATTTTAATTGGCAGGAACTTGTCTTAAGTCTTCATATTTCTATATCAAGTTTCTGTTCATTATCTTAGATGTTTTAGGTCACTGCGACAACTCTATCAACACTACTGGGCTGCCTTTTCCATCAAAGGGATTTAAAATAATGATTACTGTGTTGCTAATAGATTATTGCAGCTTTTGGCAAAGAGCTTCATCTCATAGGACCAAAGCTTTGACAAAAATGAGCCCAGGGGCATAACTACAGAAGAAGCAGGCCCTGCGGTTGCAGGGAGGTATAGGGGGCCCAATGAGTCCCTAATTAATGAGCTATTTCAACATATATTGGTAAAACATGACAACCTCGGGATATGTTGGGGGCCCTAAAATGTATTTGCTGTGGGGCCCAGTATCATCTAATTACACCACTGACTGAGCCCTTGTACAAATACATACATGCTGTTTTCATGTCACTGCTTTTATTTACTTACATGCATCTTTTCTAAAGGGTTCATTTGATAACAACAACAGACCACTTTAAGAAGAAATTTGACTTTGTTCTTATGTAAGAAAAAGTGCACACATACAGAATCATTACCTTTCAGCAATAACATCCCCCTACCCTTTTTCTAAACAAGGTTATATAAATTGCTCACCAGTGAACCACTTATTGAATAATGAGTAAATTTTCCTATTTTCCACCTATAATTGCTATATTTATCTCTCTTTTAAGCTTCCAATTGCAGCTACGTCAGTAACTCCAGCTTCACCCACAACTCATTCTTTTCTCAGCAGGCATTATTTCACAAATATTATTAACGCTTGACAAATTCATAGTTTGTTGGAATTTTTTTTATTTTAGCATTTGGAAATACTTCTGTGTGTTACTTGTCTTCCCATTTTGAGGTAAAATTGCCTCTTTCCCCTTAAAAGCTAATTTGTTGGAGTGGAAGCCAAGCTGTGCAGTATATTACTTCACACTTCTAGATGGCACTATAGGTTTCAACAGTACTTTATTCTACAGGGGCCATGTCAAACCCAATTAGCACTGATGGCCACTCACGCAAGTCAGTGCTCAAATGAGTGCCTCTATTTTGGGTCTCCATTGTAGTACATTTTCTCAGAAGTGAGAAGTATATATCAGATGATGTCATTAACAGCAACATTCCCAGAAGTGTATACATAAGTATAACCTTAATTAAAACCCACACAGGAATCAAAAATAGATGCTATTTAAATGCAATGTGTCAAATGTTATTTTACATACAAATAATAAAATCTTGGTCAACTCTGTGAATTAGAATTCATGGCTTAACCTATACTCCGTATACAGGCTAACAACAGCTATTTTATTGGGCATTTCCCTTTTGTATAGCATTCATCAGAGTCAAAGTAAAAACAACACTTGGGAACCACTGCATGTTGAAGCCTTAGCACATCCTCCGGTGGTGCTCTGTCTGAGATTCCTGGAAATACTATTGAGAAGACAGCTCTGCCTAGGTTGTACCTGTATGGCAGGGCCCAAATATTTAACAGTATACTATGGGAGGGATTACATAATAATGTATTATTCCATGTCTGTGGCACTGTGAAAAGAATAATAATAAAGCTACAATGATAATAATAATAAAGCTTTTATCACTCTCCACGCATTGTCCTCCTTTTTTACTGCACAGACAGGAGGCGGCCGTACAAGTATAGGACCTGTTATCCTGAATGTTTGAGACCTGGGGTTTTCCAGATAAGAGAATGTTCAGTAATTTGGATCTCCATGCCTCAAATCTGCTAAAAAAACTTTTAAACATGAAATAACCCTGATAAGATTGCTTTGTCTCAAATAAGGACAAATAATATCTTAGTTGGGGTCAAGTACAAGGTACTGTTTTATTATTACAGAGAAAAGGATATCATTGTTAAAAATTTCAATTATTTGTTTTGAATAGAGTCTATGGGGCAAGTTCACTAAGCACCGAAAATGAGCCAGAGACGCCTTCGCCACACTTCTCCAGTCCGCTGCTAATTCACTAAATTGCAAATTTGCACTCTGGGAGGTGAAAAGTAGCGAAGTTTCGCTACCGTTACTTTGTCAGCCAAAGCGCATTTATGCTAGCAATGCCTAATTTGCATAATAGAAGTATATGTTACACCCACTACATTACACAAGCCCAGGAAACCTTTAATAAATAAAATAAAGTTGTCCTATTGCCCTAAACATGTGCCCCCTGTATAGTTGAGTTGCCATATGTTAGGAAATGTAGAGGGGAAGGAGGGTAACCCCCCAAAAAATTAAGCTATTTTTCAGACTATCACCCTAAAAAAAGTAAAAGACAACACCGTTTTTTTGGGACTTAGAAAAAATTTCAAGTTTTTTTTCAAACTCCTATCTATTGTATTGGACTTCACCAGGTCTGAGGTAACGTTCAGTAAAATGGGCATCTTAGTGAATAGCGTAGTTACGTCCCTTCGTCAGTGCACAACTTCACCTAATATATATTGGCGTAAGGGTGCAAAGTTCCGCTAGTCTATCTACTTCGCTAGCGAATTTTCCCCAGGGACACTGTCGCGAAGTAGCGAAATAACTTGGCGCTGGCAAATTAGCGCTAGCGTTAGACTCTTCGCTCTTTAGTGAATTTGCCCCTATGGGTAATGGCTATCCTGTAATTCGGGTCTTTCTGGATAATGGGTTTCCGGATATCAAATCCCATACCTGTACCTGCTAGCTATGGAAGCTCTGTACTGTTCACAGGCAGTGCATGAAAAATCCCTGCTCCCTGTTCAGGGCAAGACACTACAAAGCAGAGAGGAGACCAAACGGAGTAATTGCTGGATATTGTATATGGCTAAACAAAATATACCTTGTTACAGATTTATAGGGGTTATTTTATTTAAGGAATTCGGTGCTACTATAATTTTTGTGGTGTCAGTACTACTTTAAACAGTAAAAAATATCACTCAAATAAAATAAAAACAACCATGTCTACAATTTACAGGGCAAAGTGAAACGATGAGAAGTGACCATGAAAAACCCATTTTATGCTCTATTTAAAGATAAAAGCAAATGACGGGTAGTTATTTTTTCTCTCAGCATGTATATTTAAGAGAAACATAATTTGGAGGAAAGAATTATAGTAGCAGGGTTATTCAAAAGAATTTGCCAAAAGAATTGTAGTTACATGGAGAGATAAAAGAGCTCTTTGAAGTAAAATAAGAATATAAAGTTGAATATGCAAGGTATTTAGGGTATTTCACTTGGTTCTTTTTAAATAAGGGGGCTGGATTAACAGAAATATTCCGCATCATCAGTATTAGAAGTATGGAATTAGTGTTTGGTATCAATACTAAATTTCCTGGGTACAGTAGTGACAACTATCCCTAGGTGGCTCAGTTATTTAAAATCCTAGAATTGTTTGTTGCTTTCTGAAGGCATTTCCTGGAAGATGTTGTGCCAAGGAAATATTGATGTCAGGCAGGGAATAAGGGCAGCCAAATCTGCTAAAATAAAATCTTTTCTAGACATATCCAGCATGAGTGATGAATGAATAAAGAGTAAGTCAATTTTCCAGAAGAAGGTGTAACTGATGGCAATCTTGTTTCCTTCAGTCTTGGAATTCACAAGCACATCAGGTGGGCAGCATCCATTTTGTGGACACTGTTGTTAAAGGGATACTGTCATGGGAAAAAATTATTTTTTTCAAAATGCATCAGTTAACTGTCCCGGAATTGGAAATAGATTTCAGTGCAGACTTCTGCTGGAGCAGCACACTCCAGCAGAAGTCTGCACTGAAATCTATTTCCATTATGCGGGACAGTCTCAATTTACGCTGCCTGTCCCGCCGTCCTGGATACAAAGTGAATATGTCCCACGGTGTCGGCTTCTTGCTTCTTCCGGGTTTGCTCAACACTTTCCAGATAGGTGAGCGAGTCTCTGACTTCA
Organism: Xenopus borealis; assembly: GCA_024363595.1. Classification (NCBI taxonomy): domain Eukaryota; kingdom Metazoa; phylum Chordata; class Amphibia; order Anura; family Pipidae; genus Xenopus; species Xenopus borealis. The sequence continues at coordinate 120,205,036 of CM044433.1, read as the reverse complement.
GGTCTTTCAGGCTAAGTGTTGTGATGTGTTTCTTCCGACGTGTTCACTCCTGGTGTGTGGGTGATGCTTTGTCTTCTCAGCTCAGAAACTCCTGATGCCGGCAGCTTGATCTGCATGTCAGTGAGTGAGATTGTTTCTGGCTGTTCTGCTTGCTGGAAGTAGACTACAGCTCAGCACTGAAGATTAGAGTGGCACTGGCTTGCTGCTGCTTTTTTAAAGAACTTGAAAAAGTGTGAGTGACAAACTTTCAGTTTGACTGAGCCAAATCAATGTAAAGGGGGTTCGATTTTTGTGTGGTTAAGGAAGACACTGTACTCTAGGCACTGTTACTGTGTGTGTGTGTTACTGTGTGTGCTACAATGTGTGTTTATATTAATGTGTATGTATATTGTGCTGGCCATACACGGGCAGATAAAGCTGGCAATATTGGTCATTTAGACCAATTTGACAGTTTATCTGGCTGCGTATGGGGGCTTCCGATGGGTCTTCCCGATCAATATCTGGACACAATATCGATCGGGAAGGTTTGATTTTCTTCCGACTGACCCGTCGGAGCCCCTTGGCGTCATCGTAATCTGACCGTTTCACCATATGGCCGAACATTCTGATTACCCGGATATAGCCCTGCGGTGTTAGTGGCATATCGGGGAAAGATCTGCTCGTTTGGTGCTGTCACCAAAGGAGCGGATCTTTGCATCTATGGCCAAATTTACTGTGTGTGTGTGTGCTACTGTGTGTGTTACTGTGTGTGTGCTACTGTGTGTGTATATTACTGTGTGTGTGTGTTACTGTGTATGTGTTACCATCTATTTGGTGTGTTTGTCCCTTTATCTCTAGTATTAATTTATACTATTAATTTATACTATTAATATATACTATTACTCTGTACTATACTATTTATACTATTATTTTATACATTTTAGATAAGGAAGACTCACAGCTTAAAGGGCAATTCACCTTCATTAGCAAAACTGTAATAACTGAAAGAAAAACACAGAAATATGTTCAAACTTTCATAACCTGCCAAATTTTGTAAAATGAATATGGTAATCAGGGTGTGTGACCACAAAATGGGCATGGTCAAAATGTCACCGCAAGAGCATGCCACTTATTTTGTACCCCTTTTTATTTCCACAATGTTGGGAGGTATGCATTTCTCAAAAGAGCAAACAGATTTTTTATATTTCATTTTCAAATAAGGCATGGTGCTAGACATATTGTCAATTTCCCAGCTGCTCCAAGTCATGTGACTGATAAACTTTAGTCACTCTTTACTGCTGTACTGCAAGTGATATCACCCTTTCCCTCCCCCCCAGCAGCCTAACAACAGAACAATAGGAAGGTAACAGCTCCCTAACACAAGATAACAGCTCCCTGGTAGATCTAAGAACAGCACTACTAAAAACCCATGTCCCACTGTGACTCCTTCAGTTACATTGAGAAGGAAAAACAACAGCCTGCCAAAAAGCAGTTCCCTCCTAAAGTACTGGCACAAGTCACATGACCAGGGGCAGCTGGGAAATTGACAAAATGACTAGCCCTATGTCAGATTTCAAAATTGAATGTAAATAAATCTGATTGCTCCTTAGCAGCAATATATGACTGCAGAGACAATGCGGCAAATTCACTAAATTCCCCAGCGTGACGTCAATTCGTAACTTTGCAAATTCACTAACATCTGGCGAATCTTTGCTAGCGAAGTAGATAGACTAGCGCAACTTTGCACCCTAACACCAGACGAAGGTTCGTAATTATGCAAATTCACTAAGCTGACCATTATACTGAACGTTACCACTTAAGGTAGACTTTACTTTGCCAGGTCAGACCTGGCGAAGTTCAATACAATAGATAGCAGTTTGAAAAAAAAAAAATTGGAAATTTTTTCTATGTCCCAAAAAAAAAAAAATCGCTGGCGCGTTTTACCTTTTGTAGGGTGATAGTCTGAAAAAGAGAAACATTTTTTGGGGGGTTACCCTCCATCACCCCTACATTTCCTAAAATATGGCAACTCAACTATATAGGGGGCACATGTAGGGCAATAGGACAACTTTATTTAATTTATTAAAGGTTTCCTGGGCTTGTGTAGTGGAATCAAGTACAAGGTACCTTTTATTATTACAGAGAGAAAAAAAGAATTAATTAAGAAAAATTACACTTTCATACTATCCACTGGGGTGTCTAGAGATGTGGTATTTTGAGATTTTATTATTATATGTTATTTAGGGGCAGATTTATCAAGGGTCGAATTTCGAACTATAAAAACTTTCGAAATTCGGCCATCAAATTTTTTTAAAAGTGTCTTTTTTATTGAAAACGGACAGTTTTCAATCGAATAGGTCCATTTTCAATTGACTCAAAATCATTCAATTCTTTGATTCCAACGATTTCCCCTCCAAAAATTTGATTTTCAAAAACTTCCAAAAACACTCCTTAAAGGTTATAGGAGGTCCCCCATAGGCTAAAACAACAATTCTGCAGGTTTAAGGTGGTGAAGGGTCGAATTCAAATTTTTTTAAAGAGACTACTGCGATTTTCGAAATTTTCAATTCTAATTGATTTTTAAAAAAATTCAAATAGAATTTTGGCCTATTCGATAGTCGAAGTACCCAAAAACTACTCCGAAATTTGATTTTAATAATTTGAATTTTCACTTCAACCCTTGATAAATCTGCCCCTAAATGAATGTTAACTTTTAAGTGACTCAGTAAAATATGCAAATGCTTGAATTTCCATTGTCTTTAAACCCCAGCACATTATACTTTTAACACATTAAAGAGAATTTGATTTGAAGTAGGAATACCTTGCAGCCAGACAGGAAAGTTATAGAATATAGGATTTCAAATAAAAAGGTCAATGATACTTGTTTAACTTACATGTTTGCCACAGATGGAGAAAAACCTGAATAATATTATACAAGCCCCCATCATACTGTATATGTGTATTCATTCTGTAAGGACAAAATAGCATTGATAATACATTTTAAATATGTTTTCAGTGACTGAATACATGATTTAAACAATGGCATTTCCTTTAAAGGTAAAGTAAAATCAGAAATATCTGTACTTATTTTGCTAATATGGAGCAAAATAGGCCACTTTAAAATAATTTGCGTAACTATAGTCTAGAGTCAATGTTGCCACATAAGTAGCCCCTTATGGTTAATGCTACATGGAGATAATTTGTGATCTTTAAGTGCCATGACTTTTAAAAGCCTAACAACGAAGCCCCATAGTGTCCATATTAGCCTTCCCATAGATTTTATTGTATATTGATCAACATATGTGTCAGTGCTTGTCAGGCAACAGTAGCCAATACCTTGATATTTATACAGTCAGTCCACTGTACACCTTTTGTAGAGTCTATGATTTTTGATGTTAGATGTTTTTTGAACACAAAAGGGACGTGACAAGGAGATCATATTGATTTCTTCTACTTTGCCAAAAACCAGTCTGTGGCATAGCTATTATCTTCATGGTTACCTTAAAAAAAAATACTGGGTGAAAAACTGCAATATAATGCACTAGAACTGAATGAAGCCAAGAAATGCTTTTTCCATTTTATTCATATCTAATGTCTTCCTTTTTTTTTAACAATAAATGACAAAAAAGGAATAATTCCATGTCAGTTTCACATCATCAGGCAATAAGGGCTAAGGCCCTAATGTGGGCTGAAACATTGGAAATGCATTGAAGAATAAAAACACATTTATTCACAAGAACAATGGAGTGCAACTCCTTCTACTACTGTATCTGAAATCTATTGACCAACACATCCAAATTCGTCTTTTAATCCGGTATGAGTACATATGCTGAACTGACATTATATACCTTGAGAAAGTTCCCAATGGGGACCAAAACGTCATCTGGGTAGTTTGTGTAGTGATTATGATTTAAAAAGAGTAAACACAGTTGTTTTGACAATAATTGGCTTCAGCCAACCACTAACCTTGAGTGAAAGTAAAGTTTTTGTGTTATCATTCATATTCTCTGAAAAATGGTTAAGAAATCATAAATTCTGCCAGAATATGTAAACTTATAAGCACAACTGTATATATATATATATATATATATATATATATATATATATATATATATATATAAATAATATTATATATTTAAATAAAAGAAGATAGCCTGAAATATTTTACCTCAAGCACAAAGATGAAGGTAAAAAACACAGGCATAGTTGCCAGTGGAACGGTCACAGGATCTTCAACATCCCACTGCAAAAGACAATAGTTTTTAAATGATGCAAAACATCTATGTTTATCTATGTTCAAGTAAAGCTACTGTACCTTGAGGAAACAGGAGTCTTTGTGAGTCCTGAATAAATCAGTAGGGTCCAGAAAGGGGAATTGCTGTTAGTGCAGTCACATATGCATTACAACATGATGCACAGCACCAGACCTCAGCAGATTCATGCAATATAGAATTCAGAAATAATATTTTCAATTGCTTTCATACAGTGATATTTAATATGTTGCTCAAATTAAAGTACATGTCAAAGATCCTAATGATATAGAGTACTGTAATTAAAGATAGAATTATATATTCTTAAAATAAAACCCTAAACCAAAAACCTACACTACCCTTTACTAGTAGAGTGGCTAGAAATATACAAAATAGTCAGATAAAAAAAAAGAATTTTACTACTTATTTTCAACAAAAGAAGTAGGCTAGAAATATTGTACATTATGTTTTGGGCTTCTGTACCAGCCGAGCCAACCGCAGCCTTTTAGCAGGGAAGATCTGTCCCTCCAAAGATGCCCCAGTAGCTCACCATATTCTTTTCTGCTGATTCACTGCACATGATCTGTGCTGCTCTCACTTACTGAGCTTAGTGACTGACAAACAAGACACTATACAGTATATATAATATACTCCAATAGGGGCTTTTTAAGAGCTCTGTAGCTCCAGTAGATAAATGCAAACACCCCCAGTCAAACCTCAGTAAACCTGGACTTGATTTGATTCACTCCCCCCCCTCAAAAAAAAGTATCTAGCCAGAATGGACTAACCAATTTTCCTGTTGCTTATCTATTCGTAATTATAAACCTATTTGTTTACAGCTGGAACCCCCTTTTAGAATTTTACCCTACATAATTGGTATGGACATCTTTTTGTACCTCTTATTCCAGAATGTCTATTCTTTCATTTTCCCTTTTAATGATGGGGCAGTAATATGATAATACTGTATTTTTATTTAAGGGAATATATCAAGATGTATATTTCCCCAGTGCATGTAAAAGAAATGACTATAACATTGAACAAATCTATGTTAATCATTAAATGCAGTTAATTAAATTAAATATTATTTTAAACCACAACTACAAACTTTTGAGAGGGTTTTTATGAATTGCTGAATGTAGGGGATATATATAAAGAGACAGAGAATAAAGATGTTTATTTAACATACCTTTACTGATAGAAGGACAGACTGTGCTAAAACAAGTACAGCAATAGTCCTCTTGAAAAAATGATGCTCAGTTATGTTGTATATGCAGGCTCTGAAACCATCATTATCTAAAAATCATAAAGCAAAGGAACCCAATTGAATTAGACATCAAAGATAGAGTCTGGCTCTGCACTCACTCTAAAGTTCATTGAACTCTCCTCATACAAATAGATTCTTGATGAAGATATATAATCAATATTCATGGAGTTTCTCTTATTTGACTCTAGATACTTCATGTGGACAAAATACAGCATATTGCATCTTTTATAGATATACTTTATGTTTAAAAGAAGATAAAGAATATTTGCTCTTCTGAATATGCACTCAATATGAAAAATTAACAGATCAATGTTCTGTTGGTTGAGGAATACCACATGGCCATGAATTTCAGTTCTTTTTTGTATGATTACTATTAAGTTTCGAAATGAGCCAAAAATGAAAAAAAATGACACTTTTCTGCTTTCATTTGCACAGCTTTCTCTGTTTATATAATACCTTAGTTTTGCTGGGGTCATCATGTAACTAAATATGTTGATTCTAGAATACCATTTCTGGCATTATTCCAGAAACTATTTTATTCACTAAGTGTAACAAATCGCACCTTACCAGTGCGGCGGGGATGCCTGCCACACTGCTCTGTTCCTCTGCCGGCTCCTTAGTGCGCTTGCGCGCACTTCCGGCATTTAAAGGAGCCAAATTAAAAATATTTAAAGGGGCATTTTGGTAGTTTACTTTGCCCGTGATAGGTTTATTCCTGGTGCCTTGTGTTTGTGCTGAAAAGCTTCTGTTTGTTCCTGTTTGCTGTGTTTGACCCTGCCTGACTCTTGACTACGCCGTTATCTGTAGCCTGACACGATCCTGTTATCTGACCACCGATTTTGTCTCATCCCTATCTGATTGATTACCCGGTTTTGACCTTTGCCTGCCTGACGTTCCTTGCTGTCTGCCTGCCTCGATCCAGCCTGTTTAACCACGTATCTGCCTAACTCCTGTCTGTACCGTGACCTTCGGCCTAAATAGACAGTCGTGCCCCATTGCCAGCCAGAACTCCCGCTCTGCACCTCTCGTTTAAGTCCAGGTGGCATCTGAGTAGCTGAGGGCTCCTCCCGAAGCCAAAGGCGGTCACACTACTGGTGAAGCACGAGCCGAGACCAGAGTGCTTGGCGTTTGTTCTGGTATTGGGTGCCGACCGTGACACTAAGATATCATTTATGTAATATCTTGAACTGGAGCTTGGTAGGAAAGTAGCATTGCCAGCACTTGCTATATTAGCAAAAAGTGCAATATTTTATATATTGTTTTGAATCCCAAGCATCCAAGCTATAAGATGTGCCACACTCGTAGGACAATTGTACTATTTCTGGCACCATGCTTTCAAAGTAGCATTGTGCTGTGGAATGAACAGCAAATTCATTCCAAATAGTGGGCCTATCAGAGAGAAAATCACTCATTCTTTAATGGGAGACTGCAATATGCTGTGTAAAACACAGCAGGCATGAAGTAGTGCTGGGAAATCAGCTTCTTTTTTCCAACTGGAAAAAACCTGTACATGTGTTTTCCTATAATTTATCATTTATTATCTCTAAATACTACAGGATTCGCATATGAGAGCAATTTGTTTTTGTCTTCATTTGCCAGTAATAGAGATTTTTCTTTGCGGAAATATAATTTTGCCATTGTGGCCATTAACAATACGTGGAAAATGTATATTTCTTTGTAAAGTAGCATAATTGTATATATCCATAAAATGAGACCACAGGGGGTATACACAAGCATGGAACATGAAGTAGTTTAGGGATGCTTTGATACCTGGACGTGGGGGGAGATGAAGTGGTTGGGCTATCTTTAGTCTGCTTTTCAGATCTTCCCATCTCCTTTGATCAACAGTCAGTAAAGCCGTACCCTTGGCAATACAGAGAAAGACATCAAATGTATTGTTAAGACAATCTTGTAAAATTTGTATTAAAAAGCATTATTAAATAAATGATGAATTGTACATTCCCCTACTGAGAACTGCATCACTAAATTATTTGACACATGCACCAAATGGTTCTTATGATCAAAATTGTTTAAGGGCATACTATATAATTCTGCATTCTGTGAGTGTTGGAAAGAAAATTGGGAACCCACTTTCTAAGTAGAGCAGGTCTATGGCTGTCCATCTGTTCCTCAGGGACAATATATTTGTATAATGGGAAATATAGTGTTGGCCATAAATAAAGTATATTTATAAACACCACCATATGCTTTCTACAAAGAAGAATACAACCTATATGTAATGGAAACCCCAAAAATTAGCATGTTTATGACTGGTGGACAGTGTTAGGATCTGAAAGTAGAAATCTCTGGATACAGCAAGCCACTAACTTTCTGCACTGGCCTGAGGTGCTTGGATAGAAAGCTCCCTGATAGATGCATACTATAGCAGTTCCTACATTACTGCATTACTCAACTTGAGACAGTGTTAGCACTAGCTGAGTGATGGAAATTGGTGGCACTAATCTCCTCAGCTAGGATTAATACATTGGGTGCATCAGCCCAAGGCTTAGTGGTTTACTAATAGGAGGTACAATATGCCAAATCTCATGTTCAGTTATCAATACCCAAACAAAAATAAATGATGACAAGAGCAAATCATGTGGTCTTAGTTAATACATTTAAGATGAAAACTGATAATAGTAGCAAAGGTATTATCAACTGATGAGCAATAATAATGATGTTTCTATGGTAATTATAGCACTCAAAAAAGTTATGTTTAGGTAAATGCTGGGACACCAGAACATTTCCATAGTCACATATTGTTTTCAGCTGAATTGGAACCGTGGTTTCTGGCATTTAAGATCACTCAACCTATGAGCCAATTCTAACTAAAATTGATGAAGTTATACCTATTTCCATCTTATGATGACCCATTCTGCAAGATATTGTAAGGTATTTATTCTAAGGGGCCCATTTACTAACAACACTTTTTCAACAAATATCTAAAAATTTTGTGGTTTTACCATTTTTTAACAAGCTCTAAAAATGTGAGATTTATTAAGTATAAAAACCACAAATACAAAACTTAGCCAGGTAAAAGCTGTTAAGGTCCTATAGAAGTCTATGGGAGCTGAGCTGATCCTATTGAACTATTTTAAATCAATTCAAACTTTTAGAGGTTTTCAGATTTTTTTCACTTGGTCTTGTGTGAAAACTAACAATTTTTAGAGATTTTTGAGGTATTTGGGTTTCAGCTCATTATTTCCATTAGTACTTTTTTATTTGGATCGTTTAATAAATCTTATGACATTCATAGTTTTAGAGTTTGTCAGTTTAATAATATTTTCAAAAGCCTTTAAAACCACTAAAATCAACATTTGATAAATAGGCTTCTATATTCTAAAAACAGAAGGTTAAACAAGAAAGGAGATTCTGATTCCAAATAAAATAAAAATATAATTTTATAATGTTTATATTTAGAGTATATATGTATATATATATATGTGTGTGTGTGTGTGTGTGTGTGTAGAGTATATATGCACTGGCGTATGTTGCATCAACACGATCCAGTTTAATTAATAAATCATTTTTACTGGGGCTAGAATACAATTTTAAATAACGGATGTGTAGCTTTGAAACAAGTAACAGTTGTCCATAAATATGACCAACTCTCTCTTAACATATGATAGATTCTCAGATCACTGTCTCAATTTCCTGTTGTATCAGAGCTAACTATAAATATACACAAGATAGCCTTGCATGTGTGGTACTATATTGCATCCCGCTGTTAGTGATTTGTAAAACCATTTTCCAACACAATATACAGTATATTAACTTGGTCCCACAGCCCTACTCTGGAAGAGCAAGTTTTAATATATATTGCTTTCATCAGACAAACAACAACATCTGCAGATAATCTGATATATACATATATATAACTGTCTGTGGTATAGAGGAGATGATATATTGGAAATTATAACGGGATAGAGATGTATATATAGATATGGATATTGCTATCCTACAAGAAATAGGCACTAATTCATTTTGCAGTTTGATGATTTAATCAAAGGGGCAATGATTTGGTCTGTACAGATCACTTATCTATATGTGTTAAAAATATATCTATAGCTGTATGTTTTAGAAAAGTAACTATGGTCGAATATTGGATCACGAGTTATTGGATTTTAACTTCTTTTAAATATATTATACATCAGTGTCCAGGCAACAAAGAGGATCAGAGAGAACCTCTGATCCTAAGACCCTGCAAGCAATCTTCAGAAGGTGAGCCACTTGGACACCACATATTGTCTGGGCTGATATCAATAGTTTGCATTTTGCTATTGCCCTAAGTCTGGTCATTCTATAGAAAATTGCCTTTTGTTAACAATGGAGATTGGGAACTCCATCTTCACTTATAACAAATTGGAAGCCATTACCTGAAAACATACATCAAAAACATTTACTGTAATTTTTCCCTTTGTGTGATGAGAAAATTATCTGTGACACTTGTATAAAAATCTATTAATAAAGGATAGATTTCATGTTGCAGTCCGGTAGAGAGTGATAAATAGCATTTGACCCCCATTTAATTTATAGAATGATCTACATTAACATGCACAAACATTTTGACTATATTTATATAGATATGTCCTAATAATAAACAAATAACTGCTGGTTGCCTTTTATGTATTAATAAATAGATTTTTTTGTAGTTTCTATTGTAATTTATTTTCTACACACAATTTTTTTTTGTTCAAATAAATATATTTCTTACCTTATTCTCATTAAAGTTAGCAATAACCACACCAACAAAGAGACTTAAGCCAATTATACAGCCAAGAAACACAAAGATATGGATATAAATTCCATGGATCTTCAAAAAAGAAAGAGAATGAAAGTTATGAATAAAGGGCAGTTATACTGTATTTGAAAAATATTTTAAGTTACAGGCCAATCTACTGGTCCAACTCGATGAATAATAACATCTCTCACTTCAACCCAGCCCTTCAAAGACAATACTTCAAACAAGGCCAGCATGGCATTTCCCACATTGTCAAAATTAAAATTACAAAGATTTGCCCTGTAGGGATAAACAAATTTCAATAATCATGCACAAGGCAAGCTTATGACTGCTAAAACATAAATTGGCACAGTGGCCAATATCCAAATATCATATACAACAAACTTGTATCTATTTACACTTATCTATATTAGGACAGTGTGCCTACTTGCTGGTTGACCCTACTGTTGCATAAGGTACAACATATTCCCATGAAACAAAACCTGGTATCAAACTTGACTAGACAATATGGACCAGTCATGCATAAGTATAAGCTTATTTTCGTCTTACATGTTGTACAATCCCTCTCTTGCTTAAGCTGAGCCAGATTGTGCTCAGTTCACTAAATGATAAATCTTTGTGCTGGTATCTGATGATAATATTTGTTTCCAATTGTAGCCCTTACAATTATGCTGGGATTCTGGGAGGGATGCTTCACTGTGGGTTAAAAATATAGTATTAATTGTGCCAAAACAGCACATTATTAAAACAAGACCTTCTGTAATTAATAACATTATGTTTCATATTTCCATAATTGATTAGCTTTGTCTTCTTTTTTGCCATCATGCAACATAGTCAAAAATGCACTGGTCTTGCTAAGTATAATTACTATAATTGCTACTAATAATAAATAATAATAATTAAAGAAAGAAACTGTGGTCTATCAATCACAATGTTATTACAGAAACACTCCTGGCTAAATGACTGGATCCTGTTTGTCTGCTGCCTGTTTGAGTTCTGTATGAGAAAATCCCCTAGTCTGAGTAATAAATTCTGAGCTGCTGTGGTTGCTGTTAACAGAAGGGAGAAAAGGGCTTTAAACCTAGAACAGTTCATAACACTTTTGTATAGCTTCTAACAAAAGATTATTTTTGGTATGTTTCTAGCAATATGCCCTTGATTCTTGTTAAGAGCTGAGGTTTACGCTAGATCAGTACAATCTTTTAACTATGTTGCATTATGGAATTTCATCTATAGGTAATATCATACTTTGTAACGGGATACAGACTCTATTGCAGGATACGTAGAAGAAAACAATGACTAATGCCAGAATTATAACAGACTTACAGATGACCAAGAAGTATTTAATAAAATACAACAAAATACCAAAATAGTTAGCTAAAATTAATTACTAATTATTTTCCTGTTTATACAACTGAATATTTTATTTATATTTTGAGGCAGATAACAGTATGACTAAACAAGAACACTACAGGTAAAGCATATGATAAGGCAGAAAGGGAAAGACTTCAGCTAAATCATTGGTAGATTTATATTTTGTTCATCTTTTAAAGGGGACCTGTCACCCTGAGAAATAATTCCAAATTCCTTTCCATCAAGTTAGTTGAGCACAACAAAATCACAGAATGCAGGCAGCAGCCATTTTGTTGACACTGTTATTAAGCCAAATTTTGTATCACACCAAAATTGTGTGTATGCACCAGAATGGGGGACTTAATGCCCATGCACAGTACCCTAGGAAATTAGAGAGTTTGAAGAGAGAGGGGGGATATGGGGAGAGCAGTGAAATCTAGAAATTGCTGAATGGAAAGTGAAAGTAATTGACTGCCCCACCTCTATGCCACGGCATAGAGGTGGGGCATGTAATATTTGATTGACAGCTCAGATATTTAAACACATTTATAGTTTTAAGTAGGGATTCTATAATGAAGAAAATAATTTGGGTTCCATGTTTAATTTATAAAGGTCTTTCATTATACAACTTTTTATGTTTGGGTGACAGGTCCGCTTTAAAGGAAAACTATACACTCTGGACAATGTAGGTCTCTATAAAAAGATATTGTATAAAACAACTCATATGTAAAACCCTGCTTCATGTCAATTTTCATAATAATATACTTTTTTAGTAGCATGTGCCATTGGGTCATCCTAAATAGAAAATTGCCATTTTAAAAAAAAATAAGGACAGCCTCCTGGGATCATATGATTCAACGGTGCACACAAACATACCAAACAAACTATAAAATTAGGTCACATGAGCCAATTAACAGACAGAGTTGCATCTTTTGCTTCCACACTTCTTCCTGTTACAGTTAGAGCTGAAATATTTCTGGTCAGGTGATCTCTGAGGCAGCATACAGACCATCATCTGTTGCTCAAGTATTAATTTTGGGGGTATAGTTTTCCTTTAACAATAAAGTAGACTCTACAAATTTGTGGTGGTTTTATGGAAGGTATATTTATACAGTGCCAATTGTAATTGCGTTTCTACTTACCAGACTCTTGGAATCCAGAATCCAGGCTTCTTTTCCTCTTGTTTTAATTTCAAATTAAAATTTTTTTACTCAGTAAGAATCGAGTACACCTTTAATGATATGAACATTTTACTAAAAAGAATAATGATGCATTTTTAAAGAAGAAACAGTTTTTCAGATGTATTACATACAGAAAGGGGTCGAATATTATAAATTGAATAAAAATGATTTATTTTTATAGAGCTCTAAGGAGCTCAGTGAAGCTTGAAGTACCTTGTTTTACTGGTCTCACCAAAATCACCCTGTGTACTGAGATCTGTTTTGGTTTCCCGCAGAGTTAGACAGAAACATCATACACAGAGATGCAGTAAACCCAAATTTTCCTGTAAGCTAGTGACAAAAGCTCTTCAAAACAGAATGTATTTAGATGATGAGTGTGGTGCAGCCCCTCCAATATATGTAACAAACAATGACATCCCATGTATACCTGGACATTGGCTGTTGGAATGATGCAAAATTTAATCAAATTAGAGAGGAATTGTTGTTAAGAAGTAAAAGAAACCAAGTTAACTTAAAAATAAAGTTCTTTTTATTCAACATGGGCTATTTGTATGGTAGTAAACTACATACACAATACAGAAATAGCCAAACAAGAAATCCACCAGGCCCCTTTTAATTTCCCCATTCTCTGGAATTTCCCATGCTCCAAAATATTGTTCACATTTATTATAGCTTAGCTGTCATCCATAGTTTAGAAACATCTGCAACATTCTAGCTATCGTGTTTCCAGTACTGGTGAATCATGATTAAAATGAAGACCATCTTTATTAAATGCACAAAGCTTTGGTTGGCAACTGGCTGGTAAATATAGGACTTGCTGCCAATGTTATTAACAGAATTATAGGAGGGTTTATTATGTTTTGTTTCTAGAAAAATACTGTTATGGTAACATTATTAACTCATGGTAATGAAATAAATACATTACCAAGTTATATTATACCTTCCATTTTTCCAGCAGAGAGTTTTTGTTTCAACCCCCGTGAATAGAAATATTGTAAATATATGTAAATATTGTAAACAGAAATATATGTGAATATTGCTTATTCAGCAAGTGTCTATCCAGGTGAAGTAACGTCTAGTGTAAGTGCTAACGTAGAGGAAAATGCTCATCTTAGTGAATTTGCGAATTTACGATCCTTTGTCAGTGTGCGCCTGGAGTAAGGGTGCGAAGTTGCGCAAGTCTATCTACTTTGCTAGCGAAAATTCGCCAGAGTCCGTGTTAGTGAATTTGCGAAGTTGACGTCACGCTGGTGAATTAGCGCTAGCGTTAGACGATTTGCGCTTTACTGAATTTGCCCCATAGTGCTTATGCATCTCCAATAAAACACTACACTGATTTTCACTTGCTCTCCAGAAGTAACAAACACATGCTATGAACCAAAGAGCATTAAAAGGATCAAAGCAATACAGTTAATTCCAGCAGTTTTTGCAAAGAGAGATAAACCTACCAGAAATATTTCTTTAAACCCTCTGAAAAGCTCACGCACATCTTTCCTCATCTGGGGTACAAGCTTAAATATTCTCAATGGCCTCAAGCAGCGCAGCACCATTAATAACTGAGTTCCGTATTTTGCAGGAGAAGAAGATTAAACTAACCTTGGTAAATGAAAAGAAATAGCATTACACATACACGTGTATTGATTTTATCTGTGAATAATGAAAATAGTAGAATCAGATAAACAGGGTTACACAAATTCAGCATGTTCCACAACCTTCCCTTTTTCTGTAAGGAAAGCTAAAACACTAAACTAAATATGACCGTGTATATCTGATTGGTCATCACATAAGATGGCCACACATATGAATAGCCATACTGCATTAACTCAGTGGATTGGTCTCAGTTGGACTCAATCTGCTATATTGCCTAAAGACAGAGAAACAGGATGCTTTTCTGTCGTGGCTGAGTTGGCCATGTTAAAATATTTCAATAACCTAATTCAAGTTAAGACAAGAACGACATCAACAAAACAGGACAGGATATTTAGTTTACAATAATTGGGGGGGTGTAGGCATTCATGCGTGCATAAAGTTCAGTAGAATGTGGTTGGATACTGCAGTATAATCTTGAATTAGGTACTTACAAAATTTTATAAATATAAAAACATTTGGAGCCTTGTTTATGAATGTCTTAGATGCTGATAAAGCAATAAGGAAAGCAAAATTACATATTCAGAAAGCACGTGCAGAGCTTGTTTTACACCCTGCACCCACTGGTGCAACCAAAGTAAGGAGAAAGCCACATGCTATACCGTTGTTTACATGGCGATGAGATGGAACACAAACAAATAAGGAATAGATGGTTGCTGGTTGGACATTCCTGATCTCAATGTGATCTTTCACATAAAAGCGAAGCATCATTTCTGTTACTTACAACATAAATGAACATATCCATAGCACCCCCAAAGTCTCGTATGACAGCTTTTGGAGTAAAAAATAAGCCATGATTTTCAAGTTCAGTTCTATGCTCATGAATATGACGAAAACATTTTCTGAAAAAAAAGTAATTATAAGAAAAACTTTTTGAATTTCAAAAGGCTTATCGATGCATAGTACCTGTAAAGTGGGGGTGTGCATCACTCTACTGAAGGGAGACTCAAACATCATTGATATGCAGGAACATATGGTAACAACGATCATAACCCAGTCTAGATAAGTCCCAACAAATCACTGTAGAAACATAAACAGTAATTAATTGGTCAATAGCATTTTAATTACTGTAACTGTAAAACCATTAAATGAAACATACATACCATATTTAACTATGTTTTTTCATGTCACTCTGCTTAAAATATGCACCATAGGGGTGTACAATAATTTAAGATTTAATAACTTCCAATCCCATCTGATTATCCCCACATTATAGAAGTCCCCTTATCTTTGGCATACAAAGTATGGACCTGCAAGGGTTCTGCCGATTCTGGTGTAAGCCACTTATTGTAATTTGCTAAGCCGCATCAAATACCTTTGCCTGTTTTCCTATAGACAAAATCCTGACAATTTCAGCCAATTACATGGATTAGGCCCACATAAGGAGCAGACTGTGTTACGCAGAAATGTATATTTTATGGCAAGTAAACAAAAAAAAATCCCCTATTTTATTGATGAAAAGAAGACCAACAACAGCTAGAAAAGACTGACAAAAGATTTATTAAGAATGAATGGGAGATCTTTAGTTCAGATGGCTTAAAAAGGCTAAAAAAAAGATGAAGGCAATGTATTGAGGAGATTAAAACATACTGAAATGGTGGGGTGAGATACAACAAATGAAATGATGGAAAGAAATGATGTCATGTTGTCAATGAAGTTTTATATCCAGATGCTGCTTTGCATTACATAAAGCACTGAATGATAAGTCTTTCCTTGCAAACGTTTACTACAAGGCATTTTTATTTCCAAATAAAAATATATTCTGAAAATCATTTATTTTGAAATCAGTCAAAATATAAGGGGGGAGTAGTAATGCCATGCCATTGCTAAGCTTCTTTACAGACAGCAATAGTAACACTCTGACCTTTTAATATAAAAATTGGATATTTATGGAATATAAACAAGTATTTATGATTTTGGGAATATCCAAATGAAGCACCACCTCCTTTAAAAATCTACCTTAAGTTAATAGGCCTTAAAGGGCAAGTAAACCCCAAAATAAAGTTTTGCATTATACAATAAAACACAATACTAAGCAGTTTTCCAATATACATTTATTAAAAATGCCAGCTCTTTTAAAGTTATGTGCAAATGCAATTGGTAATAAGTAGAATGTCCCTAACTTTTTTTTAAACAATGTTGCAAAAGTCTTAGTTCTTCAGCAGCCTTGTATTGCATTGTATCTACAGTCTAGCAGGGCAAAGAATAAAAAAGGGATGCATACACATTGCTTTTAATAGCAATACATATATAAATAACTTAAAAACCATAGACAATTTGTTATGAATGCATATTGCAAAGTTGCTTAGACTTATGTTCTATTAGGCAAAAGAAATATTTTTTGGGTTGACAGTCCCTTTAATAGACATTAGGGTGTGTCATCTGTTGACTACTGCAGAGCTTAAAACAATCTCTGACATTATTAATTTTGGCTGCCACTCAACAACTATAGGCCATTCTAAGCAAATGGGTGAGGATCTGAAAATGAAGCTAATTGATGCCTACATGTATGGCGATAAATAGATTGCAAAATGCTTCCAACTGTAATTTGTAAAGATCTGAAAGAAAAAGAACATTTCCTAGCCAGAGAGGCAAGGACAAGCCCTTATATGGCTGCAACAGACCTGAAGAAGTTTTGGCTAACAGAGGGATGGTGTTGCAATGCTGCACAGGGCAGTGTTACTTGGACAAACATTATAATGCATGGAAGAGTCATAAGGAGGAAGCCTTACCTGCAACCTCAGAACAAACGGCAATGTCTAAGACATGCAAAACAGCATCTAGACAAACTGAAAGCCTTTTGGGCACAAGCGTTGTGGGCTGATTAAGTGGTCACAATCAACCAAAGTGGTCACAATCAACCAAATGTATATAAAGCCCTAGTTGCCTAAGAACATTTCTGCATGTGGAACTGCTTTGAAAATGATTACGGTATTAATGTTGAGCTGAAGAGCAATGCACCAGTTCAATCCTAATGAATGAACATATTAATATGCATTAGCAGACATCCCAATTTGTTAAACACTTTACAGGAATATGCCAATAACTGTGTAAGAAAAGCAAACTGCTGGGAATCCTTCAGAATTCCTTAGTATGAATTGTTGTACATCTGCCGTCAAGTGTAGTGTAAAGCCTGACTTCAAATGTGTAGCAATCCAACAAAAAAACATTATTTTGTATATGTATCACTGCTTTATGTAACATACCTGGCTATAAACATATACTGTACTCCTACATTGCAATTCCAATGTATTAGCAATCCTTCCATGTCACTATGTAATTTTCAATGCTGTCATGAAATGAGGGGACAATCTTGTTTCTTCCCATATATCAATGTAGCCAATCAGCAGTAATGCTGAGGAGAGGATTTATTTCAATATAACAAGACAGTTTAATCTATGGTCTGAGAGAAACTACTGTATGATCTACTTTGTCTACCTTTGTCCTATTGTTTCATTAAATGTCTTGTACTGATACACCATAAATGCGTTTGAGCATAAAATCTATCTCTTCTCTATGTCATAACAATGAATGCATAATTATTCTAATTTAGGACCTAAAGCCTCCGAAACAGATTCAATAAACATAAACTTACTTACTACTTACTTACTAAAGTTGGTGGTATTTGCTGTTTTTCACTGCTCCTGTAACTGGGACTGTTTTTGAGCTGAGCAAAATGCAAAAGAAAAGTCAATAATTTAGTAGTTGCATTTCACAAAGTTGCTGCAGTAAAATATGTGTATCTGTTGAATTTAGGGGCACACTTAGTAAGTACTGTTTATTATTGGAGAAATCAGTAGAACACATACCATTTTCTCATAGGACTAATGCAGGGTTTAGTAACAAACACTATACTTACACAGATGAAAATGGATAAGAGAATTATTTCTTTCAATTATGTGCAGACAAAATAGCCACAAGAAAGGTCAAAATTGAGTTAAACAAACCCTCTGCAGTACTTAACACATGCATTTAAGCAGTTAAGTGGCAATGAGCTTTGATAGTGCCACGCCATGTGTTTCTTGGCAACCGGTATTTGAAAGGGAATCTGGAAACATGAAATCCATGGCATGGACTTTAATGTACTACATTGCCACAGCTTTAGACTTATTTATCAATTTCATGTCATTTTAGCTAGTTATTGCCAGTTACAGTGCTTCTATTGGAGGTATATTGTCCCCTACCAACTTTGAGGGAGGGGAAAGTGGAATGAGTATGCCACTGGGTAGCTAGTTAGAGTCAACTGAAGTGTACATGTTACTTAGTTGCATCTCTTCCTCCTGACATGACACCTGATCCACATGTACTAACAATGGGTAGATTTGCTTGAATGCAAGAACATACAGAACCAACCAGGAAAGTATATTCATTATTCTATAGTACCTACACTAGGCAGATCAGAGCCGGCTGGTTGCTTGTGGCTGCTGCACTGGGGCAAAGGGTTAGTAAAAGACCCCTGCTTTTCACAGCTTGCTATGGTTTCTTTTATGTACTGTATTTGTATATCTGAGAATTTGTTTGTCATTTTTTTTTGTATCGTTCTCCTTTGATTTAGTTCAAATGTGCACACAATACAGCTAATGTTTTCCTATTACAATAACGAGTCTGACAAGAAAGGTGAGCAGCATAAAATGGGCTGCAGAAAATCTAATTATCCAGAAAACATGTAATTGGAGAAGTGTATGCAAACTATATTGTTGTGTCAGCCTTCACCTACCAAGATAGGATTTACCCTAGGGTACAGTTACAGCCAATCAATTGTTCTTCATACCTCCTGCTAGTGGCATATTTATAAAGCTTGGACATAATCATTTTGCAGATGACCATATCTGAGTCTTAAAACATTTTTATGTGATAAACAAACTGCAAACATTTATCAGGATCAGCCAAAACTGTCTTTATGCCTTCTGCAGGATGTAGGAAAGAAATCTTGAAAGAAAAACAACAAAATGTTATAAAGTATATCTATAGTCAGCATTCCCTAAAACCACAGCCTGGCACAGCCATAAAAAGCATTCCAGACAAGTGATCACAGGGTCAAAAACTGACCTTGGCAACACAGATTGACCTAGCATCCGCTGCCACTTGATTCTGTCTTTTCTTGAGAGTGATCACCATATACAATAGATAATACAAGTGTTATATAATGAGCACTATGCAAGCTAAGCCAATACATCTCTAATATCTTGTTAGCCTTGATACTGTTACATGATGATCACAACCGCAAAGGTTGGTTTCTAATCCCTTGATCATTACAGAGCCTGCATTAGGCAGCCTAAGGAGAATCATTAGGGGGCTTTGCTAAAGAGGCTGACTTTCTACTTTTGTTATATGATATCCAACAAATATGCATCTATTCCTATAAAATATTTAGGAGGTGTTCTCAATAGTGAGAAAGGATCTTGCAGTAAATCGCATTACCGTAACATGGTCTAGAGATTTGTGAATGGAGATGCTTGGCAACTTCCTGATGCTTATTTATCTGTGAGACATAAAGATGTATGTAGGGCGGCCTCTTGTATCACAAATATGTCACATTCTACATATGAATATGGTATAAGCCTTTTATATGTAGCAGCACACATACAAAGATATTGTGATAATTGTGCACAGTATCTCAGAATGGTTCAACATCTTTATTTGCAGGCACGGGGTTTCAGGTAAGTCAATACAATCACTAGGGGTGCCTAACATTTGGCACCCTTAAGTAAGTCTTGACGTTCCTTCTCCTTTATATACATTTTCAGATTTTTGGGCTGAATGTATACAAACTAGAATGTATAATTGAATTCGCCAATGATTTAAAAAAAAAAAATAAAAAAATCTAAGGTCTTAAAATAATGTAGAAGGAATAAAATGTCACTCCTATATTCCACCAGTGGAAGGAACTATTGACCTTTTAAAAGTCAGGTTAGTACAATAAATCACCCATTATCTAGGAGCTATTATTCCAGAATTATCTTTGCATAACTGAAAAGGTTATAGAACAAGTATCATATTTAACTCTGGGTGTCCCATTTTTATGTATTATTCACTTGGAAATAAATGTCAGGGACTTTGCCTGCAAATAAAGATTTATGAGGAGTTGTGATTCAATGAACCAACATTACATGTATTTGTTTCTTTATTTTTAAAAGAAATCCTTTGGCCAATATAATAAGGCTTTTTTCACGTGGTACATTTTAGGTATTATACTATTTTTACATTAGTAAAAATAACAAAGAGCATTAGGTTGAAAGCACACAGGCTATTTTCTTCACAGTTGTATTTCAGATACAGGAGAAGTGCCCAAAACGTCCCTAGGCAATGGCCACAAATTAGTGAGTGCAGAATGGGAAACCCACCACTGAAACATTGATATACAGGTGTCCCACATACATATAAATATGCATCACTTCTGTTCTGACAGAGACACAGATGTCTGGCCATTATTTCTGTTACCTCAGGAACACTTTGACAAACTTATGTTACTTACGCATTAAATCGTGCTCTGACTATTACCCTGCAGAAGTTTCCGGTGTTCACGGCCAACTATAAACAGAGGCTTATCAAAGTATGGGTGGTTTTCGCTTAACTCTTCTTCTTGCACTTTCCTTTGCACAATGAAAAATATGAAAAAAATATTACTATGTCTTCCAAATCATTAAACACAGAAACATCAATATAGACTATTGATTAATGGGATACAAATACCTTTTCATTTCTGCTTGTTTTTTTTCCTGGATAATCTTGATCTCACTGTCTTCCCTCTGTGCATTTCTGTATCTGACTGTACTGGAGTGCTGCAGTTTTCAACATTAAATGTTTTTTTTGTGTACGATAAGATTAAAGGGATTTTGATTTATTTCAAAATGCATCAGTTAATAATGCTGCTCCAACAGACTGAAATTAATTTAATAAAACATTTTTTTAATTTTTATATCTATTTTTGAAATCTGACATGGGGCGGTCACTCGCATGCGCATAATGAAAAGCGACCCCGAATTCCTCAGTATGCTCATGCGTGTGACCGGATATGGCTGCTCGCACCGGGAGCTCCCTCCTGGTGCGGGTAGCCTAGCACTGGCAGGGGGCATTTTCTTTAAAAAAAAAACTACTGTTATCCCCAACTGGAATACGGGCTCTATCAGCCCGCACCTTTGGTTGGGGATGCCCTTTAATCCGCCTCTCTGTGCAGATCCAGATATGCAAAACAAATGTAGTCAAGGCACAAGGAAGTGCAATAAATTATATATAGTGTTGTAATTCTAGGAGTAAAATATATGCAAATGTGAATTGTGTATATAACAAATAATCAGTGTATAACATGTATAACCTGACTCTAGTCAGGTGTTGCTTCGCTCACACATGACATCATAAGCACAACATGCACAATGTGTGCGATTGAGCCATTGAAGGACACAATTTAGCATGTATGGCAGCTTAGAATTTGGTTCCTGAGGAAGCATGGTGATATACCACACAAAATGGGGCAGATTTATCATTGGTCGAATTTCGAATGGAAAAAAAA
>CM044433.1:120165264-120181362 GCA_024363595.1 Xenopus borealis | reverse complement strand
TATACTGTGCTTCCTTGTAACTTGACTACATTTGTTTTGCAAAATGAACTGTGAAGGCTGGCTTCTCACCAACAAACTTAAAAAAATATAATTGGTTCAGGAATACAATTAAATCACATTTAACTGTTCAGGTATCTAGTAAATGGACATCTGCCAGCTTCTCAGGGTCAAATTATACTAAATGTACTGTATATGTGTGTTTTGGAAGTAACTATGTACAATGTTGTACCTTGATGTTGTGTGTGCTACTTAGCAGCTTATAGATTTAATGGATATTGTCCAATGAAACTGTCATTAACATAAATACAAAATACATAAATATACCATCTAACAGGCAAAAACTAAATATCCGTAATAGTAGATTTGGGGTAAAGAGGCATTAAATTCTTGAAAGTGCAATATATAATTAATTGCTCACAAATATGTAATAAATGAGACTCACGTCTTGTGTCAGTGTTTCCAGAGACTTCCCCCTGCTGATTCTCTGGCTGTTTGATCCATGTCTCAGTGATCTTAAGGAAGAAAATACAAGTAATGTGAGATATTATGGATTAGCCCTCAACTCACGTGTGGCGTAAATGCCTGAAAAATGAACAGAATAGCTTAATATCTTACACAGTATTATAGACCAAAATATTACCTTTTAGGTAGTAAGATGAAGGGTTTTATATAGTCTTAAAATAATATAGAATTTGCAATAGCAAAGAAAAATATTTTTTTTTTATATAAATAATAGCCCTATTACATAAGAAGGGTGCATTTAAAGTAATAAGGCTTATACAGGATATTTACTGGAAAAGTGTTTTCATCCGGCAGTGGGTAGTGTATTATTCGATATCCTTTTTATGGGATTTCTGTATGAAATTACAGTATAATAGTACATTCTAGAAAGCTAAGACTTGCCCGAGGTGGCTTTGCTGGCTAAATATACCTCCGTTCTTGTCTTATGTGGTGCTGCACACTAAAGTATTGATCTCTGCTTTGCAGGCTGTCCTTCAAAGGATCCACTCAGCATGCGCTGTCTTGTGCAATCTCTAAAAGAAATTATTTGCAAAGGAAAATAAATTAAACAGTGGGACATGAAAAGGTACATCAACAGAGGCTGTGGTTTAAGAAGTAACTTGTGATGTTGCTCTGACAAATATGTCACCAAAAAGACATGGTATTACAGGCTACTGATATCTTTATAACGAAATACAGTATACTAGCGAGCCTCAATAAAGCTGTTCCCAGCATTCTCTGTAAAGAAAACCCAAGAATTATTAAAAGATTAAAATGATGTCTTTCTCTTTTAGCTTAAACTAAAAACAGATTTGGAAGCATTAATACAGTGAGAAACAATGTAATGATTATTTCGTACTGCCTGAAAATGATATGATCTATTAACTTTGTCTCAATTAAACTGGAATTTTGAGTGATTTGAGCTTGAAGCAAACTCTTTACTACAGCTAGAGCAATATTGGGGTAAGCTATGTGGCACCATCCATCCAAAGGAAAATGTTTATGCAGACCAAAGACATTCTGTATATCAGTCAGGCAGTTTGTAATATTTGAGCAACACTAAGCAGAATGTTAACTCAGGTATGAATTATTGCTATAAATTCCCCAGTTTCCTTGTTACATGATATGTGTGTGAGGTTGGGGGTTTAATGTTAAGGGCCTGAATTATTGTCCTTTGAGCATTGTGTTCAGCATTAATAACCTCATGCTGATTTTTTTTTTTTTACATCAAATGACTCAATCCTGATGCTCCAAGGATAATAAATCAGCCTTTAAGTATATGGTTTTCCAAGCCAACCAATATTTTCCTTTGATATCTCATACGTTTGTGCAGGACTTTGCAAAGCCTTATAGGATACTGTATATACAACTTAAAATATGAATGTAAATTTGCTCACGGTCCTTTCCTACACACTTCTGCAATTTTGTACCAACAGCGACACCTGCTGGTCACTTCCTCTGTTTGGTGGGAGAGATATTTTAGAAGGAAAACAGAAAATTATTCTGATGTTGCTCTGCACAGGAAGAAATCAGAAACCTTTTTTTTTTCCAGTGCAGAACGGCATCACGGTAGTTCTGACTTTTCCTTATGAAATATCGCTCCCACCATACAGTCAAAAGAACTGACCGGCTGGTGGCGCTGTCCCAAAATTCAATTTGTTAATAAAGTGCTTAATAGCTTTGAAACATTAAAATATAATTAATGTAAGTGATTTTATATTACTTTTGTATTCTATTTTACTTATTGTTTGTAGTATACAGAGCATTTCCCTAGTTACAATTTAGTGCAAGTGGAAAGATGCTGAGTTCCTGTGTATTGCTGGCCCTATGCATACTGTATAAACAAAGCAATTCATTTAACCATGATATTATGCTGGCCAAATAACTTTTGGAGCATTTTTGTTTCCTTTAAAAACAAGAGTTTTTTTCCTGGTTAAGTTTATGATGAAAAGCATAAACAACTATTTCAAGGCTCTACACATGAACTGACACACACACTGGAAACTCTTAATAATAATTCCTGATCCCCTTGCTTATCTCATCAGAGCCTTTCCTAAAGCCCTGCAATTTCATAGTTATTCTGTTTAGTCTTTTATCCCCAGCAACATTGGCATCTGTGTTTCTTTCACTTTAGCTATCTGTTGTCTTATTTCTCGCATGTGTGTCAGGCTTGATTTGTCTCACCCCACCAACTAGTGATGGGAACATTTTTATGAAACTAGCTTGTAAAAATTTGAGACAAAAATTTTGCCATAAGAAAAAACACCCATTGACTTTAATGCATTAGGAGTGAGAAAAATTGTTGTGCGTAAGAAAAAATGTTGACTTCAATGCAAATTTTTCAGCAAAGAGAAATGGGATGGATTCACTCATCACTACTTCCAACATGTTAACTACCACCAGTCTTCTCTGTGATTCAGCCGTTAAGTACTAAATATCTAAGTACCATTTAAATATAATGCTTATTTCAAAGCAAGCCTTTATTTCTAGAAATTTCTGCCTATTACCAAAATCTGCCATAATCAATTTCATATTGTACATCAGTCTAGAAGATTATTGTTTAGAATGTCATGTTCACTACTCATACAAATAAAGTTACCAATCATTCATATAGGTCATAGGCAGTACAAGATTTTTAACTGGTCAAACTACTTTCTGTGTCTTGAAATGGATGGAATCCAAGTTATTATAATTGATATACACTTATTATTGCCATAGTCTAATAATTTAATCATCACAAACTGTAGGAAGAAACCAGCACAGCTGCAAAGAAAACCCCACCTACAAATTCACAGAAAGCATTTACTGTATGCCAATAATAAGTTTCTTTGAAGTACTCCTTATATCAGTTGCTGTTATGCCTGATTCACTTTGTGATATATTCAAATAGAATGGAAAAATATGGCTCTAAAAATAAAGTATGGAATCATATTTGAATTAGAAACTGAAATAGGTGGTTCATGGCTTTGGGAGTCCTTTTCATTTTAATGAAGTATTTCTACTGCCTCTGTAGATTTATGATATAGAAGACCAAACTGTGGGGCTAATATGTGGAGGGATCAAAGCAATAGTTTAGAAAAATGTAGATAAGATTTTGGTCAATACATATTTTGAAAATTGTTTTATGCCGACTGATAATATTTTTCAGTCTGTAATTATAGGTCCTTGTGTAACGCTGTAATCAGTAACTAAGAAACAATATTATTAACTGAGGATTTTATTTACTGCTGTTTCTTTTTCCAGAAGATTCTTTGCTCTTATACTAAACACTGATTTACGAAGCTGTAAGGCAAAAGAAGAACACTCATTATAATGGCTGCATTTATCTCTATTTACTGTAACCACACATCAGATTCTATAAAAAGCATTCAGTGCTTAGCTGAGAAAAAAGACTTTTGTTGAAATTCAGGATTTCAAGAACATACTGTAGGGCAGGGGTCCCCAACCTTTTTTGCTTGTGAGCCACATTTAAATTTAAAAAGAGTTGGAGAGCAACACAAGTATGAAAAAGTCCATGGGGAGGTCAAATAAGAGCTCTGACTGGCTTTTTGGTAACCCCTATATGGACTGGCAGCCTACAGGAGAGAATGTTTTGCAGGATATCTGTTTTTTATGTAACCAAAACTTGCCTCTAAGCCAGTAATTCAAAAATAAGCACCTGCTTTGAGGCCACTGGGAGCAACATCCAAGGGGTTGGAGAGCAACATGTTGCTACAGGCTACTGGTTGAGGATCACTGCTGTAGGGTCTCAGCTTATTATAAGGCAAGTATCATTCAACTGTAAGGAAACAACAATGACCAAATAATGGTAATGGTCATTTCAAAATGAATGCAATGGAGGGCATATATTAAGGCAATATGTCTATCCTGCCCCTTTGATGATGCACAGCAGCATATATCAAACAGGGTAACCCTGGCTATCATGGACCCTGCATTAGATCCACTGTTCGACTCAGTAGTCACACCAGATTTGTGCCCATTAAATCAGATACAAAGAGTGTTTTGAACTCTCAAGTGTCACAGTATCCACTCTGAAAATTCTAGACACAATTGCACTTGCATTTTGTGACAAAGGGCACAACAGCAGAAGTAATTCCCCCCCCCCCCAATTTTCAGAGGCAAATAATTTTTCCCTCCATAATGGTACCCACTTATATTCAGCTATTCATTTGTTATAGACTCAAAATCCTACAGATACATTCAAGTCTCATATAACGTAAATGTTGTGAAGGACAGGTCAAATGTATTATTTGTGTAACACACAAACAAAACTTGTTGAAAGATTAAAGGCAAAGGGAAAGTTAAAACTAAGTAAGCTTTATCAGAATAGGTCTTAAATGAATACACTAGTAAACCCTCAAAATGATGCTGCTCAGAGTTCTTGAAAGACACACCACATTTCATCCCTTCTATTGTGTACACGTGGGTTTCTGTATCAGACTTCCTGTTTTTAGCTTAAACCTCCAGGGCTTGGGCTCGAGCATGCTCAGTTTGCTCCTCTCCCCCTTCCTCCTCCCTTCCCTGTTGTAATCTATGCTCAGCACTATGAGCGAGCAGGGAGAGACTCAGGCAGAAAGTGATGTCACAGCAAGATTATATGGCAGCTGTTATCCTAAACAGAGACAGTGTCTACAGCTGTTTACTCAGATATGAAAAAGCCTCCTAAAGAATAAAATGGCATTCTAGCTTGCAATGTTGTGGCTAATCTTTTGGTAATAAACTGCCATGGTAGCTTTCCTTCTGCTTTAATATGTTTCTTGTCCATCGGACTACTACACAACCCGTGGTGGTAGAGGAAACATTAGACATTGAAGATGCCTCATTTCCCCCAAAATCTATATACTTATGGCAAGGATCCTTAGGTGTCCCCAGAAGCAGAGAACATTAATAGCACATATGCAATATTAAGGAAAGAATTAAGAGGTACAGGAGGCACATGCTCATGTGATCCTCAGTATAATACTGCTTTTCACTATGTCTAGGTTTGTAGGAATCTCGCAGGTATTGGTTTGCAGTTCTTACAACAAAATAAATCAACTATGTCGGCTTTCTATTTCCTACAAGCTAGATAAATCATTATAAAGAAAAAACACTGAAATAATATTTTCTCTTCATCGAGGCGGATATGTTTGAAAAGTTTAATTTAGTAGAGTAATATCTAACAACAAATTCTCATTGATGTGTTTCAAATATGCAAGAATCATGAAGCACAGGTACCTGCTGAAAAGTGAAGACTGGTACCAAACAAACCAACTCCAACAGCCAGACAGGATGTTAGGATGATTTATACTCTCAGCCCCACTCTCAGGCAGAAATAAAAAAAACAACTTTGTCATGCCAAAGTGGGATACTGAGATATTAGTCCCTGCCTAATTACATTTCTTTTTTTAATTACATTTTGGACCATACAAACTGTGAAAACTTTTGCCTTGACAAATTATTTTATTTTATTAAATAAATCCTAGACTGAAATTTTGTCAATGCTATTTTTATGCAAAACAGTGAAACTCAAAAATACATTTCTAATGCTAAAATGTTTTATGTTGTGAGAAAAGTTTAGAAACTTACACTCAAGAAAAAATCTTATGAATAACCAAACCTAAATATGCTGTGTGCATTGGCCTTAAATATCCAAATGGTTTGGAGAACTACATTTTGTAGCAACAACAGCTTTTGGTCTTTTGAAATAATTACATTCCAGGCTTTAAAACTGTTCAGGCGTGATTTCTTCCAGGTAGATTTTCTACATCTTGTATAGTAGTAATATTTGCCTTAGCAGCTTTGTTCTATATTGGTCTAATCCAGTGATTCAAATCACTCTACCTCTTTTAAAAATGCTCTGGCTGGAGTTCATTCTTCAAGTCTGGCATTTTATTTCTTTGACACAATGAACCCATGTACCGCTTGAAGGTGTGCGAATCTAGAGAAGTATTTCTATATTATGCATCTGCTTGCAAGGGCAATGAAAAAGATCATTGGCATCTACAGAGAGTCCTGGTTTGTACTTCTTCCACCCCTGGTCTCAAGTTAGTGTTTAGAATTAATGGGTGGTACCTAGAAATGCAAAGTGATTTTGGTTTGCATTGCCGTATATTCACCTGGATCAAATCTGCCTTGTAGAATGGAACCCAGAGTGCTGGTACATAGTTACCACAAAAGATTTACAACTGCAAAAGGTGCCTCTACAGCAGGGTTCCCCAACATTTTTTTCCTGTAAGCCACATTCAGATGTTAAAAGAGTCGGGGAGCAACACAAACATAAAAATTTTCCCGTGTGGAGCAATATAAGCGCTGTGATTGGCCATTTGGTAGACACTAAGTGAACTGGTGGCTACAAGTACAGCGCTACGCAACAAGTTGGCGCTATAGAAATACATGTTAATAATAATAATACAAGAGGCAGTGTTTGTGAGTGTTTTATGCAACAAAAACTTGCCTCCAAATTAAAACAGAAGCACCTTCTTTGAATCCACTGGGATCAACATCCAAGGAGATGGTGAGCAAGATGGTGCTAGTGAGCCACTGACTGGGGATCACTGCTCTACAGAATAGTAAATATATACACAAACAGCATTTGTTTTTTGGTTTTTAACATAAAACAACATAATTTTGCGGTTTTGTGCTTTATTATAAACATTCCAGTGTAGGATTTATTTTTCAGTAAAAATATGGGAACTAGTGTGGATTCAAAATACTTTTGCAAAGCACTGTATTTCATCAATTATGTTTTCAGTTTTTAGACAGTATTAGCTGTATGGTGTATTCTGGTGAATCAACCCAAACATCTCATTTTCTGCCAGGATCTGAAAAGGAAAAGGTCAGGCTTATTTCAGAGTGTGTTATCAATCTTGCATTAATTGCAGATTGAGCTTTCAAAGCCATAGTAACCAGGAAATAATTTAGCAGGTGTTTCACCTCCAAGTTACACAAACGAGTGGAAAGATTGATTGAGGTCAGAAACAGTTTGATGCTGCATATAATAAGCAGCTATCACAGTGTTCCTTATTTAATGGCTACTATTCAATCAGTGTGCTTTAAATGGATTGATTTAATTATTAAGCATGTTCTGAAAAGGTATTGTTTCTTTTTCTTTAAATGATGCACTCACACTAATAACCCTCAAATTAATATTTAATTGTAAGCTGGTCTGAATACGGCTATCATCAGGTAACTCATCTTTCTAAAGTTTACTGGTTTACTGAGTAAAATAATACTTTTTGGATGTTGTACCGATATACAGTGCCACTAAAGCATGACTGGGAGGCTTTTCCTCCTGGAAGAACAGCAGCACAATCTATTTTAGGACTTGTTAAAGTTAAGATGACTAATTTGGGAGCCTGGACACTTTCTTTCAAGCACTATTTAACTAGTCACTAATAAAAATGCATGCTTCCATTTAATGTAGCAGCAATGTAATGAAAGGCTAAATACACTTAATGCACCAACCAAAGTAATACTTAAAACAGAATAGTTTGTTATAGGTCTAAAGCTGGCCATAGACATAAAGATTTTTGAAAGATCCAATGGTTATCGTGAGACCAAGATTGTCTCAAAACGATCGTTTAAATGCCTGATGTGTCCATCAACTAAAAAGATAATTTCAGGCGATATTGCCAGCAAAACTGAAGGATCGCAGCCTGCTTGGCCGTGCAAACATAGGTAGATTGCATGGGGACCGATAACCTGGCCGATCAATCGTCAGAACGATATCGGACGAAAAATTCTAAGATGTACGATCGTTTGTATCCCACTAACCGCACGATAATTTGACAGATTGGTCGGACTTCCCTAAGATCGGTCGTTTGGCAGGGAAAGATCGTTGCGTCTCTGGGGAGCTTAATACCCAATACCAGCCAATCAGCAAGTAGCATATTCTTCTCAGCCTCTCAAAAATAAACATGTTTTTGGTATGGGTTATTAGACCTGAGCCCCTTCTATTACATTACCATGCAAGAGTTATGTGCTGGTTCAGATCCAACCATGATATTATCTGACAATAAAATTAAGTTAATCACTCAGATATCTGCTATTGAAAACCAAATAGTTTAGCAACTAATTACAATAACAATGTTTTTTTTCTAGTTTGCAACTGTTTCCTCATGAATTGTGAGCAATATGTTACAATAGTCTGTCCTGGAGAGTATGAGGGCCTGGATTAGTGTTTTAGTAGTGGAGGGGTAAAGGAAAGGCCATAGTTTTGCAATGTTTCTTAGAAAGAGGCAGCATTTTCTGGTGAGGGATGTAATGTGGGCTGAAAAATTGAGGGATTGGTCTAAGGTGAAACCCACTTAGGGAGACTGGATGTTGGGTGACATTGTCAACTGTAATGTTAAACAGAGAGATGGGCCAGGTTTAGGTGGTTACATATGCATTTTTGCCTTTGATATGTAGTGGTCCATGTACGGAGAGGTACTTTGGGGCAGGTAATGCTACCTGGGATGCTATAGAGAGCTCTTGGGACAGTGATATGGTTTGTTTAGTATGTAGAAGACCATATGGGTACCCCAGTGAAGGGATCATATTGTGTAGTTACATTTTACCTTTCTGCAAGTTATATAAAGTTCTATTGTTTTCTGCAATTTGTGTGTATATATTATTATTATTATTGTTCCTGGTGGGACCACCTGTAGGTGCATTCCTGGACCCCACAGGAATTATAAATTTCCAACATATAGCAAAGTGGATTCAGGTCCTGTATGAAAAAATTATTTATATTTGATTTGAGAGTGTATATCCTGTAGTGCACAGGTGTCACAATAGGGTTACAGACATGTTACGTTTCTGGTGGCGAGCTATAGCGGTAAGGAATTGTGTGATTTTTGTCTGAATATAAGGGTTGAGATGAGGGTGGCAAAGGAAGACCTGTGTGTCATCTGCATAAAGGTAATGGGAGAGGCTGAAGGATTTTCAGTAAAAATAATGCCAACAATTTGTGTTCAAAGATGTTATAAGGTGAAACAGATATAAAATATATTTCTGTAAAAATGTACATAGGTTGTAAACCTGCATTTTGTACAGTGATTTTGCCTTTCAAGTCCCTCCTACGCACTTTCTCCTCATCATGCAAATTGCTCTATGGGATGAGCAATGCTTCAGTGTGACACTACAATATATTATACAAATTGTGTTCAGAAGTTCATAAAAGCATCAATGTGTGCATATTTTGAAACAATTACAAATACCTCGCATTGCTAACAAGCTTTTCCAGAGATCTATCATTAGATGCAAAGAATATTCTGTTGCCTGGCTACTGTTTGCTCTGCTCCCCTAACTGACATACGGTTTGTGGAGCAGACTTAAGAATACCCCAGAAACTGGATCCTGTAGGGCTGCATGTAATTAATGATGACATTTAGTAGTTATACTTTTCCAGCAGGCTGACTTAGATTCAGGAATATGCATTAAAAATGAAGAGCCACTTGCCATTTAAAGAGAAAAAAAAATAATTGTATTTGATGAAAATGGTACGAGATCATTGTGGATTGATCATAGCTGAAGAAAACATGAATGACATTCAGCATTAATAGGGACAACATAAAAACTCTCCTACTTTTCCTCATAGCAATTAGCATGATTGAACATAAAAACAGTGTCAAGCATATTCTTTTCTCCCATAATAGATAACAACAAAGATTTTCAGATTTAACCATCTGAAATCATGTCTAAGGAAATGCCATATTCTAACTATAGGCACACATTTATAACTTTCTCCTGCATAAAAATCTACTTTCACTTTGCAATGGCTGTTATACACACCCACATCTTTTTCATTATTACTGAAGGCCATTTAGGGGCAAATAGTTCTAAAAAAAGCAGCATCTGGAAACCCAATAAAATCTAGCATTAAACTATGCAACAACACAATTTAAACACAAGGTATTTCATATTTTTGAAGAACAAATAATACCAAATGATTAATTTAGAAGGTTTTAGATTATGTTATGTGAACCAGGCAGCATACCAAAATGTATGATATAACTGGAGTGGCTACTGCTAAAATAAGACAAAATAAATTGTATATTTTTTTGCAGGACATAAAAGTAAGTGAAATATGCTTTAATATTGATTTGCAAAAAAGAAATACAAAAACCCATTTGTTAATGAATGTGTGACATAGTAAAAAATGTAATACCACTTAAATCTTAATTTTTTCTAGGTAGATTGACATCTGAATGTCATGATAGGCAATGTTTAAGGCTACAGCGAAAATACTGCCAGTATCCCACACTACATCATATATGAAGTATGCTTTATCATATCTTACTTTTCAGTTATTGCAAATGTAATGACTGACATCAAAAAATACCTAGAGTATAAATTACCTTTTGGTCAATGTACTTATTCTCTTCTACTCCTGATCTTTTGGAATGATCACACGAGGAAGAAGCAGATGGAAGCCTTCTTAATAAAGAGCTTGTGTCTTGTTGCTGGCGGTCAATAAACTGCTTCATGAAACTCTCCCTTAAATAAAATGTTGAATCATACGAATGAAACTATTTAACATTATTCAGCAGCCAAAGATGATTAACAATCGTGAGTTATGAATTGTGCTAATTTATAGAGGGGTACAACATGTGCCTTTAAAGGGGTGGTTCACCTTTATAGTTATTTGTCTTTTTCTTCTAGTTCTTTGCAGCTTTCAAATGGGCGTCGCCGTCCCCTTCTAAAAAAACAAATGCTCTGTAAGGCTACAAATTTATTGTTATTGCTAATTTTTATTGCTGATCCTTCTATTTAGACTCTCTTCTCTTCATATTCCAGTCTCTTATTCAAATTAATGCATGGTTGCTAGGGTAATTTGGGCCCTAGTTACCAGATTGCTTAAAGAGCTGCTGAATAAAAAGTTAAATAACTCAAAAACCAAGAATAATAAAAAATGAAAACCAATTGCAAATTGTCTCAGAATATCACTCTCTACATCATACTAAAAGTTATCACAAAGGTGAACAACCCCTTTAACAGCTAAAGATACATACAGTATTTTAGTAAATGGTAAGACGTTTCAATAGTAGCAGATCTCCTTGTATGTGTAGTGGGTCTGGGGTAGTTGGTGGCAGTAGGTATAAGGGGCTCATGAGGTGATAATTCATATACAATTCCGATCAATATTGGTAAAATAGGTCAACCTCTAGACATTTTGGGGGCTTGAAAAATAATTTGCTAGTTGGCCCAGGAATATCTTGTTACACTACTGATTAGTAGCAAGTAGCAAGTAGCAAGTCCCTCACACCAGTCTAGTGAATGATGTGGGAAGCTTCCTATAGTGTCAATCCAAATACTTGGATTATATATATATATATATTTAATATAGACATCCAGCATGGAGTCGGCACTCTCGACACGTAGAGTAAATGTGCCTGGGTACAGTGTCCACGAAAGGCAATTTTATCCAAAAGAGAAGGTCCGCACTCTCAGGTCTTACATAAAATAAAAATGTGTTTATTATAAAAGACTAACGTTTCGGCCTCCTCCGAGGCCTTTCTCAAAGTACTGAATGGTACAAACTCAATGCATTAAATACTTTAGATGGCGGGAAAGTTAGTCAGCTGACGTAGCAATTGCATCATCAAAGTGCATCAAAACAATTCTATATTACATAAATAATAAACATACACTGTTACTAGAATCTCACTTGAGTAAAGTTGGAAGGTCTGATCTGGGGCTTATATCCATTATAAGAGAGCTAGATAAATTGTGACCAATTGGAATTAAAAGTATATATGGAATTGACAATATATATACGAAATTGACAATATATATAAGGAGGTTGGCATTCTAAATTAATTTAACGCTACAAGCTTTTCAATTAATGCTTTATTATCTAGTATTGACCCTTTATTAGTCGGTTAATATGCTTAACTGGGAGAATCTTAAGGACATTGTTCTCGCCATGTGTAAGTACTAACCAATATTGTGGTGTGTTTAACCGAAGTGTATCCTCAACTTAAAACCTCCCGCATGATCGCTACTTCCCTTTGACCTGTGAGTGTGTTGTTTACAACAATCAAATTTCAAAGATCAAAATTACAAATAAATCAGCCTAAGCATATGTGAAAAGATTCTAAAAGGTTAATTGTGGAATTGATAACAGCGTGAACCTCAATAATGCAACCCTCACCGGTGTTTACTATTTCCCCAATGACCGTGACCCAATATTCATCATGAAATAAAAGATAAAAATAACTAAGCATAGAACAGAAATTTTTTAGAAAAAATTATAAAATAAATAAAAGTACTGTAGTGATGTGAGAAAAATAAAAAAATAAAAATAAAAATCGAACCAATGTTCATATGTCCCAGCCGGCCATTTATTACACAGTCCGTGGTATTCCGGATAGCGGCTTTCAACCGAGTAACTGATCAGCCCGTAAGTACTCAAGTGAGATTCTAGTAACAGTGTATGTTTATGCAGTGATAGTTTTTATCAATGGAACGAATACACTTGTTACATAGTATTTGTTTTTAACATGATTTTAAGTAGCTATTTCAGGGGTGTTATACTATAGAAATTTTTACACCTTTATGTGTGTGTGCTTGTTTTTTGAAACGTGTTGGTTATTTACAGATATGTGCTTATTTATGTAATATAGAATTGTTTTGATGCACTTTGATGATGCAATTGCTACGTCAGCTGACTAACCTTCCCACCATCTAAAGTATTTAATGCATTGAGTTTGTACCATTCAGTACTTTGAGAAAGGCCTCGGAGGAGGCCGAAACGTTAGTCTTTTATAATAAACACATTTTTATTTTATGTAAGACCTGAGAGTGCGGACCTTCTCTTTTGGATATATATATATATATATATATATATATATATATAAAAGTGACAGTATTAGGCAATGGCATTCATTCATTTACACAACAGAACTAGTGAAGAGGAGAACTGAGAAAAGTTTTTTCATCTTACGTTTGTTTCCCCAAAGGATTTAATGCTGAAGGAATTAATGACTTCTGGAGAACTCTTCAGAATTCTCCAGTGTGTAGAGTGATAGAAAGATGTCCTTTCAAATAAAACAAGAAATTGCAGCAGTCCATAGGGTTAATTTTTTACCACTTTACCTCAGATAAACCATGTACTGTCAGTACCCTGTGTCTATTAATAAACTGATATTTTCTTTATGAACTCATGGTGTCCAAAAATCCTGTTTTGAGGAGTGGAGAGGTGCAGTTCTGCAACATTTCTCCTTTCCTCCGCACATGTATGCAAGGACTGAGGGTCTGATGTTACCAATGCTCTACACTAATTGAGTGGAAGCTAGTCCTGGGTGGAAATCTAGTGAATAGCAAACAATGATTAGAATATCCTATGTACAATAAAACCTGATTTAACTTGTGCACTGCTAGGCTCTTAATCATATTAATATAGGATTCCATAGAAAACATGACATTAAAGGCAAAAATACACTGCAGACTTCCTTGCGTTTCTGTTGGATCTGACGCTGGGCGACAAAACGCCTGCATCAAGTCGTATCCAACAGGAACAAGGTAAAGCAATAGGAAGTCGGACAGTGTTGTTGGGTTGATCTGACGCAACAGTGTTGGATGAAAATACTGCAAGCGGGTTCTATATCCGACAGTCGTGGTGCGTCTGATCAACCCTGCGACACCGTCCGACTTCCTATTACTTTACTTTGTTCCTGTTGTATCAGACTTGACGCGTGCATTTTGTCGCCCAGCTTCGAATCTGACAGAAACACACTGAAGTCTGTCATGTATTTCTGCCCTTAGGGACAGATATATCACAGTGTGAAATTATAACTTACCACAGAACAATTACCTACTTTCTAATGGTGATCTCTTACTCAACCCTCTAAAAAATCCCATAGGATTGAATAGAAAGTGGGTAAATGTTTTCTGTGTTGAGCACTAATCTCACACTTTGATAAATCAGCCCCTAAATGTTACCTTCTGGTTTCCCCTTCTGATAAATACAATTTACCCCTAAAGATAATATACAGGTGAACAGAAAGCTGTGGGTTGTGAGTATAGTAAGCTTTTTTTTTTTTAGCATTTCATAAATCATCCACCAGCAGTGCCAGACGAACATATTCAGCAGTCATTCATTGTGGTGAATTACCGCATTTTGATGCTTGCGAAAATTTATCATGGAATATTCACTGTGACCAAAAAAAATTTGCCGCAGAATTGCCACGCGCATAAAAATTGTCACACATCAAAATTATTCATATGCCCTTTGACTTCAATGCATTTTCTCAAATTTTTTACCGTTTCAAGATTTTTTTTGGAGTTTTGCTAATTTTTTGGTGAGGCGAAACACGGCAGATTCCCCATCACTATCTACCAGGTGTGGCTTCACCCAAAAAGTCAATACATTATTATTATTCTGGTTCTGCAAATTGCTATATATAACTGTTAAATAAATAATACACACCTTAAGATGAAATGGGAAACAATATAAATAAATACCTTATTTTTGGAACTGTGAAATCAGAAGGAAGCTTTGAAATCTTCACCATTTACGGTCTGTTGGGGAACTTCTCAAAGATGCGTAGGCGCAGTGGTAATTTTTCTTTGGTGCCAGCATTTGCTTCACTTTGTTTCAACTGAAAAAAATACAAGTGCAGGAAAATTGATGCATTGAACACAAAAAACAGAAGATGGCAGCAGAGATCTACACATCCAGCAGTAACACAAAGACCAGAGATTAGTGGGCAGCAGCAGCGATTAAAGGTAATATATTCACCCCTTGTTTGGAGAAATAGCTGAAACAAGGCTGACAACAATGTGGACATCTCTTCTGGGCTACAAAATTGAAGAAAATATCTGCAATTTATAAAGTGTTTGATAGAGATGTACCAACAAAAAACAAATATTCCCCCATTCATATGTTGAATTCAGTCTTTGTCTACAAATTTTTGAAGCAATGTAAATCTGCCTCCATAAAATATTAGCTGCATGTTCTCACTGATTAACGGTTATTCTGATTACATTTGCAGTTTAGCAAAGAGATTTGGTTAAGCATTGCAAAAATCTTTGTTAAAAATTTCTTTCACTGTTACTTTATAACCAGACTGTTACTAATGGCTCTTTGGCTGTTGTTTTAGATGTAAAACATTATCAGTCTGTTTCAAATGCTTTTTTTTAGACCATGTGTATATATTATTTTAAAACTGATGCCCATACCTACAAGAAGAGGGTAAATTCATGATATGGAATTGACCTGTCACAACTGGGACCACTGAGAGGTAAAGGTATTTAGCAACACAATGTAAGATTATATGGTTTTACTGTTCTTGAAATGAAAGCAAAATATACAGAGAACCATTCTAATAGCCCCCCCCCCCTTGTATATCCCTCTTTCTCCCAACCTCATCTCTTATTTTCATTTCACTTTGCCTGCAAAACCATCAGGTAGTTCCAGCGCTACGAAACAAGTTGGCGCTATAGAAATACATGTTAATAATAATAACGAACAAAAGGCATATTAAAACAAGTGTAAGGATGGAAAGGAACATGCATTAAAATTTTAGACTATTTCATAAATCTGTACATTTGGAATTGATTTTGGATTACTGAAATAGTTTCACTCAACTGCAAGCAGATCAGGTAGATACTGTTACAGTTTTGATTCTG
>CM044433.1:120137022-120158509 GCA_024363595.1 Xenopus borealis | reverse complement strand
CAATAAACCACTTTTTGCAACTCTCAACCTTAGTGTGCTATGGTACATTGGATTAGTGTAAGCATTGTTCATAGACTACAATGACAATATTGCAGTTTACACAAAGGGTATGCATCTGCTGTTGTTTGTTGAGAATGCCTCTATCAAAGCAGACAACACTGCATGCCCCACCATTTGTACTTTATTTGTATAAATGTCTGATTTCTACTTTCTTGCTTTCCTTTATATCAAAGTATAAAAATAAAATCCTTAACTCAGCCAAACAACAAACAGAGTCTTGGATAAAGTAAAAAGTTCTCTCTGATGAAAACCTGTAGACATCCTTCAAGATGTCACTGTAGTACTGAGAGAATGTGGGCTGCAATTATTTTGCTATACAGAGATCATCATTGAGAAATAAAAATGGTTATCTTTATTTCTCAATGTACTTTTATAAAATAATAATGAATACTTCTTGCAAACTTGAATATATTCAAAGAAGCTGGCATGATAATTAATTCTTCTTTCAGTGCTTTAGGTGAGAAAACAGTACTATTCAGTACATAATAGGAACGAGATTTCTAATTACTTCTGATTCTCTATGTTTTAACAGTTTAGCATTTTTCACAGTGAATCACTGATCTCTTACCGACTTTGAAAAGAAAAGCAACATTTTTATAACACTTTCTATTTCAAAGAGATTTGTAATACTCTGTATGTGAAAAGCAAATCATGCAACTAATTTGCCAGTTTGGAAAAACAGCAAGATTCAAGCCCATATAGATAGTTTTAAAGATTTAGTATATCCCCTTGTTCAACATAAGTTAAATGAAGGGGTCTTGTATGGAATTATGATAGTTTTGCTTGTTTTTTAAAAACCTATGGTTCTTTGCAGTTTTCTCTGAATAGACCATGACTGCAATATTTAGAAGACCAGGGTGTCAGCTTCAGTAGTCAAAGGTCAAACTAAAAAGTAGTGAACAATCTCAGTAGGCCTATTTTCAAAACACAACCTACTGGGAATGATATTGGAGTCAAACACCCATAACTAGTGAAGTCAGTTTAACCATGTATTTGTAAGTTTATCATTGCCATCATTTACAATGTTTTTGGATAGATTGAATATTCTAGCAAGAACCAAGAGGTACATTGCCTCCTCCAAGTCATCACACAATAGATTACATAAAAGTGGACTCAGTATAGAATATCACACTATGTAGAACCCTAGTCAGATTACAGAATGTACCACGTACAACTAATCTCTGTATGTGTATAGAAAACATATTGTGTACAAATAGCACCAACAAGACAAACAGACATTAATTTAGTATAATTCGTATAAGTAAATGATTATAAGCACTGTATCAAAAATCAGATAGATCATGTTTATCCTTGGTAATTACTAATATCTTTATCAATTATAGTAAGGCAATATAATTCACTTTATATACAGTATCTCCCTACTGCCAATCCCTTTAATTTAATTTGCAACACTTTAGAAGGTACTACAACAAAATATAAATACAAACCATGATCACAAAATAGCTCAGGAGGAATAAAAGTCCCTGTAAGCAAGATCTTACTGTTTGGCCACCATATAATACAAAGGAGACATGCTGCATTCATCATGATCAATTCATTTTGAACTGTGATTCACTGTACTTTACAATTTATTGAACGGTCTGAAAAGAATCTTCATTTATACGGATATTTGTCTTTTTTTGTCTTTACCAGCTGTAAAGTTTTTTTGATTTTAGAAGAGCTTTTGCTTTTTAGTCGTAGTTAAGTTAAGCCCATGCCTTTATTTAGTTTATTTGCAAATCAACCATTATCTCAAACCTGTTCTTATATTTCATGGAAAATGATTTTCTTTAAGCAGCTTTAGACAACTCTGCATTAATGCCTGCTGATCCCCTCTGAAAGAACTCAGCTGTAAGATTTAGTAACACTCACTTGCAGGCTCAAAGGAGAAAGAAACAATCTTGTCAGACTAGAAAAAGGAATTTGGAGGCATCAGATAGAAGTATACCTGAAGCACACGTTTCTTACTAAAAGTTTCAGAGCAATACTAAAAAAAACAAAGCATAAGCAACTGGAAAATGTTAAACAAGTGGTATAGTACATTTGCTAAAAATCTTTTTAAAATATATAGATAGCTGAAAAGGGACCAGACTGCTGCATTCAAGTAACAAAGCAACACTTTTATTCACTCCATTCAAAAATCATGGAAATACAGGTCATCTTGCCAACCTACCTGTGCAGTACATATTAGTAAATTTATGGGGGTCACAACGGTAAAACAACTGCAGCTGCATAAGGTAAGAATTAGACATATTGGATGAAAGATGCAAGGGTCTGTCAGGAGTCCAGAAAGTCACTGACCTTTTATACACACCCACTAATTACAAGCAAACAAATCACAGGTGAAGATGGTTACCTTTAATAGCCATTCTAACCCTTTTGTGTGTTAATGTTATCAGGCCAAATCACCAGGGTATGCAAACTTTTGATCAGGGTCCTTTGGGTAGTTTGTGTAGTGATGATTATTTAAAAAAGAGTAAACACAGTTGTTTGACAATAAATGGCTTCAGCCAACGACTAACCATGAGTGAAAGTAAAGTTTTTGTGTTATCCTTCATATTATCTGAAAAATGGTTACGAAATCATAAATTCTGCCAGGATATGTAAATTTATGAGCACAACTGTAGCTACAAAATTGTTCTACATGTTAAGTGGTGTCTGGATAAATGGCCCTCACTGACTATTTATTGGCAGAACCCAGCATATGTCAGGCCTATATCCTGTTCGGGTCCTAAAAGAACTCTTGAAGCTCAGCCCTATCACAAGTTAAAGCATGCATTGGGTCAATCATACAATATGCTTATAAGCTGGACTGTACTAAAACACTGATTTCAAGCAAAGTGGTATGCTTAATAATAAGAAAGAATGAGATCAGGGAGATCTTCTAAAATGTTTGCAAAAAAAATATTTTAGGGAATAAAGTTTGTATTTTACTATGCAGCTACCGCATTTTACAGGATTAAATTGATTAAATTATCCGGTCCACCCAAACATCCATTTATACTGTATATTTAGAATATAACCTTACATGTAAGATTTGATTAGCTGCCAACCAGTTCTAACTGTAAGACCATGAAACAAACAGAAATGCGTTAGTTTTAGAAATCACAGAATTGAATGGATTATCCCTGAATCCCGTTCTGGTGTTATAAATCTGTAACAGGATATGAGAGTCATAAAAATGGCTTACATGCTTGACAGTTACAGTATGTAGGAAATTACTTGAAAATGAAGCTATATCATTGTACAACTGTTGTTTTTCTTAGTGATCCTGAATAAGTTTGGCTGCCAGACTCCTAATTTATCATTTATTTATATACATGATCAATACATAGTTTACAGAATGGCAACCAGGTATATTATGTATTTTCATACTTTGAACTGACTTTGCCTTCTCAAATTAATATTAGAAAAGCTGCCCCTGGAAAAGTAACTTTGAACTTGACACAAAATGTTAGTTTATTTTTTGCAGTAATATGAGTAGTTTAAGAAAAGTCTTACCTGTGACAGCTCATTAACAAAGCATTCTGTTCATAATCTGTTCCTTTCTTTGTTGGGACAAATGGGCTCATCCAAACCCAAAACAAATCTTAGTTCTGATTACATATCTTCTTGTACTTTTTTATTAGATCATGACAAAGATTGAAAACTGGCACTTGATAAAGAGCTTTTCAGCTTGAAACATGTCGTGCTGACATTACAATAAAAGTCACCCTTTTGCAGCAGATTCGTCTGAGCATTTGTATCCATACCTACCTATTTGAATCTATTGAAGCAGCTTTTGGATGGAAGCAAGGTGTGTTGATGCGAAAGAAAACCATTAAAGAACAAGTAAACGTCAAATTAATGTACCTTAGTCCCTGCTGCAAGTCTGCTCTGGTTCTGTGTTATCAGCAGCTTGTTTCCCCTTCTTCCTGGTGCAGAGTGAAGCCCAGCCCCTTAGCTTTCTGAGCTGACCTTATATCTTGGACTAGTCCAGGATATCATTTGCATACTATGACATAGCAGAGAGCAGTGTGTGTAGCAGCTTTTGCTTGGGGAAACTAGCTTACTAATGAAACACTGGCTCCCTCTTCCTCTCTATTGTGGAACAGCAGCAAATGGACTGCTCAGTAAACTAAGGGGCTGGGCTTCACTCTGCACCAGGAAGAAGGGGAAACAAGCTGCTGATAACACAGAAACCAGAGCAGACTTGCAGCAGGGACTAAGGTACATTAATCTGGGGGGCTGTTTAGAGCAAATTTACAGAAAGAAAAAGAAAAACATTTACTTTTCCTTTAAGGAAAATCGTTACCATACTTCTCTGTGAAAGATTGAAAACTGCCCATGTGCCAAGTATGATACAACAGAAAATCCATGCTCCCTATGGGCACTGTAGGATATTGTGCTTGGTGTACTTGAGCCTTTTCCAGTTTATTATTAGAGTACCTATTTGCTTTCTGTTGCACAAATCTATGTGTTTATAATATGACAATCATGCCTTTTCAATGCTCTCTCTGAGAAGGATCAACTCTGTATGTACATTTCCCATGAAATATTCTGCTGTGTTAGGTCATTGACATAGGTACGTAGATGCTAAATACAGGGTCCTGCTGCACCTTATGTCCACTGGAACTCCCTACTTTGTTTGTCTGAATGACATGCCAGTTAGGGGACAGGTTATGGCATGATCAGTGGTGTTGCAGAAACATAAACGGAAAACACAGCTCAATGTTTTATTGAGGATCCAACAGGCAAAGTCCAGAAGTAAATTAAAGGTGCAGGGGTCCATTGGCATCCCATGCTGTGTAGCATAGAGGAGAGGAAATCGGAGCACACCAGATCATTTAAAAGTTTGTGTCTTTATACATTAAAATACACGCATGTAGTGATGGTCGAATCTGGGTCGTTTCGCTTCGCCACATTTTTCACGAATTTCTCAAGAAACGGCAAAAAATATAAACATTATGTACAACACAGCAGATAATATAGGATTATTGGGTTTATG
Organism: Xenopus borealis; assembly: GCA_024363595.1. NCBI lineage: Eukaryota > Metazoa > Chordata > Amphibia > Anura > Pipidae > Xenopus > Xenopus borealis. The sequence continues at coordinate 120,153,462 of CM044433.1, read as the reverse complement.
TTATAATAATAATAAGTTTGCAGTGTGCAGTAACCTATAGCAACCAATCAGCATGTAGAATTTATTGGTCACCTGTTTAAAAGCAAACATCTTATTGATTGATATGGGTAACTGCTCCTGGGCAAAGTTAGTGCCTTTTATTGCATTTGAGGTAAGAAGCTTGTTCTTTGTTGAGCTCAAATCTGCCTCTGAAATGTGAGCCGTAAGTATGGTAAAAAACATTCCCTGTTTAAAGTCCCTTCGAGGGAACACAAACCTATGTTAGACAAACTAAAGAGATTCTGGAACAACAACACAAACTTCCTAGTAAACCAGTAAAATGTATATTTACTGCTGATTTACGCCATGTTGTAAATATTCATAAGATCATTGTCAAACACAGCTGTTCCAGTACCACTAAACTGACATCAGTACTGTGCTCCTTTACCTTCGATCTATTCTACTGTAATACAAAGACCATATAATGGCATTGCCACACTGCTTGCTAGCCAAACTAGGAACACCAAGATCTAACTGGGATTCCTCCTTTCTCTTTTAATGGTGGCTGAAAGGTGCATTTGGTTTTTTTATTTGCTACTTTCTGCTACTAGATATCTTGCTTTACTGTGTTTCTGAATTATAAATAACTCTGTGACTTCCACTTATATTTTCCCAGTTAGTGAACTGCAGTCATTATGAACCACTTTCTATATTTGACTTTCAGTTATCCATTACCTGGTTAGGCTATAAACTGTCAACAGCAGGTACCTACTGTTATTGCTCTTGCATTGTCTGCCATTTATTTGCAATTCCCAGTTAATTGGCGCTTGCTTTTTTAAAACAGTTTGCAGCTGTTATTTGCTAATTATGTTCCTGTCAGAATCTTGCAGGACCTAATTTCATAAGGCTTTAAAATCATACGTACATTGTGGCACCACATAAGAATAGTAAAATAATGGAACATGATAATTAGTCCAAATACGGTTAAATCCTAAGTTAATTATGCCATTCAAACAAAAAAAGGAGTTTATTTCTACTACTCATATGGAGCATATGCAGGGTGCAGTATACTTTTTCTGCACCTGTTCAGTAGCTACACTACTGTGGTATGTTGATATGCATGTGTATCCTTCATTGCCCATAAAATATCAACCATTTTTCACATAATACTACAAAAGCAAAACATATTAGTTAATAGGGGGTGTTATAGAATAAGTAAGAAAATGGAGACCCTGTGTGCAGTGTTATATAGTGTATAATAGATCTCCAAATTCACTGGCTGGGCTCCAAATATGCCTAGGTCTCACTGCATTAGTTGTAGTTTCATCCCTCATAAAAAAAATGTATAGTTAAGATACAACATTAGATCCAGAGATTATGCAGTGTTGACATTTTAAGAGTACATTTTCTGCACATGTAAATAAGAGCAGGCAGATTTTATTCAAGATTATCATTATTGTGGTTTAGCCTTTAAAGATTCATGGACATTAAAACACAAGTGTAGACAAACTGAACCAAAAGACAGACGGTTCTTTTAGTGAGAAAGTAACCTAGTATTTCTGAGGCTGATCAGTCCTGTGGAAGATAGTTTCAACAACTTTATGACAGAAAAACTGACACACCAGGAACCCTGCAACCCTCTACATGAGAAAATCCACTCCCAAACTGGGGTTTTGCCCAAAGTGGGACAAGATTGTAGCATCTCTCCCCACCCATTCAACCTGGAACTGAAGGGAGAAAGATGCAGAGCAGGAAGGAAGGGACTGTAAGGGCCAGATTTACTAAGGGTTGAAGTGAAAATCTGAATAAAATTCGGATTTCAAAGTAATTTTGGGCTACTTCGACTATGGAATAGCCTAAAATTCGAATTTTTTCAAAGCGCTGTCTCTTTAAAGTGGACCCGTCACCCAGACACAAAAATCTGTATAATAAAAGTGCTTTTCAAATTAAACATGAACTCCAATTTCAAATTTTCATTAAAGCATTCAAAGCTGTTTTAAGCTCATTTAAAAATCTCAGCTGTCAATCAAATATTGTCTGCCACTCCTCTATGCCTTAGGCATAGAGGTGGGGCAGATAATTACTTTCACTTTCCATTCAGCACTTCCTACATGCCACTGCTCCCCACACATTCCCCCAGTTCTCTTAACCATTTAATTGTGTAGCCAGGACATGGGGATAGACATCGGGTCCCCCATTCTGGTGCACAAACAAGATTCTGAGATGATGCAAGGCTTGTCTTAATAACAGTGTCCACAAAATGGCTCCTGCCTGCTTGTTATAATTATAAATTCCCAGACTGAAGAAAACAAGATTAAAATAATTTATATAGTGTAATTCATGTTCATTTTGCTTGACTAATGTGATAAAATATGATTTTGAATATTTTTTTTGGGTGACGGGTCCACTTTAAAATCCTTCAAATTCAACTATTCACCACCTTAAAGCTGATGAATTGCCATTGTAGCCTATGGGGGAACCTCCTGGTAGCTTTCCTGAACATTTTTCTAAGTTCTGGAAAATCTAATTTATTTTGGAAAATCGTTCGAATTCGATCGCAAACCATCCTATTCAATCGAAATGGTCCATTTTCGATTGAAACCCCCCCCAAAAATTTGATGGTCAAATTTTGAGTTTTTTTTGCATTCGAAATTCGACCCTTAGTAAATCTGCCCCTTACAACTGTCAACAAGTGACTATAATTTGTTTATTCAGACTTCCCCCAAAATTGTACCACTGGAATAAAAATATATCAACTTCGGTTTAGTACAGGGGTGTCCAAACTTTTTGCAACAAGGGCCAGATTTGGTGAGGTGAAAATGTGTGGGGGCCGACCATTCAGGGCTGAACTCTATGGATGATTTGCACGTGATCTGATGTGCTGAGCAAAAACAGCCCTTAGCCTGACATTATTTGAACCATTATTATTAAATTGGCATGTTGCTGTTAATCAGCTGTGTGGGGCTATTTAGGGTACAATATATTTGCCCTTATCACCTTGTGTGTTGCCCTCATTCGTAATTAATTAGGAAAAACAATACTGAGGGCAAATTAGTATCTGAAGCCCTGGAATCTAGGTTGAGACAAATACAGTTTTAATCTGGCATTTTATCAAAATCTAAAGAAAATATCAGGCAAAATGTTATGAAAAATGTTCCCTTTAAATAGACTTATGATTATATTTTTATTACTAACTGGACAATGGGCAGAGTCCCCCTCCTACATATGTCCTTTGTGACATGATGTTTCCCCGGGAACCGAGCATTTCAAGCTGGGCCGCCTTTATATCCATCCTAGGCCGCAAGAGTTAGTCAACTATTTACCAAAATCTGAGTTTGGGAATTTAAGGGGTTTATTTATCAAAGGTCGAATTTTGTAGGTTTGCAAGCTTTTCTAGACCTCAAATGAACTTGAATTAACTCGCAACTCAAATGGTTTCTAATTTAAGAAAAAAATCATATTTAAAAAACTTAAATTGTTGTAGTGGGGTTGAAAGCTCAAATACTTGAATTGATAGAATTTTTCTGCAAAAAAACTCGAATCTCGAATTGCCTGAGTTTTCAAGAAAAAACGTCAGAAAAAAATTCATGATCTCAACAGGTTTTAGATTATATATTTTTTTGGATTTGAGCTATTTCTAGGGTTGGGCTAAAAAACTTGGATTGGTGTAGTAGGGTTGAAAAAACTCAAATACTTAAATTGATTGATTTTTGGCAAAACAAAGATTATGCGAATTGATTGAGTTGAAAGAATTCATGACCTCGACAGGTTTTAGGGTGGTGGCACACATAGCTACTTGAGGAGATTAGTCACCCAGTGGCAAATCTCCTCTTCTTCAGGCAACTAATCTTCCCTAACTGCCTTCCCACTGGCTGGAAAATAATTCGCCGGCTGGATGTCACTCGGATCACTTCAGTTTTAAAAGTCGCCTGAAGTTTCCTCATGAGGCAACTTCAGAAAAATGAAGTGAACTGCTGCCACCATATTTACCATTTTTACAAATCTTTACCATTTTTCATTGATTTATAATTGATTGTTGAATTACACGACTCATGCATTGTAAACTCAAGGAATTTTGAAATCTCATTATTGGATTTTTCATGATCCATCCGTTATTTTGATATGATTAAGTGCCATCTTATAACAAAATGTGTAAGGCTTTTGCCAGAGCCGTTTTTTTCTCTCTGTCAATGATTTATCCTGTTTCTCCATCTGTTGGACGCTTGTAATCTTAAACAGCTACACTGGTTTTGTGCTCTCCATACTACACATTTATTCAGTTAGTTTCTATTGTCTAAAAATCCAAAATTACAGCTTACTTGCAATCAAATAAATTGTCTTGAGCGCTCTTAATAATAAGATATATTGATTAGTTCAATAAATATGTTAAAAACAACTATATCTAATCTAATCCAAAATGTCCCTAATTAATATACAGCACTCAGCCATTACAGAAATGTATGCGTTTGCAGGTAACAATTTATCCAATATGTATTCCAGAGTTTTAAAGGACAGTGTAATTGAAGACAGAAGAATAGAACTGCTATAACAAAGAAAATGTAATTACCAAAATTGTAACAAGAGCAGGAGATACCACAGGAAATTAAATAAAGCTTTGCACTGTAGAATAGAAATGTTCGTAGCATTCATCTAATAGTGGCTTTATTGAGTCACACAAAAGATTTATAATGGAAATGGCAGCAATTTATGATTGTTTATACTTTTAACTCCACACTGCACATTCCTAAAATATGCATATTTTAAATGTCAGTATTAGTATTATGTGTTGGGTTTACCAGTTGGCTGCCAATCCTATATTTAAGCAAAAAATGGATCTGCCCTTGCCCTTTTTCTGTACTTTTCTTGAAATTTTTGCAGCCCCACTGATTTTAAGTGTCCTTTAATTAAGGGGGATCTCAAAATTCCATTTAATGTATATCTTGCAGTTATGTTATTTTTAAGCATGTGCATAATCTTGCTTTTATCAACAATGGACCTCATTTACCAGTTTCCCTTCCATATTTGCAATTTACTTAACTCTCTGTGCAAAAAAGCAACAATCAATGTACAGGATTTTAGTACTTTAGCATCATCAATAAAAAAAAAGAGATAGACAGTGTTTACACTGCCAACCACAAAGTCATTTATTAACAAATTAAATAACAAAGGACCCCTGCGGTAACCCACTTACAATACTTGTCCAATAAAAAATGTTCTTTAAGTACAAATATTGTGTTCCAAGCCAATATTCCTTAATTTACCCAGTAACCTTCTGTGTGGTACTGTATCAAATGATTTAGAAAAATGTAAGTAGATCGCATCCACTGCCACTCCAAGTATTAGGATTCTGCTCACCTCATCATAGGAGGCAAAAACATTTATATAGCAACATGTATTGTGCATAAAACTATGGTGGCACAAACTCATGGTAATATGATTCAAAAAGACACAGTGACATTCGGCACACTAAGCGGCAGATTTACTAAATTTGTGTGAATGGTTCAAAATTCTATCGAATTTTCAAAAAGATTAGAATTTTCAAATAATTTTTGTGGGCACTTTTATCGTTCGATCAAATTTTTCCTATTCGATCGATCGAATTTAGTTACAACCCTTCCAATTCGATATTCGAATTTGAAGGGTTAACATTCGCCCAAAATTCGATGGTCAAATTCGAGGGTTAATTAACCCTCAAATTTGACTAATAATAAATCTGTCCCTAAGTACCACTAAATAATGGTACAGTAACTATTTGCACATTAACTCTATGCAGCTAATGGCACAGTGATCCCAGTAACTAATCCCGCAGTGAGTAAATAATGGTACAGTGCCACTATTAGTACACTGACTGAATGAGTGTAAATGTCTGCTTTTGTATTATAACGAAACATATAATTTGAGAAATAAAATGTCTTTAATCAATTACTTGCAATGTACAAAGTGTGATCTGCTGATAAAAGATAACACACAATTCTTAAGAGACATTTAAAGCAGGAGCGTTAGAAACCTAATACACAATATATAATTTGTTAAAGCAGTTTTGTTTGAGACACAGGCTATGATCAAGTGTCATTTTGGCACAAAAGAGATGTTTTCTTAAAGAAAATACTTTTTCTTCTCTCTTTTTTTCCAAAAAATGCAGCATGTTTACAAGTGTTGTCAATACAAAACAATACAAAATGCGTGTTTCCCACCTAGGGTAGAAAAGAAAACAATACAGCCCAAAGCTTGTGTCTCTTTATATTTGCAGCACAACTTGCACTTGAGTGTTTCTGGGCATGTTGGCATGGGATTATATGTATATGCTTCTCAACTGTTATTTTTAAGCACAATAAAATTCTGAGCCAGGTAAAGGGCACAAGTAGATGGTTGACGTGAACCTTATACTCTTTCATGTTAAATGAACAGTTTAGTTTATAAATAAAAACTCGGCAAATAGTGCAAACTAAAAAATATTTCAAATATATTTAATTAGTCAAAAAGTCTATAAAGGCTGGAGTGACTGGATGTCTAATATAATAATAACTACAATAGTGCTAGCCCTAGGCTTCAGGCAAATTGGACACAAGCATTTAGTGCATCGCATATTACATTCGCATGTACTAGCTTGTTCATATTTTTGCCCCTAGTGGAAGCACACAAAATTGTTCAGTAAAGGACACCCTGAGACTTTTGCTTCTTCTAATAATTATAATATAAACAAAAATTGCTATTCACAAGGTTGCTTGCTTTAGTACTGTAAGGGACAGATTTACAATTTAAAATTTACTAAAGCCCATCGATTTTTTTAGGCCATTTTCAATCGAATATGGGAGTTTTTGATCGAAAACAGACATATTTGAATGAAAAAAATTGTTCGAATCGTCTGAATCAAAGGCTGCAATTTGTGTATATATACAACCACTGCAGGTGCAATTTTTTGTCTATATTATAAAATCATGTGAAAATAAAAGACTGAACATGGTACTTTGTGGGAGCCAGCAATTATGTTGGAATGCTGAGTTAGAACATTGCATTGTGTATGAAAGATAAAATGATCATTATTGTTTTGTTACATAGAACATCAAATTTAAATCCATGCAGTGTTCTCTGTCAGTAACACAACTGTGTTGTCCTCAACATATTATAATCTATTTCATAATCCTTTTGATAAACATGCTTTGTAAAATCATTTTTTGCCCATGTTTTTATAAATGCAATTAAAATGAAGTTTAGTTACTGAAAATATGCTCAATACTAAACATAAAGAGCAGCTTCTCTGCTGTTAAAGAGTTCCCAACATATGGGAATGTGCAATTAATACAACAGCTAAATGAACAATAACAGTCGTGCTCAGTAGAAATTACTCTTTTAATCATATCTGTATCCCAAGTGAATAGAGAGTCCAATTTAGGCTTTAAGGCTATTGAAATTTAATGTCTAATTACATCTTCTGTTTAAAAGTTATTCTCTGCTATATTAATGCATGGTGATGCTAATGTGTTTGTGCCTCCTGTCTCTAATACAGCATGACGCAAATCATAATTACATACATATTGCAGAACATGTATATTTTAATGTAATGACAAGATTTTGAAAGACACCTCATTCAACCCAGATATATAACAATAAATTATGTTCATGATTTACAGTGTTCTGAGATTATTTTGTATCAATCAGTCGTTTGCTTCTTCTAGATTAAAACTTTAGTTAGAATGATAAAAACAAACACCTGGTTGTTGATATGAAAACTGAGACACAACAGTTTATCTTTGCATCTGTCTGCTCTGTCTCATAACTATAATGGAAATAGTTATTGATGCATTTCTTTTCACTTAAATTATGTAAAATGTTTATTTTGTAATGCATAGGAGCTGGAGTATTAAAGATATGGGATCTTTACGCAAATGTGTAGCACCACACCTTAAGGCACATTTACATTTAAAATTTTAACATCAATATGGATTTATGCTAGCTTAGTTAACACTAAGGGGCAAATTTATCATTGGTCGAATTTCGAATTGAAAAAAATTCAAAATTCGACCATGGGAATAGGATGTGAAGTAAAATCCTTTGAAATCTTAGGATTTTACCGCAAATTTCATTGGTCGAACGATTGAATAGGAAAAAATTTGATAGATCAATTAATCTAATTTTTTTTATTTGATCAAAAATAATGATACCCAATTCAGTAGCGTTGATCTGGCGAACTAGGTGGTCAAATAAAAATTTAAAGGGGAAGTACTTTGACCATTGAATATTCAAATAAAATTAAATTTGAATATTCAAATTATTCGAATTCGAATATTCAAATTATTTTAATTATTCGATTTGAATATTCGATGGCCGAATTTGCCTAATTTGCATATCCAAAGATTCGAATTCAAATCTTTATGAAATTCGATCAAACTTCGAATTCTTCATGTGAATTTAGTAAATCTGCCCCTAAGGGTTTACTAAATTCGTGTTAAGGATTCGAATATTCGCTTGAATAGTCTATTTTCGATTGTGTGACTATTCGAATATGCAAATTAGGTATTTTCGACCACCGAATTTGAAATATTTATTCACATCAAATATATCGAATAAAAATATATTTGATTGTTCGACTATTCGCCAGTTGAAGAACTTGCCCTTTAAATTTTTATTCAACTGCCTACTTCGCCAGATTGAACCTACCGTATTGCATTAGAAGCCTATGGGAAGTCCCCATGTTTAAAATTTTATTCAACCACCTACTTCACCAGAATCAAGCTACCGAATTGGGAAGCATTACTTTTGAGTGATTGAATTGCGGTAAAATACTTCGATAGTCGAATTCGAAGGATTTTACTTCACATGGTCGAAATTTTTTAAATTCGAAATTTGACCAATAGTAAATCTGCCCCTTAGTATGTAACCTCAATGTGGCATGAAATTCTATGCATGTGCCACACTCAAAGTAAGGAGACGGGGTCATAATGAATGGGGGGCTAATGCAATATCTTAGCTTCAGAATGGGAGTGCTGGTAATGCAGTGATTTAAAAACATGCAGATAGCATGTGCATTAATATTGATTTACATTGCCCTTTGTGACGTAAGATTTCAAATGTTGTCCTTTCATAACTGTTTATGGATTTGGGGAAATAGAAAAGGTAATTGGGTACTTAAAATATATACTTTTATATGGGCTGCAGGGTTGTGCAGGAAGAGTATACAGTTTCCTGGAACTGATACTGTTTTTTTGCCCATTGACTTTTTAGGAAACAGACACAGGAGACTGCCTACCTCGTTTATAGTAGCCCAAACAAATAGACTCAAATTGTCTGAAATTGTAACCCTCTGCACTTTAGATAATTAATAAAGGTGATTCTCATAGAGGGCAAAATAACTATTGTGCCAGTATGACTGAGCTCCACTGAGCTAGACTCACAGCACAGGTAAACAGACTGACTTACTGTATGTGTACCAGAAAATATGCACTTTATACAGCTATAAATTTATGTTAAATTAAGCTAAATTTTAAGGTAAATTAAGGAAACATTTACAATAAAATTAACTCCAGGCCTGTGGATAAAGGCAGTGGGGTCCATACAACATTATGCTAAAAATCGAGCAGAAAATAAGAAAGTTGTATTCTGCTCCCAAAATAGTGTTACAGTTTATTTTTGTGTACTTAATAAGATAATACTAACTAAATGTGCTGCATAATGTGTGTAATACATAATACATGCCTGGACCATGTGCCTTGGAGTTGCCCTGTGAAATAATTTAAAAAGGGAAAACCCTAGTTAGAATTTGCTATTTCTCCTTGTACAGTGTATACAAGTTGTACTATTTATAACACTGCTGTTATTCTAGGCTCTGTTTTCCTAATGGAGTTTCCAACATTAGAACTCTAATGTATTTGTTTATCCATAACTCATGAGAGACCAGTTGAAACACAGCAGTACTGGATAAAAAGTAAGATGCAGTTTATGTAGATACAAATAAAACCCACATGTGCTGGCAACAGGGACCTTGATCTTGAGGATGGAAGATGAGTTCAAAAACAAATTTTTCAAACTGAGCTTGTGATCACCTTCACGGTGATGTTAACACTTACAGATGTGCCAGACTAATTAACACTCTATCTACTTAAGACACATTTTAAGCAGAAAGTATTTTTTACAGCATCACAACAACATTCTCTTTCATATTCAGATTCACTTTGTGAGCACGTTATAAAACAATCTAACAAAGAAGTCAGCTTGTTTAAAAAATGCTCCAGTGCCCCAAGCATCAACAAGCAGTAGGTAGGCAGGCAGACAAATAGGAGGCCCTATAGTCCTCTACAATTTCATTTAGAATTTTCAGTTACAGATAGGGTTGCCACCTTTTCTTGAAAAAAATATCGGCCTTCGTAAATATTTATCTTTTTTTCCTATTAACAGCATTGGGATCAACCACTAAAAATACCGACCAGGGCAGTAAAATACTGGCCAGGTGGCAACCCTAGTTACAGACAAAGTATTATGATGGCAACATAAAGCAGAAAGGAAAATGTAAGGAAGTAAAAGGAAATCACTTGATTTGTTCCAGACCATGGTATTTTGACCTTTAAATTTACAAAGGCTTGCCTTGAATTTTTGTGATGTAACAAGTTAATGGGGTATTAGATATTATTGCACTGAATGCTAGAAAACACTAAGGGGAATATTTTTTTTTATCTTTGTGTTTATTGTCACACTGGTTCTGGATGGCAAAATAAAATGTTGTGAATTGGAAGGTCAGAAAAAAAATATATATATATCACCCCAAATATACACTGTTTAATACAAAGGATTTACACTAGTGCAGTGCAGTGTTGCCCATTTAAATCTAACATTTTTTATGTCTGTTCCAGTACCTGCAGCATGACATTTCCCATCTCTTCCTTAAAGCAATTGTTCATTTTAAAAATAAAAACTAGATAAATAGATATGTTGTGCAAAATAAAAACTGTTTCTAATAGTTAGTCAAAAATGTAATGTATAAAGGCTGGAGTGACTGGATGTCTAACATAATAGCCAGAACATAACATAATAGCCAGAACACTACTTCCTGCTTTGCAGCTCTTTTGGTTTAGACTGATTGGTTATCAGGCAGTAACCGGACAGTGACTTGAGGGGGTGGGGCCACATGGTTCATAACTGTTTGTTTTTGAATCTGAGCGGAATGCTGAGGATCAATTGCAAACTCAATGCACAGTTATGTCCCATGTGGCCCCCTTCAAGTTGCTGACTAACTCAGAGTTATAGACCTGAAAAGCAGGAAGTAGGGTTCTGTTCTTTTATATTAGTCATTCAGTCACTCCAGCCTTTATATATTTGTGCCTAACTAACTATATTAGAAATTTTTTTTATTTTGCACAGCCTATCTATTTAGCCAGTTTTTATTTCTACACTGAACTGTTCCTTTTAAGGGGTAGTATACTCCTAGTTCATCATTATTACTGTAGACTGAAAAAAATTCTGTGGGCTTTATTTCTTAAATGTAGACATTTTTGTTCCTTCACGTTTGCTCCTTGCAAGTGAAATAATTGGATCACCTGTAAAATATACAGTGGGGAAAGACATTTTAAAGGTTAACCATTTTGCCTTTTAAGCTGGTGTTGCTAAACACCATGACCAAAAATATCTTAAAGAACACTTTGTTTTTCTCCATAATGTTTTTTTCTTGTTTTAAAAAAAGTTGCATTTATATTACATTTAACATAGAGATTCATATTCTCTTTGGCTTAAGGCAATCATTTTACTTTACAATTGGAACTGCTTCCAAACCACCATTACTATAGCCAAGGATACAACTTACAAAAAAATGTTTAGCAAAACATTTTGGCACATGGTATTCTGCACAGATTCCACTGAAAACTTGTGTTTCTTGGTATCAGTGACATTTGTCCTAATGATGTGTTGAGAAGCAATGACATCTCAATCATAGCCTTAACCTCACTTCAGAACCTTTGCTGCATTCTCTGATCTGAACCCATTTAACTACTCTTCTGCTCGATTCTTTGCTACCTAATTTTTTGGCTGTCTAGCACCTATAAACTGTGGAGTTTACTGTATTGACACCAAGGAAAATCCCCAGCTAATGTGTGGTACTTGTGAGTTTACTTCCACTTTATCTGTTCTTACCTGGCTTGACACTCCCTGTGCAGACTCATTTATAAACCAGATAACCCAAATTGTTTTGCTAAAACTATTAAAATATAGAAGCTAATAAATGGCTACCTTTAAATGTCATTTACTTTTAATATATGGCATATTTTTAAACTATGTCAAAAATGTTGACAGTATAGTATAAATATGTTACCACAATGTGAATGCTGTACCTTACCTGTTTACATTTTTTCAAGTCTTCATCAAGCTCCAGATTGTAAAGGATAACATCCACAAACAAACTAAGCAATATCTAAAAGTGTAAAGAAAACAAATCAGGTAATCTAAGACAGTTTAAGGAAATTAGCTTAAAAAAATCAATTTTTCTCTTGTAAAACTATCTGGGACTGTTGCCCTCTAACAAAGGGGTTATCCTCCATATGCTACAGTCAATGGTATCAACTGAACTGCACTACTCTAAGCATGTTGTGATGCTCAGTGCTGTTTTGGTCATTGAACAGAAATATGATAATTCACATGTTTAAACAGAGAACACATATCCAACCAATCAGATATAGGAAATGTGAGCACTCATGACCTGCTTAAATGCAAATATTCAGGAAATATTTTCAGGAAATAATGTACTTTATTACATAAACATTTAACTAATGTATTTTACAAACTTTCCTCCCTATTTCTCAGCTTTCTTTTCTGTATTGGGCTAATTGTTGCAAATTCTATTTCTGCTAGAAAAAACAAGCACAGTATGACATTTTGACAAATACTAAAAATCACGTTTGCGCACTTTTTTTTGCAAATAGAGCACATTAAAGGGGCAAAAGAATGACAATAATTAAAACCCTTTAATTAGCACTATAAAATGAGAGTAACATTTCATACATTAATAAGCATGGCAAACAATTATTAGAGCCGTTATGCTAGCAAATCACTGAAGAACCAATGCCCCTAGATGGTTGAGTATATTAATTTCTAGAGTCTAGCAGTTTTTATAATTCCAGTTGTTATAATAAGGAAAATTAATTTACATAAATGAAGCCAATTAGAAGGAGCAGAATCACTTGTATGAAGTTAAAATAGATTTAAAAAGTTATCTGGATGCTGCAAGGCACATTTCTGCTGCATGTTGCCGCCTGTTATGGTGCTGGTGACTTTTCTTTCACTTAAAGAGAGGCTGTTTACATATAAATGCTGTAATTTATTTTCTTTCTTTAACATAAAGAAAACACATTGAACATAACCTTATTTTTATTACAGAGCTGTATTTGTCATTCTTGAAGGGGTGTGGAAGTCACTGGGCTTGCCTAGTGAGTGGTCTCTAAATAAAACAGCTACAGTTGGTTTCTCATATTTGCAGCCTCCTTCAGAATTAATTCAGACCATAAGGACAATGACACATGTAGGGGAGAAGAGAAAGCCTTCCCTGTTTCTCTGTCTGTGACATCATTCCGCCTAGTTACAGGCTGGAGAGTAACCTAATTGGAGAGAGAGGGTGTGCCAGACTGTGGAGCTGTGTGTGTAGGCCCTGGATCTGTTTGTGCAGACCGTGTGACAGAGCTGATCCTAGCCTGTGGAGTGAAAGATTCAGCCGCATTCAAGACCTGTAAAGCTGTTCAAGCTGTGAGATCTGCAGGAGTTCAGAAAGAGGGTTCCTGTTCCCTGCCACCCTGCTAAAGCTTCAGAGGAGAAAAGTGCCATTGGTGGGAGTGATTCTGCAGCAGAGTTACTTGTGATTCCAGTGTGATCTGCCTCTGAGAGAAATCGGTGAGCACAGATACAGTATTGAGCCTGACAGCAAGACGGGCCTTGAGTAAGTTTTGCCTGCTCCGTGGGATGTATGCTACTTTCCAAAGGAAAAGGTACTCTGGGGAAAGGTAGCGCTACCGGGGAATAAGAGCTCTGGGGAAAGGGACATTGCATTTTGGACTGTGTGCTGTTTAACCCTTCCAGAGAAGTGGGACTGTGAAATTATAAGGACTGTGCTGAACTAACAGTTAGAATCTACTAGTGATTTAGGTAGTGTCCCATATATTCCCATACAGGTGTGACTTGTGTATTAGTTATTATACTACTGTTTATATAAAGTTAAATTTTGTTCATTGGCAAACTGTGTGTTTTATTTTTTCTAGGGGATTCCTCTGCGTTAATTTCCTCAGCGCTCCCTAGATGGAGGCACTGCGCTGTAATTCCCAGTTCCCAGTACTTTTCATATTACAAAAGGGACTCAGGGCCCCTGAATTGCCTAGGAAGATTCTATTTAAAGGGATAGTAGTCAAATTAGGGTTACACACACATATTAAGGGGCAGATTTATTAAGGGCCGAATTTCGAGGGTTAAAAACCCTCAAATTCGACCCTCAAATTTTTCCCGAATTAAAATCCTCTGAATTCGAATATTGAATTCGTAGGATTTTACCACTAATCGATATATTGAACGATCGAATAGAAATCATCCGAAGTAGCCGAAAAAAAATTAGAAAATTCTTAGTTTTTGCATTCCGATCCTTCACCCGAACTTAGTAAATGTGCCCCTAATTTAGATCTTCATTCCTAAAGTCTACTAGAAAATAATTTAAACATTAAATACATCCATGAGACAGTCTTCCTGTAATTCTGAGCTTACTGGATACCGGGGTCCAGATAACAGATACAATACATGTACTTGCTTAGAATGGCTCTATGGGAGATGACCTTCCCGTAATTTGGAGCTTTCTGGCTAATGAGTTTCCAGGTAAGAGATCCTATACCTGTACTTTCTAAAATATTAGTATCCTGCAATAATTATTGATACCTTAATATTAAAAAGCAAAGACATATTAAGATAACATTTTACTTTTAATAAAAGCAGGAAGTAATTAATACAATTTTTATTTTATTGGCAAAATAACTGAAGAACTAATGACTTGACTTTGTAATATTAATGCCGAAATTCTAGTTTTAAAGGAATTAAAACTGAAAAAGGCTCAATTAATGGAATGCAAATTGAATAAAAAGTGTATGAAAGAAACACCTAACATATATAAAAATTGTAAAAGAAGCCTATGGGAAACCCCCCATAGGCATCTGAGACTTAGTCCTGCTCGAATACCATTCGTACGATCGAAGGAAATTTTATGCTTTTTTCGTGAAATCGAACGATCGGTATCCGATCCTACAAATTCATTGAGAAATCGAAAAGCGAGTAAAATGATAGCCTAAAACAATTCGATAAGCATTCGATGGTTGAATGCTTATCGAATTTCGAATTTGATCGAGCTAATTTTGGGGAATAATAGTAAATTTGCCCCCAAGTATACAAGCCAAGCTTTACTCAAATCAGGACTTATGAAGCTACTCTCAGGCTTAACCTGAGAATAAATACTGCTCTAAGGTTTGATTTTTAATATGCTGGTTGAGGCTAAATGTTATTTTACCCCTCATAATCACTACTTCTTAGGCTTTGTTTATAATGTCTATGGGGCAAATTCACTAAAGCGCGAAAATGCGCTAGCGTTGCCTTCGCCGATGTTCGCTACACAACACAAGCCCAGGAAACCTTTAATAAATAAAATAAAGTTGTCCTATTGCCCTAGACATGTGCCCACTGAGTTGCCATTTGTTAGGATATGTGGGGGGGAAGGAGGGTAACCCTAAAAATATTTTCGCTGTTTTTAAGACTATCACCTAACAAAGGTAAAAGACGCCAGCTTTTTTGGGACTTGACCTGGCGAAGTAACGTCTAGCGTAAGAGTTAACGTTCACAAAAATGTTCATCTTAGTAAATTAGCGTAGTTAAGTCGCTTTGTCAGTGCAAATCTTCGCCTGGCGTAAGGGTGTGAAGTTGCGCAAGTCGATCTCCTTCGCTAGTGTATTTTCAACCAGGGACATGGTTAGTGAATTGCGAAGTTGTGAATTGTTGTCACGCTGGCGAATTAGCGCTAGGCTAGCGTTACACGCTAAAGTAGTGATGGAGTTTGGCAGCACTCATGTGCAGACACCAGAAAATTAGATGTTGGCAGATTTAGTTTAGTACCCTAATGATAAGAGACACTGCACCACAATCTAGATGCAACACATAAGGATTTAAAAAGGTATAATGAATATGAATAGCAACTTATATCTTTGAAAACAGAAATTTTGCTATCTGATTCTCAATCCACCCCACGAATGTTCAAGAATATATTTCTTGGTTTATACCTTAAATATTATCAGTAGACTAAGCATCTAACAACAATTTACTGTATAATTACTCCCACTCAGCTGTCAAAAATGTGGGTGGTTTCATGCTTACATGCCAAAGTGGTTATGTCTTCATTATTTGCAGGATGTTATTTTCTTAAAAGAAAACTATACCCCCTCACCCAAGTTAGGTCTCTATTAAAAG
>CM044433.1:120093204-120135175 GCA_024363595.1 Xenopus borealis | reverse complement strand
TTTTTAATTACAGACCTTCTTTGTTTTAGTTCAGCCAGACATTGAGTAGTCATGTTTGTATAGTATGCAGGAGCAACTAGTCCAGCCTTCGGATTTGGCTGAATCCTTGTGCCTGGCCAAACTCGAATCTGAAAAATTTTTTTTTCCACTTTTTACCATCCTGTCACTAATTTGCATTTGCATATGTATGTACTAAGTTAAAAGCAACTTCACCATTTGATCTCAAACCAGCATTGCTAAGGAGCACAAATCATCATGATACCAGTGATAATGACCTCTGTGTTAATTGACACATTTAGAAATCAGCATGCAAATTGGCTTAATTCTACATTTCCACATCATGCATAGCATGATTGCAGAAATCCACTTTTTAATAGAAGATATTTGGAATTGGATCTACTGAATCATAATCATCTGTCCATAATCTCAGGATTTATGTACAGAGCTTCAAAAAGGTATTTGGACTTTCTTACCTCAAAAATCTTAAAATTACTGCAAACTGTGTCTCTACAAAGGTTAAAGATTAAATACTTCTGTGTAGGATTTGATATTCAGTAAAGGAGAAAATTGGTTAAGGGCCTGAATACCTTTGCATGGCATCATACGTGAAAAACCTGCTTGGTTCTGTGACTGCCAGTTCACATAAAGCATTGTTAAAGACATTTGACAATCCATTATGAGAAAGTTAATTGTTACTGTTTATTGACAAATGCATCCTGCTATGAGATAAATGGCACATCAGCTTTCAACTCACATTTTTATTGCATTCATTTTCCTATATGGGTGAATATTTATGAGGCTCGCCACCGAGATGGGGAGGAAGGGAGGCGAAGGGTGGAGAAGCGAGGCCCCGGGCCCCCCAGTCCGACCCTGACAGCCATCCAAGAGAAAAGCAGTGCTAAAATATGTGCAGTTGAATACATTATTTCAGACTGATATTGTATGTTACTGACAAAGTACTGATAAACAAGGAAAACATCAAACTGCTGGAACCCTTTCGGATTCCTAGTTTGATATTTGAGAAATCAGGCTCTAACACTCCAGGCTAAGCATGCAACACCTTACACAGAAAAAAAAAGAATAATAATGTGTGTTAACTGAACAAATGTTACATTTGTTTTAACTTTATATTTCTTTCAGACAAAAGCAAATTAAGGTGAAATTATAGTCCCAGTCAGAACTATTAATGGACTGCAAGAATGTATCTCAAGTCCATGTCCTTGGCCACAACTTTAATTAGTAATTACTGTAACTGACTGTATTTTATTGAAATGTTTTCTTTGTCTGGCTAAGAAGTGCATTTATCCTTGTACATCTGACGTTCAAACAAAAAATTAAATGGCATCTGTGTGTAAACAAATAATAAAAGTTGATACGAGCAGCAATATTTGGAACCCAGCATGAAAAGGTTCTTGTACAATTTGCCATAGATGCGTGCTCTGCCTTGTTCACGTTGAAGTGAATATTCCTTAGAAACTGGACTATAAAAAACTGTTCCTTGTTAGTTATGAACTATAAAAATGCATAGGTTTAGAGTTAACTGCAAGAGTTATAACAGGAAACTCACCAAAGTAGCAAAAATATGATAAAGTATGAAGTAAATTGCAACAACTGGTGCCCACATATGCCCAACGGCATTAAGCGTTTGATCCATGACATCCACCCATCCTTCTTGTGTCAGAATCTGAAACACTGACATAAATGCCTGCAGGGGGTAAAAAGCAAATGTCACCAACACATGACAACTGATGTTGGATAGTTACATAAGAAACAGAACTAACTTTGTATTACAGACATTTGGCTTAAGAAGCAAAATGCAGTGATACATTCTCTGAACTAAATGACAGATAAGCACCTACTATCTGTGTAGATACCAAAACCATAACTGTGTGTTATTCAGCTGAAATAGATACTTTTAATGACTCAAGAAAAAATAAATTAGAATAACAAAATAAGTACTTAATGAATCCATAAGTGAGCATCTTAACACTGAGGTGTTATAGCTAGGATCACATGTATAAGTCAGGAGCAGGCTGCAGACTGGAGAGAGATAGAGAAGATGGTATAGAATAAAAGTGATATTTATAAAGCTGAGCATTTTGCCATCCTTCTGATTTTACACCTTCCATACCCTTTTCTGAAATATGATGGCAGAAGCCATTGCAAATTAATGGGGCAGAATAACCATACAGGGGTGCTTTTTATTGCACCATTACACCACTACTTTACACCACTTCACAGCTGGCATTATCCATAATGGTTTGAGCTATAGTTGGCACCAGAGTTTACACTGCTTTTTACTTCAGAATGTTACTCTCAGTTTCACAGTTCTACATTGTTTTGATAAATGCACATAATATTACAAGTGTATCATGGAGTAATAGGGACATTGTGTGTTGTATTCTATCCCCACTTTTTTTACAAGCTTGATAAATGTACCCCGTAGTTCAGCGGTGTTCAACCTTTTGGCTTCCCTGGCCCACATTGGAAAAAGAAAAATTGTCTGGGGCAACACATGAAATACACACGCACACTTTTGATTTGTAAAAGTAAAGAAAATGCACAGAAAATAACTAAAATACCAGTTGGCTAACCAGATGGAGCTATACACTGGAATATGTTATACCTGGATATTAAATAGACATTATTATTACTACTAAATGGGAAATGGGCATCCCCCTCCTGCCTCCTATATCCTTTGCAACACAATGTTTCCTCGGGAACCAAGTATTTCCAGCTGGGCCGCATTCAAATCCATCCTGTGCTTCATGCGGCCCTTAGGCCACAGGTTGGACACCCCTGCTGTAGTTTATTAAATAGGCGTCAGATCTTATTCATGGCTTTCAACTTACCTACAGGAGGCAAACCTTTTAGTAAATACATTTTTTTTTTACAAATATTAGATTATTTTATACAAGCCTACTCTCTTTAAATTTAGCTTCTTATGGTTTCCCAAGATACCAATGTCACCAGACACCCAAATAACCTCAACTATATCAGTCTTTTTGCCACACCTCCACAATTTTATTTTATTACACAGTTTTAACTTGATTAATGCCAACTTAGGATCTTTAGATGCTGGGGGTAGCTTAGGGCTGTTGTTAAAGGGGTGGTTCACCTTCAAGTTAACTTTTAGTATATTGTAGAAGGGACAACTCTAAGAAACTTTTTAATTGGTTTTCATTATTTATTTTTCATAGTTTTTTAATGATTTGCAATTTTCTTCTTTTTCTTTGCAGCTTTCAAATGGGGGTCACTGACACCATCTAAAAACAAATGTTCTGTAAGGCTACAAATGTATTGTTACTGCCACTTTTTATTACTTATCATTCTATTCAGTTCATCTCCTATTCATATTCCAGTCTTTTAATCAAATCAATGCAAGGTTGGTAGGGTAATTGATACCCTAGAAACCAAATTGCTGACACTGCAAACTAGAGAGCTGCTAAATAAAAAGCTAAATAACGATAAAACCACAAACAATAAAAAATGAAAACCAATTGCAAATTGTCTCAGAATATCACTCTCTACATTATACTAAAAGTTAACTCAAAGGTGAACAACCCCTTTAAATCTTTGCTGAACTCAGTTAATGCACAATAACATTCACCAAGAGCCAAATTACATTTACATATTTGAATTCTTCAGTATGACACTGGATAATTATCATGCAGTATGTTGGCACTAAGAGATATGTTGGCAATGTGACCCTGAAAAGAAAATCAATAGATATTTACAGAGCAAGATATGTGAACAAAAACTGTGCACTTCTATCACCTTTAGCAGAATCAGTCTGAAAGACAACCATCAAACTGACAGAGCAAACAGCTGTGAAAATGAGACCTCGAGAAGTATGTAAATGTGAGAATTCTCAATTCAGCTATGATACACAGCAGACTGTCAAGGTTTCTTCAGAATTTGTGCCTGGTACTTAAATTAGCTATACTTCAGCAGTGCCGAAAAAACATAAAATCTTTCTTTAAAATGGAAAAAAGAAGTATGCTTGTAGCTTGGATATGTCCTTCGTCTATTATAAAAAATCTTATTTAGTGCATACAATTTTGTCAAGTGTTTGGGACATATCTAGTACAGGTATAGGACCTGTTACCCAGAATGATCGGGACCTGGGGTTTTCCAGATAATTTTTTAAATTTGGATCTTCACACCTTAAATCTGCTAAAAAACGTTTAAATATTAAATAACCCTGATAAGATTGCTTTGCCTCAAATAAGGATAAATTATGTCTTTGTTGTGATCAAGTTCATATCTTAAGTCTACTAGAAAAAACATGTAAACATTAAAATCCAAATGTTAAAATCTTGAATAACTTAATTTTTTGTGATATTTTTTTCGATTATGAAAGACGATGAAATGGTAATGATGAAAGACGATGAAAAAGAAGCTAGAATCTGAAAATCTGCCATCTCAGACCTGATGAGGTCCACTAAAAGTCTATGGGAGAGGCACCTATCTCAAGTTAAGATAAAAAATTTGACGTTTTGGTGGTCTGTGCTGGGTTTAGCCTGAAAATCCAACTTTTTGAGGTTTTCGGGCAAAAACTAAAAAAAAATTAATGTCTCAGGAAAAAAGCCTGAATAATTAGAGCAATTTGGGAAAAAGCCAGAAAAAATTGAGAAATCTGGGTTTTCGGTTGATTTTATTGAGTTTTATCCAATTACATTGAGTTTTTTTTATAAATAAATAAGCTAAAATCAGGCATGGGAGTTTGGTCATGTTTTTTGTTATAATCAAATATGAGATAAATTTGGATTTTAATAAGTAACCCCCTAAATAAACCCAAGAGGCTGGTTTTGCTTCCAATAAGGATTCATTATTTCTTACTTTGGATAAAGAACACAGTACTGATTTTTTTTAATACAGAGAAAAAGGAAATCAGTTAAAAATCTGGATTATTCAGATAAAATGGTGTCTACAGGAGACTTTATGTTTTTCAGACAGCACCAATCCAGGATTAATTTGATAAAATGCCTTTATTGAGACACGGCTCTGACCCAGTACACTGGCAACGTTTCAGACCACCATTGGTCTTTTCTCAAGCCACCACTGGGTGGCTTGAGAAAAGACCAATGGTGGTCTGAAACGTTGCCAGTGTACTGGGTCAGAGCCCATGTCTCAATAAAGGCATTTTATCAAATTAATCCTGGATTGGTGCTGTCTGAAAAACATAAAGATTGATTCCAAACGGATTGGTGGTGGAAGCCGTGGACGTGCACCAAATTTGGAGAATTAAGAAGGGTATGGGTGCTGACAGAAAACCTTTCTGTCTACAGGAGACTGCCTATCCGTAATTTAGAGCTTAATGGATAATAGGTTTCTGGATAACGGATCCCATACCTGTATAGACTGCCACTTTTTACCTCCCCATTACAATTAGATTATAGAACAGAAATATTACTCTAACTGTAACTTAGCATTGTACTTCATCCCTAGAAAACTGAACACGTTAAAACAAATGGGCATGATTGTCTTCTTAGCAAGGACATGATTGCTTTTCAATGTTCAGATTCATATTTGTCCTTCAGAACATCTTCCCAATTAAGGGTTCTTTGACATGGGTATGTCAAACTATGTTGGACACAAATATTTTTATGAAAGAGTAAATACATGTGCTATAGCACTGCATTCAGATAACTCCTGCTCTACGAAGTGCATACTCATTGGTTTTCAGTTAAAGAGATTATAAGGTTGGCTTCTAAAATACTTATGCTAGACAGAATAGTAGTGCTGTACTCCTAATCCAAATGAAAGGTGTGCCTGAGACTACTGTGACATTCACAAGTTAATATCAATAAATACAAAGTTTTTTTTTGCAAAACAAAATGAACAAAAAAGTTATCAGTTCTCAAATACAGTCTCAGTGACAAATATAAGGCACCTTACCCTTTTTTGAGACACTATAAAGATTGCATGTATATTCTGGTACTTTCTAGATAAAAACACACCATCAGAGATACAGAAATAGAAAGATAACTACAATTTGTAGCCATGGCAACACTGAACTGGTGCTTATTCTCTGATGACAAGTAACAGAGCCACCAGGAGAAAACATGCAATTTAAAAGCATTAGTGAAAGTAGTAGGTCTAATGTTGCCAAGGACCTGTGATATGAAATGGCTATAGAGTTTAAAATCACGATTCTCTTCTAAAAGAACTATCAGATTTAAACTTCCTTATAGTGTTATAATTATAATTACATAATTTACACAAACCAAGTTGGCTCATTTTTATTTTATGTTCTTTTTTATTCAAATACATTCTGTTTAGACTTTATTTGGGTTCATTTGTTCTAAAATAAAAAATAAAAACTACAAGGAATAATTTTGTTTACAAGCTTTTTTAGTTTTTTTTGTTTGAGTGATATAGTTTCCCTAAACATTACAACTTTCTTTCTATACAGATTTATTTTAATATTGTGGTTAATGCTGTCATTTGCATAATACTTTTAATATGATTGATATTTACTACACACAGTAAATGAAAATGTAAATTTAGGAAAACAGAAACTATTAGAAATCCTACAATGCAAAAGTATAGTTGAGACCTGGGATTTGGTGACAAAACATGTACAATTTTAGGTTTGATCACTAAAGACCAGTGGCTATTTTGATGGTTTTACAAAACTGTGGTTGGGGGATGGAATGGGCAATTATACAGAATATTGTAACAATCCTTTCATTTAAACAATATGATAGTTTAGTCTTTTTACTTGAGGGATAATGGCTAAAAACATGGTACATTCATTTTGGGCATTCAGTGGGCGGCATGGAGGTAAGATGCAATTTTTATGTTAGTCATCCTTTGGTTAATGCTGTTTAAAATACATTGTTAGCAACTACAAGAATAGATCATTTATCTAAAGCCAAAAATCCTGATATTAGAGCATTGCCACCTCAAACAAGCACCTGAATGTATGAATTCTTGACTTGAGGGAACAACATTTTCTTGAAAACAAGTCAACATTCTTGGATTGTTGGTGGGAAGCAATTATCACTGTTTATTTGTGGTGTTTATGTGAGGTGCCATGCTTTTCATTACACCAATGCTGATTTAATTCAGCAGTCTCAATGATACGATTGCTGTAGTTCTTTTGTGCATTATTGGCATCTTCTCCCATCTATATGGCACTTCTTCAACAGCTGCAGAGGGCACATAAATTCATAATTTGAACAAAGAGCCAAAAAGTCTGTGAGTTGGTTGCAAAATTATGTCTTTGTAAACGGAAGCATTTTGCCACCTTAAAATGTCTTTTGTAAGTTGTAAATCTTATGGAAAAGCAAAGTCATTCCTTGGCACAATGGCTCACAAACTTATTGTGTGGCATGTTGATAGCTGTGCGTTTTCTGTTGAGAAAACATTTGTGTTTTAATTGGCAGGCAGTTGCAGACAGGTTGTGACATCTTTTGACAAAAGAATAAAAAAAGTACTCCAAATGTCACCTAACTGCTATATGTGCTATTGCTGTTACTGTCATGGCTTATCATTTGTTATCTGCAAGTGAAAGTAAACCAAATCCAGTAACACAAACGATGGTGGTAAGTAACTGATTCTTATGGATTCAATGGGATAGTACAATTTAACAAAGGAATGAATTCAGCAGTTCTTAAAACATAATTACTTAAAAATTACTACAGTTCAATGGGCAAGATATAGTGATATACTTGTATGCATTCCATAACACTAAATACTGTTTAGACAATCATAAAAAGCTCACAATGAAATGTTATAATTTATCTAAATTGGCAAGTATGGCTTGTCAAGAGACCACGGCTAATTTAAACGTATAGCTAGATTTCATGTGCAGTTCTTTTGTTTCAACCCTTGAACACAGATATATCATAATTTATCCAGGAACCTCAGAATTACAGGGAGGCTATGTTGCAATTAAATGATTACAAAATAATTAATACTTTTAAAAACTATTCTCTTTTTCTCTGTAATAATAAAAAAGTACCTTGTACTTGATCCAAACTAAGATTTAATTAATCCTTATTGGAGGCAAAACAATCCGATTGGGATTATTTAATGTTTAAAATTTTTTAGTAGACTAATAGTAAGGTTATCCAAATTATGGAAAGGACCCTTATCCAGAAAACCAGAGGTTCCAAGCATTCTGGATAACAGGTTATTTACCTGGAGTAATGCATTGGGGATAGTGATGGGCCAATTTATTCGTCAGGCATGGATCTGCAAATTCCGAAATTGTTGCACATCAAAATTGTTGAATGTCAAAATTGTCACATGTCAGAATTATGTGGACAACGCGTTGACTTGAGCGTATAAAAATTGTTGCTTGTGTCAAAATGATGCATGTCAAACTAATTTTGACGCCCATTGACTTCAATGCGTTTTGCAAATTTTTTGCTATTTGCAAATGTTGTCAGAGTTTTGCAAATTTCTCGCTGAAGTGAAAAGGGACAGATTCCCCTTTCATGAATAGGGGAGAATAAAAAAATGCTTAGCTGGGCTAAACACTGCTGATACAAGGCATTAAAAGTCATCTTGATGGATCATCACGACTGTATCCGGGCCATGACTCTGAAAGAAAGGTAAATGTCAATGCTATATTGCAGATTGTTTTGGATACTAAATCCAATACCTGTATTTGAGGCATAATTTCATACAACCGTCATTCTGAATATTTCTAAAGGTTTAATATATTTAACTAGCACTAAGAAACAATAATATCCAATAGAAAGTTTGCACCTAACTATCAATATTCTATACATTATAAAGTAAACTAAACATTTACTTTAAAAGATGTGAGTATCCCCAAAAATAATAACAAAAGATTTAAAATTACAAAAACATTTATTAGGACATGAGGACCAAAGCTTGATGCGTTTTGTGCCTCCTGGGGCATGAACTCATAAGCTAATGGCCTCATCACTGTACACTCCTTATATATAGGGAATGTGACCAATTAGAGACAAACACACATCAACCAATTACAAATTGTGGGATAAAAGGTACCTCATTTGATAAATTGCAATAACAGTGAAATGAAGCATGAAATAGGACAATATGATACAAAAGTAATAAAGAAGACAATTTGAAAAAATTAGATATTACTTTTGTATAATTTTGTCCTTGTATTATGAAATAGTTTGACTGTTATTGCAACTAGGCAAAAGAGTTAACTTTTTGTCTCATAATTTGTGTTTGGTTGATGGGTGTTTGTCTCTGATTGGTCACATTTCCTATATAAGAAGTGTACAGGGATGTGGCCATTAGCCTATAAGTAAGTGCCCCAGGAGGCACGAAACGCATCAGGATTTGGTCTGTTCTTTTAAATCTTTTGTTATAATTTTAGGGAATACTCACATTTTTTTTTGGTTTATATCATGTGCAACCTCAGACAGGATGAACTGTGAGTTATTTTCCCTTATTTTTTGTTTACTTGGGTAGTGTCTACAACTTGGTATCCATGCACTATTTATTTTGCCCTATACATTTACTTTCCTTAACGCCACTGCTAGTTTGACATGTATTAAACATTTGCATGCTTCTTCACTGGTCGATTAGTCGGCTGACTTCTGCTTTATTGTTTAGAGTCAAAGCCAACAGCAGCAAATAGTGATTTGAATAGCAATTACAAATAACTCTAAAACCACTGAAACCTAATTAATGTGTATAAGAATGTAATTTAGGATTACATTTTCTTTCATTATTAAAAAACAATTTGAATTATTGAACGACTAAATAGGAGTTCTCTTATGATGAATAAACAAGAATATTTGGAAAGAAATACGAATACCTCAAAACCTTTGAAAATCTGAATTGATTTAAAGCAGTTCAATTGGCTCAGCACAGTTCCCATTGACTTCTACCTGGTGAAGTTTTGTATTAGTGGTTTTTGTGGATTTTACACTTAGTGGCAGATTTACTAAGGGTCGAATTGTCGAGGACTATTAGCCCTCGAATTCGACTGGCGAATATTTGGCGAATAAATATTCGCCAAAATCGAATGGAATATTCGCCAGTTTTGAGCGCATATTCGACTATTCACCAGAATTGTACGATCGAATAGTTGCAGGAAAAAACGCTTGAATATTCGCCAAAATCGTATCAATCGAATGTTCGAAGTGTTCGATCGTACGATTGAAATTCGGCAAAAGACTTAGAAAAAAAAGCCTATGGGGGCTTCCCATAGGCTTCTATTGCAATTCGGTAGGTTCAATCTGGCGAAGTAGGCAGTCGAATAAAAATTTAAAGGGCAGGTTCGACTGGTGAATAGTTGAGCGCTCGAATATATATTTATTCGATCTATTCGATGCACCCGAATATTCTATATTCGATGGTCGAAAATACTTAATTTGCATATTCGAATAGTCGCACGATCGAATTGAGACTATTCGCGTCTATTCAGGTGAATATTCTAATCCTTCACACGAATTTAGTAAATCTGCCGCTCAGGGACAGATTTACTAAGGGTGGAATTTCGAATTGAACAAAATTTGAAATTCAACCATCAAATTTTTTAAGGGCTTTTTAGATTGAAAATTTACCTTTTTCATTTGAATAGGTCAGTTTTCAATTGAATAAAAATAGTTTGAATCCTTCAAATGCATCGTTCGATTCGAACGTTTCAAACGATTTTGGCCAAAATCCTTTGAATTTCAGAAATTTCCAAAAACACTTCTTAAAGGTTTCAGGAGGTCCCCCATAGGCTAAAATAGCAATTTGCAACTTTAAGATGGCGAAGTTTCTAATTTGAATTTTTTAAAGAAACAGTACTTCGATTTTCAGATGATCAAATATTATCATATTCAGTAGTCGAAGTAGCTAAAAATTATTTCGAAATCAAATTTTTTTAATTCTAAATTTTTTAATTCAAATTTTCACTTCAACCCTTAGTAAATGTGCCCCTTTTTAGCAATTTTTTTTTTTTTTTTTAAAATGGGAAAACCACACGGATTCAGGTTTTAGTCTTCTAAGGCAGGAGAAATCTTTATCAGTCGCACCACCCTTAGAACCTAGAAAGAAAACATCTATTGTGATTTTGCATTACTAATGGTCGCATTGCTTAGCTTGGATTACTACACTATTTAACAATTGAGGATCTGCAGAGCACCCAGATCTACAATTTAGAATACATGTGAATATATACCAGGATGGCATTTAAAATAACTGTTGAATAATGTTAGGCAAAAGGTTTCATATAACCTTCAGACAACCCATAATTCTACCTTATAAAAATCAGTGAGACATTTTCCAGAGAATGCTAAAAACCTCAAATTCTTGTGCTACCTAAAACTTTCCATTTGGACACATTTCAAAGGTCTGTCATTTAAAACTAACTAGATACTGTAACAATTTATTGCATGGGATCCCTGAACATTTTGAATGATCACATTCTGGTGTAGTAGTTAGCCTGTGGCTTCTCTTCTAAATCTGCCTACTGTATGTACCATGCACTGGCTGACATGGTGACTCAGTAAACACACCAGCTGATATCCATTGTATATAGCTATCATCTAGGAAGGATACATGTAAATCTTTGTTTCATATGATTTTATCATTATGTGTATGGCCAGCTTTAGTTTTCTATTTATGGAGTTTCATGGCCACCTACCCCAGAATCCAGTTTCAAAAGTGATGTACCCTGGCAGGAGGAAAGCACAATTCTTGTCCTTGAATTAATGGAATTAGTGGAATTAGCTGCTAACTTACACTACAGTTTGATCCAGAGGCAATCCTATACCCCTTGCTGCCGGAGATGGCTTGCTGCTGCTGCCCCCCCCCGCACTTACATTTTTGGTGCCTGAAGAAGTCTAGGGGGGGTCCACAATGATAGCACAGAAAAGTGCAAATGTGCTCTCTATCCTAGAAGAGCCAATGGTTTTTGCTTCTAGTTTATTCAGGAGCAACTTCTGGTTGTAGCTTTCATTATTCCTAAGCAATGACCCTTGTCCAGTAAAAAGGACTTTTCTGCTGGAAAAGCAAATTACAAATTTGTATACTAGAATACTTAATGAAATAAACTGTAGGACTGGTCAGACTAGGGGTGACGCTGATTCAATTGGCTATATTTAAGGAGATCTGTCACCCACACATAAAATTAAAAAAAAGGTAAAGGTTAGGATAAATATGAAGAGTAGTTCCAACTACAAGCAAGAGCTCAAATTTGTGTAGCAATGAACTGATGTATCCTGTAAACCAGGGATGTCCAAACTGCAGTCCCAGGGCCAAATGCGGCTCAGGATGGATATGAATGCGGCCCAGCTTGAAACGTTCAGTTCTCGAAAAAACTTAATGTTGCAAAGGATATAGGAGGAGGGGGACTCTGCCCATTGCCCAGTTAGTAATAATAATATAATAATATGTCTATTTAATGTCCAGGTGTCCCATCGTCCAGTCTATAGCTCCATCTGCTTATCCAACTGGTATAGTTTTTTGTGGATTTTCTTTATGTTTACAAATCAAAAGTGTTTGTGTATTTCATGTGTGGCCCCCAGACAATTTTTCTTCTTCCAATGTGGCCCTCGAAGCGAAAAGTTTGGACACCCCTGCTGTAAACCCTAGACACCAAATCTGCAACAGAGCTTCCACAAGGAACAGCATGGTGAAAGCCACCTATGTTTAACAGAGCAACACATCAGGTTAGCATGCATATACATTTACCAGTATGTGTTATATATATTTAAGACAGTTCTGGCTTAAAGGAAAACTATACCCCGAAAATTAAAACTTGAGCAACAGATTTATATCAAATTAAGTTACATATTAAAGAATCTTACCAAACTGGTATATATATTCAAGTAAATATTGCCCTTTTACATCTCTTGCCTTGAACCACCATTTTGTGATGGTCTGTGTGCTGCCTCAGAGATCACCTGACCAGAAATATTTCAACTCTAACTGTAACAAGAAGAAGTGTGGAAGCAAAAGACAGAACTCTGTCTGTTAATTGGCTCGTGTGACCTAACTTTATAGTTTGTTTGATATGTTTGTGTGCACCGTTGAATCATATGATCCCAGGAGGCTGTCCTTAATTTTTAAAATGGCTATTTTCTATTTACGATTACCCAATGGCACATGCTACTAAAAAGTGTATTATTATGAAAATTGTTTATTTACATGAAGCGGGGGTTTACAATTGAGTTGTTTTATGCAATATCTTTTTATAGAGATCTACGTTGTTCGGGGTATAGCTTTCCTTTAATTACACTTTTTAATGTTTTCAAACCCTTTTTAATGTGTTTGCTGTCCTTTTGATTAAGTTAAGTCAATGCCTTACTATTATAATGCCTAGTCATGTTAAAAGGGATCACTTCAGATAAAACTTTGGTAATCTCACCTATATACTATTGCTTCTCTAAAATAAGCATGTATAAATTCTCACCTATCCAAATGTCAGCAACAAGTAAAAAATTATTTCTGCACCACTTTGAAGGAACATAATTAATAAAAGGTAGATGTGCCTGAAAACAAAATGTAGTTTTAGCAAAGCAGATACATTTTGAAAGATGATGTACTTTTCATTTTAGGCTGCTTTTGTGCAGTTATAGAGAAATTGCACATTGTGGTGAATTGGCAATTAAGAGGCCTTCTCCTCATTTGTATGCAAAAACTTCAGGAATCTTGAGGGAGCGTCCAAGTTTTTTTCTGAGTTATACCAGTTATACCACAGTTCTCCCATTTTCATGGTATATTCTATAGACTGAAGCTAATTAGGAAGTATAATATCCTTCTCCTAGGGTCCTCCTCCTTTCTTATAGCAGTGGTTCTATTAATCTTTACAGCTGCATTTCACTCTATGTTCCAGTACCTTGTATACTGAATATGACACTCTCTGTGCATGGACAGTGTTGAAGAGGAGTGCAAAATATTTGTTTCTTATATAAAAAAGTAAGCACATCCTATAGGGGGCAGATGCCTCGTCTGTCTTTCCCTAGTTCTCACATTGGTATTATGCATTCACCAAGATATTCTTTCTTTGCTCTATATCCACAGTTTTCTTCCATGTTACCCTTTTGGTAGGTTTGGAGCGGATTGCTTTAGGTTATTTTTATAGTTAACATAAGTAGTTTAATCTTAAATAATCTCATGGAGAATATGTCCATTTTAATCCTCCTCATTTAAAGGATTCCTTTTCTGCAGCTTTGGATGTTAGGGATATAGCACAATAATCAAATGTATCTAATAAATGAAACTCATGAATCTGCAAGCAACTTTTAAATACTTTTGGAATAATCATCAGGAAATAATCTGTGCTCCCCCATTAATTATGTTTAATAGAACCATGTTCTTACAAGATGCAATATTCAAGGGCTAACAAATGTTATATAAGTGTTCCTGTCAGTTGTGCTGTTGACTATTATAAACAGCTTAGCAACCATTATAAATTGCCTTCAGAGTTCCACTCAAGAATCAGCTCATTACCACTGACATTTTCTTTCAGGCAACTGGCTCCCAGAATATTGTCTGACAATCTTTATTCAAACTTACACAAAAAAAGGATGTGAACTTGCAGAGTAAATTATAGTACAGTGAACATTATCTACATATCATCACAAAGCAATTTATGCACTTACCTCGGCCAGATAAAACTCATCATACTGTCTTTTAAAATTCTTTCCTTTGTAGTAATTGCTGGCAGCTACAATTACATCCACGGCAACCATGCTCAGAATAAACGTGGAAAATGGAGGATCGCATCATTTTCTGCACATAAAAAAACAACATTTTTACTGTTCCAAGTATAAAAATGGAATGGCAAAGATTTATGGCCTATTAGGAGAACCAAAAGGAAGGACAGAAAACATCAGATATGACCAAATGGGAACAAAGACTTCACAAAAACTATACGATGAATGAATGGCATATAGCTATCTCCAGAACACTACAATTCATGATATGTGTTACACATCATGGGGCACATTTACTAAGAGTCAAACTAAGAGTTAAAAAATTAGAATTTCTAAGTAATTTTGGGCTACTTCAACTATCAAATAGCCCAAAATTTGATTCAAATTGAAAAATTCAAACAAATTCAAATTCTTTAAAATCCTTCAAATTCAACACTTGCCACCTTGAAGCTGCTGAATTGCCATTTTAGCCTATGGGAGACGTCCTAGAGCCTGTCCTGAAATATTTTCAAAGTCTTAGGAATTCGAAGGATTGTGGTTAAAATCGTTCGAATCCAGCAATGCATTTGAACATGTCACGAAATACCAGAACAAATGCCAAACACCTTTGTCTAAGCTCGGCTTCACCAGTTAAGTGACCGCCTTTGGCCTCGGGAGGAGCCCTCAGCTTACTCAGATGCCACCTGGACTTAACGAGAGGTGTAAAGCAAAAGTTCTGGCTAGCACAGGGGCACGATCGTCTCACCAAGGAATTGGATTGAAAAATACCACCAAGCGGAGTAGGCAGGCCGGAACAGCCCAAGCTGCGTAGAATAGTCAGACAGGCCAGGATCAGGATTAGAGAGTTTAGAGTAGTCAGGGAACAGGCAAAAGGTCAGGATACCAGAGGACAGAGTAATCGGACAAGCCAAAGGTCAGGATTGGAGAATAGCAGGAATAGTCAGGCAAGCAAGGGTCAAACACCAGTAGATCAGACAGGAATCAATCAGGAAACACACCCAGGAACTAACAAATAGAACCTAACAACGGGCAAGGTTCTGCACTAAAAGATCCCTTTAAATAGTATTTGAATTTCGCGCCATTGCGCGTGACGTCATCACGCCGGTGCATAAACCCGGAAGTGCGCCGGCGCGCGCACCATAGGAAGACCGGCGCTGGAGAAGGAAGGATGCACGCGGCGAGCGTCCCCGCCGAAGGCACGGCGGGCGCTCCCGCGTGCACAGGGGGCAGCCGCTATACCACCAGGGTAAGCGCTATTCCTTAAAGAGCAATTTCAATTTGTTCGAAAACTGACCTATTTGGCCCATTTTCAAGCGAAAATGGCCCCCAAAAAAGATTTGATGGTAGAATGTCAAGGTTTTTAAACTTCAAAATTTTACCATTAGTAATTCTGCCCCCAAGAGTGCTATTACAAAATTTTATATAATTGGTACTTAACCTCTTTCAGATAATCAAAAAATATACTCTGGAACCTCGAATTTATGTAACAAGGATACAGGAGACATGCTCCATATTTGATGGACATGTGAGAACATACAGACATTTTTGGTATAATGTGAGATCTTTGATTACAGAGATAACAACAAAATATACCACAGTCTCGGGGAGCTATTTTGCTGAATTTTTATTGAAAACTTCCAAATGAGAATTTAGAAATTCTGACAATTTGGAGAAACGAGATGTCCCTAGGCCGGAGAAGTTTTAGACGGAAAACTCATCAACTTTGTATGTCTGAGGTCAAACTGTGATTCATACACAGTTTATGTGTTATTTCTTTTGATTATGTATTGAAACTACTCTGGGAGACATATAGATCTAATATATGTAACTACCTTTTTTTGTTTTTGCTTATTACTTGTATTATTTTGGTTCACATAATGGATTATGTTCTACCCATTATACAATAATTCTGAACATTATATACCAATAAAATGTTTGTATTACTGGAAATTACAAAGACAACAGATTTGCACTTTATCCTGATTGCTCTATTTTAATTATCAACTTTAACAGTTAACATGACATTTACAACTTTATGGGGACAGGCAGGATTATTTCTGGACTTGTGTTAAAGGAGAATTAAACCGTAAATTTAAAAAACCTACCCCCCTACCCTTCATAGACCCCCTTCCTCCTCCCCCAGCCTAGCTGCTATCCAAGGCAAATGCTCCTAAGTCTTTACTTACACTCAGTGCAGATTCTGTCCAGCAGAGTTCATGGCAGCCATCTTCCTGCTCTTCAGTAATCTTCAGAATGAGAGCAACATATCGGCATTGCTTTTGTTACAAGCGAAGTTGTGAGGATTGCTCCAAATGCACATGAGCCGGTATGCCACTTTCATAATCTGAAGATAATCTGAAGAGAAGAAGATGGCTGCCGATAGGACAGAACCTGCACCGAGGGGTAAGTAAAGAGTTAGGGGCATTTGCCTGGGGTAGCAGCTAGGCTGGGGGGAGGAGGGAGGGGGGAGTCTATGTAGGTAGGGGGGTATTTTTTTACCTTAGGGTTGAATTCTCCTTTAAAGATCTGACAGTTAGCAAATATGCACATGTGTGATATAATGTCAATGCAATGCTTTTTTTTTTTTAATCAATCTGCTTTATTGAACAGATAATCCTCCTTTCTTTTGTGGAATTAAATCGATAATCCTTTCAGTGCCCCCCCCCTCCTACATCAGAGAAGATGTGTCACACAAGTCACAACATTAAGATATAGTTTCACCTTCACCTGTCCTTTCTTAAGGAAATCATTTATATCTAGGCTGAATGAAATCTGCATATGTATGAAATGCTGACTTAAAAAACAGAACGAAAAACCACAAAATGGAATCTTATTTACTAATATTAATGTTCAAATGCACTAATGCAGTTAAAATTAACGGTTAGCTGTGATCAGTATACTACTAGTAAAAAAAAAGAAAGCAATGATCTGATTGGTTGCTCTGTTTAACTTCCCTATGGTATCTTATTATCTATCTAATCTGCCCATAGTGGTTGGATGAGGGGCAGGAGGTCATGATATAGTTGCCCAGCCAAATGTGAAGCATGATATTTGAATACATTATTTCAGACCTCAGCAAAAGTATATCACATAGCAAAATACACTTTTTTCTTAAAAAACTGTTTAACATTTCAATTAAATATCCCAAACAATGTATCACACAAGGAGAAGACTGAGAAGCTGATTTGTCAGGAGAAACAAATAGTCTTCCAATCAAATATTGCCATTATAAAATATAACATTTTTGCCTTGTTAAATATACCAAAAACAATTTTAAATTCTTTTAGATAAGCCTTACATCTTACAACCTAGCTAATAGCCATTAACAGTAATATAAAACAACTTTAACACATTTATTTAGAGCAAATGGTGCATGTAAGATATTGTGCCATTCACACTTTAGAAGGTATTCCGGAGAACCATGATGGATATTTGCTATGGTTAATGGAGCAGCCAGGAAAAGCAGATTTGAAGTCAATATTTAGCTGCCATATTTAGCTTTAAAAACAAATAAAACATAAAAAATGTGTTAACCCAACCCTATACACAGAGAATAAGGGGAAATTATGAATTTGGTAATCAAAACCCCCAACTGTTACCAACCAGCATAGTTTATATCCCTTACTACTACCCTTATACTACCCTCAGAATACTTATTCCTGATATGAAGATTATACAGATGAAGCCACTTTGGATTGTGTGTTTGACACAGAATAACTTAACTAATCTATCCCATTTAGCACAGAATATTGTGTCACAGCATCCCATCCAATTAAAGAGTTCACCATTGAAAACAATGGTGCTTTGGTATGCTAATAATAGGTTAAATGCATTATATGAGTTAAGATGACTTTAGATAACACAGTTTCTTCAATTAGCTCTGAGTCACGACGCATTTAACACACAAATCCAAGTGGCTGCATCTGTACATGCACAGATATTATTGTATTAGTGGGAGACAAGGCAACCAATATCAGCAAAAGTCTTGGATATTAGTTGTCTCATCGATCAGAGTAGAACATTTTCATCGGGAACCTGAATATTGGCAGACGGCGGCGAATTTTCGTGGGCGTTTCGCGAATTTATTCACCGGCGGCGAATCGTGGGAATTCGCCACTAATTCGAGCTAGGTGAATAGATCCTCCCATCACTCACTATGTTTAAACGGGTCCTTCTGGACATAAAAACAGGCCTGAGCATATGCATAGCAATTTTCTAGTAATATACATACCAAGTTTGTTTAAGAATGGAAGAGTTGCTACTACATGAGACTGCTTTCACTTTTATTTTCCTTTCTACATTATATATTTGTTCTTGTTCTTGAAGATGGGATATCTTTCACCAACACATTTTAATAATAGACTGGTATGCTCCATAGGTTTGTGCTGGCATGGATTGACATTCTTTTTCACATTTATTTTCTTTATAGTGTCATCATGCTAGAACTGATTTTCCCACCCTAGAGAATAATTAATTTGGTTTCCTGCAGTGCTTATCAAACTGACACCAACTTTACTTTGAGGTACAGTATGCTTGCAAATCTACTGAGGCCTAAATGCACCTCATAATCCCCATACAGAGCAGCAGCTGCTGCTGCAGCTTTTAGAAGGAGGTCTATTTATAGCATTCAAATAGTACCTTCTAATTACTTCATTTTGGTTTTATTTAGGGGCAGATTTACTATGGGTCGCATTTCGAGGGTTAATTAACCCTCGAATTCGACCTTCGAATTTAGGTTGAATTAAAACCCCTCAAATTCGAATTTCAAATTCGAGGGGTTTTAATGCAATTCGATTTTTCGAACGATTGAATATGAAAAATTTGATTGGTCGAAAAATCAGATTACATTAAAACCCCTCAAATTCGAAATTCGAATTTGAACGATTTTACGCTTTTGATCGAATTTTATTTATTCGATCAAAAAATCTTGGAAAAATCCTATGGGAGCTTCCCATAGGGATATATAGAATTTTCGAATTTGACCAATTCAAATTGAATTTTGGGCTAGTCGAATAAGCCCAAAATAATTTCGAATTTTCACTTTGAATCAATTCAAACCTTAGTAAATGAGCCCCTTACTGTTGTTTTTATGGAATAATCAATTTCAATTGATCTACAGTATACCTATCATTGGTACAATGCAGTCTAAAATAATAATATGTTCATAAAGTGGATCTGTTTATCACAGATCAATTAAGTGTGATTACTATCAATGCCATATGGGTCAATCGTATCAACAATACAGATATTGTTTGAATCTACTGGGTGGGGGATATCGCCCATAGCTTTTTATGTGATTTGATACTTCAGACTAGTCGATTTGCTATTTATTCTTTTTGATCAAATTGATTAAAGGGATTAAATTAACATCCATTTGATGCAATTGAATGGTGAATTTAATTATAAAAAGAGAAGAGGCAGGCACTCGCTTAGACCAATCTTCCAGGCAGACTTTGTGAAAACATCAGTAGTATTTATTCCAGTACATAGGGATACAGCCTTACGCGTTTCAAATCTTCAAGATACCGAATCATAGCCTATGATTAAGTATCTTGGAGATATGAAACGCGTAAGGCTGTATCCCTATGTACTGGAATAAATACTACTGATGTTTTCACAAAGTCGGCCTTGAAGATTGGTCTATGCGAGTGCCTGCCTCTTCTCTTTTACGGTTATCCATTCCCTAAGCTGAGGGTTCAGGGGAGTGCACCTGGACCACCTTTCAATACTGGTGAGTTACCTATTGAAACCAGTGTTTTCTCTACATACATATGACTACTCTACATACATATCACCATTTGATAAATCACCCCTATTTGTGGAAAAAAATGCATAGAAATCTAATCTTTCTCGACACATTTTTTATTCATTTGTGGTTTTAATCCATCATGATTTATCATATTTAAATTGAGCACCCCACTCTGTGCTGCAGTGACTTTATCATGAAATGCTGGGGTAACTGATAACAATGCTGCAGACACTATTGGAGCTGCTTTGTCATGATGAGTTATGCTCATTGTGTTCTGAAATACTGGGGACACTGTCATGAAAAGCTGGTGTCATGATGTCATGAAATGTGGGCATCGCAGTATCATATATTGTTTCTCCCAGTGTGAGGACATGATGGGAAGCTGTCTGGACAAGCTAAGGTCACTGTATCAAATATTGGTTGGCCAATGTGCCTTGAAATGCTGTTTGATTAAGAATACCTTTACGGTGGTTGATATACTGGGACTAGGAAGAAAAGGCAATACTGGATATGATGCAAGATTTATTTCCATGTTACTTGTAATTAGTAGCACAAATATTGTGAAATATTCGAACTTTTATTATATTGGTATTTCTGAATTAAGGCGAAAATGGGATCCACAAGGTTTTATTTATCATAATTTAATGCCCATTTACCTATCTTTGAAGATGGGAGGTTAAATGACATTTTCATAGCTGCCATTTGTCACTGTATCCATGCATATTTCCTACTTGATGATCTGAATGCTAATTAGTTGCTAAAGATCTAGCATAATACTTCAGCAGGTGTTGTTTTCCTTTTTAATTAATATTAATGATCTTATCTTGAAGGCTACAAACGAAATTAAACCTGCATTACTGTGTATTTTGCAAAGCTAACATTTATTTCACTTATTGCATTTTTGCCAGCCACCAATGACTATTTTATGAAAAACTAGTCACTGAAAATATTTCTTTTAAAGAAAATTCTGAATGAATGGGTATACATTTCAAATTTGTCTGATTTGACTTTCAAAAAAGGAGTTGTTTTTGTTGTCACTGTGATTTATGCAACTTGTGTAAAAGTGATATATAGCTGTTTTTACTAAATGTTTTAAAAAATCACCTTTTTAATTTGACACTGTTTTCTATTAGTATTTATTTTCCCCCCTGTAAACTGACCAATCAAAAACCACAATTTGCACCACTTAACCACCTAATATTAGATTGTGATTTTCTAAATTCTGGAATTCGTTTACTATTCTTTGTGGGTTTTAAAGTAACTTTTTGTTCTCCACTTGAAATTTAAAATGCCATCTGGTCAGGTTCAAAGACCCTGGCAATGTGAATTCAAATTAATCTGGGAGACCAGCGAATCGCGATAGACTGCAAAGAGGGGAATTGAACTACAGCAGGAGTCAAGTATCCTGAAAACTGCTGCGGCACCTGTAAGTAAAAAGTGTTTTTACAACATACTGACAGACCACATTGGTAAAGGAGATTTGAAGCTCATAGAAAAAGCTAATGGGCTGCCTCTTATGCCATTTCACAGTTTATTTGCTTTTAAACTCATACCATGCAAAAAAAGTGTAACAACTGTTAGTGGAAAATGTTTGAACTGGCAAAGGAATAAAGTACATTTTTCAACTCACGACAAGCTCAAGAGAGCCAGATATTACTGCTGAAATTGCTGCCTAGGGAACCAGTTCAGTACTAAATATAACTGAATTCCAATCAGTATCAACTATTTCAACATTCACCCAACCAACAAAAATACTGTATATGCAGCCGATACCCAGATACATAATGTATCATCACATTAGACTCATACACATATCCTAATAATTTCAGGGGCAATTTATAGCACTTATCACATCATTTTGCCAGAAAAAAACCTGAAACTATTATCTCTTATACAGACAATAAAATGACTCTTTAATTATAAACACTTTATACTATAACTGTATGAGTGAAACTTGATTTCTTCCTGTGGGTGTAATGCCAATCAGGCAGAATACTCCAGAAAGTGCCATCCATGACCAGTATAGTACACTAATAGACATAGTTATAGAAGCCTAATGCATGACGGCAGCATGAACATGCTATCCAAAAAAGAATGACTGAAGCATGGATTGCAAGACAAGCTGTGTACCTATCCTACTAAGAAATACTTTTGATATTAATACATAAAAATAATACAATATTAAAATGATCTGAATTACACAAAATTTTTACCACCTATACTATTGTATGGTGTTCATTTGAGTAATGATTCCAGTTAGTGATGGGCGAATAAATTCGCGAAACGCCAGTGAAAATTCGCTTTAAAAAACGAGTTGCACGTCATTTTTGACGAGCCAAAAACGACGCAACACACATTGAAAACGGCGCGATGAAAACGACGCGAAGCGCAACGAAAACGACCCGCAAATTTTTTCGCCAATTTGCGAATTTAGCTGGAAATTCGCAAATTTTTCGCCGAAGCGAAACTGGGTAGATTCGCCCATCAGTAATTCCAGTTAATACAATATTTTAATAAAATATTACCAGCTTTTTCAATTAAAATCTGTAGTCAAAAAAATATAAACGCACAGAAAAATATCTTTTTAGAAGCCTCACCCCCCCATTATCAGTATTGTCACAATCTGTATTCTCACCAAATTATTTGAAACAGGTTATCCATGAAGCTACTGTACTAATTACAAGAAGGCTATCTCCCATTCTTCAATTTTAAAAATGATTTTCATTGTCTGTGTAGTGATAAAACAGTACCTTGTCATTGCATATAACTACATAAGTATAGAATTTTGAAGTTAAAAAACGTCGAAATTGGAGCATCTAATTTTTTTAAAAGGAATTTTCAATCAAAAAGGGATTGAATAGATTCGTTTTTGATCGAATAAAAAGCATTAGAATCATTCGATTTGAACGATTCAAACGCATTTCAGAAAAACCCTTTGAATTCTCCATAGGCTAAAATGGGAATTCGGCAGCTTTAAGGTGGCGAAGTGTTGAATTTGAAGGATTTTAAATTCATATTTTCAAAGTTTTTCAATTCAAAAAGGATTTTAAATTCATATTTTCAAAGTTTTTCAATTCAAATTGAATTTTGGGCTAAAATAATTTAATTTGAATATTCAATTCGACCCTTAGTAAATGTGCCCCTTAATCTTTATTGAAAGAAAAACAATCTTAGCATCTTTAGCAAACATAAGGTAGGTATGGTGATTCACATTACAGAAAAGACCCTTATGGATCCGTTAATGAACACCATAGGTCTAGAGTATATAACAGGTTGCATACCTGTACTTGATTTATTAAGGATGATCAAAGATGATCAAGGAAAGTTATAGCTTAAAGCAAAACATTTATGAAACAGTTGTGACAGCATCTACTAGACCTTGAACTTGATATTTTTGGAAAATGTAAGGAGTGGTTCAAGGTTTGCTCCTGGTTGTGTAACCTATAGCAAAAAGTCAGCAAGCACCAAGGAGAGAAAAGAAAACCCAAAAAGCCTAAATTAGGGATGTCAAAGTTGTCATTGTACAGCCAGTATATAACTACATTCCATGACAGGTTTATGATCCTGGGAATTGTTGAGAGCTTTAGATCAAAACAGTTATAAGCCAGTGAATTTGATACCTATTAACAACAATATTATAAACCTATAAAGCAGCACATTCAGACATGATACATGGCCACACTGGGCTTTACATATGTAGAACAGGCTAGCAGTTGACAAGATTAAGCATGACATACAAGAAAGCCAAAATGCTTTACACATTTGCAGAACAGACATTAAGGTGCACTGTCAATGATTCAATATGTCACAGTGAATACTGGATTAGAGGAGACAAGCAAGACTATTAATTATAGAGGCTGGAGGGATAAGGGAGTTAATGACGATTTGCTGATAAGTGCCCGAACAGAGTGAGCCAAATAAGCATCATCTCTCAAACAGTCCGATACATTAGCACCCCCCTGCTAACCTATCCCATGGGCGTTTCTCTTCTACCTCATGATCCATTAGCCCCCCCCCTTTTTCTTCTCTCTTCAGCAGTTCAAATCCATATGTCACTCTTATTTTAACCCAAATTTAACAGCTTTCTCTGCAAATGTGCTCTCTCTGTATTTCTCATTTTACAACTCCTTTTTGTTGCATCTGGCTGTACATACTGCATGCCCTTTAGTTTTAATTCCAGCTGCCCAAATCACAATGTCACCCTTATTATAACCCTAATTCAACATCTTCTTTCTCTGCACATGTGCGCTCTCTGTATTTCTCATTTCACAACTTCTTTTTGTTGCACCTGGTTGTACATACTGTATGCCCTTTAGTTTTTATTACAGCTGCCCAGCTTCAAATGTCTGAAGAATTCCAAAGATACTGAAGCACACCAGTCCAATTTCATAATGCAAAAAAAATTTTTTATTGGCTAAAACTTTGATGTCTACCTCGAGCCAATAAAAGCAAGTTTTTTGCATTATAAAATTGGACCGGTGTGCTTCAGTATCTTTGGACATCTATGATTTCAGCTGACCATAAGCAAGGGGTCTTATAGACTGTTCAGCACCTGAAAAAGTTTATTGGATACAGGTGAGCACTCTAATTTTGAGCAGCCTCTAATGTCTGAGAAATGCTGCAAGTTGTGGTTAAAAAGTTGCTGACTGTTTGATGAGACAGACCTGACTTGAAAAGTAGGATGATGCATAATAAAGCCACATTTTTTGTAATATGGCATGATCACATCTACATTTTGGACTAAAACAGTTCTTTGTCAAGCTGGCAAATTACCAGCCACATAAAGATTATAGGCGGTTTTATGATACATCAAGGGAATTCTGCATCACTCTACTTTTTTGCTCTTCAAGGTTTGTGCTGGTGAATATGTCTGTTTGCATGTCATTAAGGACATAGACAAAAGCTTGTGCTGCCATTACATGGTTACTTTGAAAATGAATGGAGGATATACATCACTATCTGAGTTTTGCTACAGCTCAAGTTTAACCCAACCTCTGGGCTCAAACATTCCCAGGCAATGACTTCTTGTATTTTGACTCCTTCATTCTCTTAACTGAATAAACTCAGGATGGGACTGTAATGATTGTCTTAGAAGGCATTCTCTGAAGTGTAAGGATCTGTTACTGTACCAGTACTAAACCGCCTAGGTAAACAATTTACAGAGGACACTTACACTTTTTGGAATCTCAAAATTTTCCAGAGACCCCAATGCTGTTGGAGTCCATATTTTAATATATATACATCAGATAATTTGTTTGGTTTAAGAGCATAATCATTGTCATCTCAGTATGAAGATGTATTTTCCTTTCTAACATGTTTTAATGAAGCTGCTGACGGAAAATATTTTTAAAAAAAAATGTTAAAATACTTTCTGTTCAGATACTTTAGATCACAGTGCAATTCAGCACACAATAGCACACAAGTAGGCTTTATGCTTTGAAGCACAGTTATCCTAGCCATTAAATGATGTTCTTCACAGAGATAACCCTCTCTCAGCTTCCCACCTCAGAAATAGACATAACTATGCACCGCAAATGGTTCTGACAGGAATGTTGTTTGTAAAGTCAACTGTAGGCTACTTCAGATACTAGTATAATTCTGAAGTTAGAATAATGGACTGCCTGTGAGTCATTCCTATTGACTATTATACTGATATATATTTAATACGAGCAGGTCGCCCAGTTACTGGGGTAAAAAACATGTTTCAGCATACACGGTACACAGGTTCTCAGCATTTGCCAGCTCTCT
The DNA here is from genome assembly GCA_024363595.1 of Xenopus borealis. Classification (NCBI taxonomy): domain Eukaryota; kingdom Metazoa; phylum Chordata; class Amphibia; order Anura; family Pipidae; genus Xenopus; species Xenopus borealis. The sequence goes on along the minus strand of CM044433.1, from coordinate 120,109,069 downwards.
GGCTGCATACTCATACGCTTAAATTACCACTTTTCCATTAATGCTTCCTTTCATTTCATTAACTAGTGCAGAGGTGCATGTAGTGAACTCCAGAATACAGGCAAATGGCTTAAAAGCCAGTGCAATGAAAACACACATTGCGATATTAATTACATTACATATAAAGCATGCAAATATTTCTTTCCTCAGACAGACCTCAGGGGAGCAAATAAAATTGCCTTGAATAAATATACTCCACCTTTTCACTTGGTTTGTACCTGAGTTTCAAAAGCTTACATGCAGTGCAGTTATTGATCATTTCTAATTCTGAATAGATTCTTGATTGCAGGATCTGTTTCAGCAGTATATATATATATATATATATATATATATATATCAGCCATTAAGTGCACAAACAAAAACATGCAGTTGCATCAACTATAGTACACAAGGTTTTACTATTTGTTTTAATGCAGCACCTCTGTTTCATAAAGGGGATCTACCATGTTTTATTAAGTAAAACTGGATTCCCATAATCAGCATTTCTGAATGATCATTATCATAGCTATCAACCCAATACTAATAACCTGGTGAATATCCGCATCAGTTTATGCTAGATTGTTCAGTTGGAAGCCCAATGAACAGATGTGGGTCTGTGGAATTTTATTTATACCCCCTGTCTGTCCAAGGCATGCACAAGCTTCTCTGAATGACATGCATATTTCGAAATTATCTGGGTCTCTGACATTTAATATAATAAGTAATATATGTAATATAGCCATTGCACTCCTGTAGTCCTCAAAATTTTAATGCATTTTAGCCATTCAGCTTTAAGCTCAAATGCATGCATATAACTATATATTTAGCCAGTTTTATCAAAATGCTAGAGCATATCAAAAGCCCTTTTACAGTTTGAAAAAGAATGAAATGACCAAAGTCAACAGACTAAACCAAAAAAACACAACAGTTCTAAACTTTGAAACATGTATGTTAGATAAAGGTATTTAGTTAGATGGCTGACAGAATACAACATTCTACAAGGGGAAACAAAAGGTTTTTTTTAAGTCTGACCAAATGATCTTTGCTGCCCATATTACCTTTTGTTGAGCTCTTCAGTAATGGAATATAGTCACTTAAAAGTCAATATGCTTTTACATCTATTTTATTATATAGCAGCATGTTCATAATATACCTGTAGACAAGCTGGTGCTCTGCCTTGGGGCTTGTTCACATCAACTGCAACTAGCTGCCAGCCCCCTGCTGCATCTTCGAGAAACATCTTCAAAAGAAAATTGAAAATGACAAATATGAAAATGTACATAGTGCTTAAATGACTCTAAAATGGCAATCTGGAATAACAGTTATAACAGCACTTGGACTGATTTATATGTTTCATGCTGAAGTACCATAGCATATAACATATCTTGTGGGAAAAATATTCTGACCCAGTTGAAAGTTGATTTTCATGTCTCTGACAATAGCATGTCCTGCAGATTTTCACCAGTGTCATTTAAATGGCTGTGGTTATAATTGAATGCACAGTATTTTAACACCATCATGTACTTAGTTATTTTAGAGAAAGTCTGGTAGTATTTTTATAACCCAAATGCCATGTACTAGTGCTTTGCTGCATTTCAGGGCTGTGCTATAGGTAATACAAAGTAAGACTAAAAGTATGTGTAAAACAAGTCAACCTACATACCTAAATCCCACATTCAAACCTTAAAATTTCCACAACAGGACTGCCTTGTATTTGCAATTCATTTGACGAGATATAAATTCATAATAAGTCTTGGCTTAGGAAAGTACCCTTTGCATTTTCCATTTCATCCCACTATGAAACCATAACAAACCACACATCTAATTCATCACATCATGAATATTCAATAGATATAAAAACAGTAAAAAGCATGCTACATCCGCTCTTTGATACAAGTTTTGAATATTAAAGGTGCTAAAAACTGTCAACTCACATATCGTAAGTTAAAAAATTCCACTTGTAAAGAAAATACACTTGCCAAGTTCCCAAAAGTTCAATATTATGATATCCCTCTACCACCTGTAATGTTAAACAGTAATATGGCTTTCTGCTCCCCTTTTGCCTTTTAGTGGATCTTTTATAATTCTATTTGATTGCAGGTGTCTTCATATCTCCTACAAGCCAATCTCCATTTCCTCCCAAGGCCCCCATATTGAGGAATAGTGTAGCCAACGTCTCACTGCTTGTTGTTCCAAGCATCTTTTAAATTGTACAATTTTAAAATGTAAATTAAATTAATTAGATTTTAAAAAAGTATTGTGCTAAAATGTGTTTTTGCTTTGAAAGGAGAAGAAGAGATATAATAGTTTCTATTCCCTTGTGACACTGAAATATTTCTCAGGACTGTGATACCTTTTAATAAGCCGGCATGATATGATTGAAAAATGTAAATTTATAACTTTCAGAAATAGTGATTATTTTAAAAAGTCCTCCAAATTGTAGCTGGTGTTTAACAACTGTTCCTCGTTATTTCACAAATTATCTGACCACAGAAAAATAAAAATCAGCTGATTCCTATTTTAAAACCTAATAAATGCTGCATTGGGGAAAAAGAGGGGTTTGTTTATTAAAATTATATCTCAGTGAGCTGGTAATTTGTTAAACCCCATGAAGAACCATACAGTACATATTTCATAATTTTAAAGAATAGGCAACAAACCTTATAAAATGAACTACAAACTGAAAAAGGTTTCATGCAGTATATGGAGAAGTAATGCAGCTCAATCTGAATAATAAATACAACTCATGTACAGTAAATGTAACCCATTACATAAATTTTTATTGTAGCCTGTCCAAGTAACCAATTATAATCCACTCTTAAATTTATATTAACTGGATTGTTCAAAAATCATTCTCCGGTCCCTACAAATTTCCACAAAGCTGGGAATTTTGTAGTATGCTAGAATGCTAGTAACTCAAGAATAAAGCAATGGTGTGATGCAAACCAAAATTGACACATAATACCAAAGGGACAGGCTTTGATATTATTTGACCTTCAGCAAATGTCTTTGTAGCCAAATTTGACATGTTGCAAAAAGCATTCCAGATAGTCTGAGGCTTGCAAAGTACTATTCAATTTTTATCTTGTGCTATCCCAAGCACCCTGCCAAACATAGACCTGTCTGCTTTTACCACTGATGTATATTCTAAAGTCAAACTTTTGACAAGAAAATACAAAAATAGAGAGATGCAACAGAAAGGTACCTGGAAGGGGTTTTCTTATAAATTTTACTCCAGATGACTTGCCTTTGGTGCATATATAAATTGATTGCTGTGTACAGGGCATGCTTATGCTAATTCACAGTCATTCCTGGTCTTTAACTAAATCTGCCAATTTACCTATGGCTCAAATAATGCTCACCATAAAATGTTATGTATACTTCAGAATGAAAAATTAAGCTGATTCACAGAACACTATCTGTTTTGGGTTTTTAATTGATTGGCATCCTTTTGAAGCTAGATACAGTATAATTAACAGTTCCTATCAAAATATGAGTTACCTGTAAGGTTGTGCTACTTTGAGGACCATACATCTGTTGAAATTGCACTCGAATTTCAGCAAATGTTTCAATAATTACAGCAATGAAGACATTCTGCAAAATAAGACCAAGAAGAAAAAAAAGCATGTGAAATAACCTTTAAAGCTTTGATTAATATACTACAAAAGACTGCTGAGTACCTTGACAATCCAGGCAAGAAGAAAATTAAGGTAATGAAATAGAAGTACGAGAGCCATCTGGGGAAACTGTCTATTGCTCTATACATAAGAAAAACCCATCCTTCTTGAGATGCAATGCAGCTTCATTAACAGTAAAAATGCTGGTTCCTGTTGAAAAAACACATATCTTTAGAAAATGAATGAATGTATTAGGTATCCAAGGTTACATTACCAAAGACTGGACTAAACTAGAGAGAAAATAATAGAGACAAATGTAAAATTACAAAAACTATACTAGGTAAAGGAACATTACATTTGACTTGTACACACAGAGAGGATAAGCATTATAATAAATCAATAAATACGTTGTTTCATTTGGTAAGAGTGAAGCGTCTAACGCTAGTGCTAATTCACCAGCGTTACATCATTTCGTACCTTCGCAAATTCGCTAACACAGACTCTGGTGAATTTTCGCTAGCCCACAAGTTCGCACCCTTACGCCAGGCGAAGTTGTGCACTGACGAAGGATCGTAATTACGCAAATTCATCAAGGTAAAACCCATATGATGGTCCCTAACTATTTACCTCTGGTCATAATATCAAATGCTAAAGCCTCCCGGCATGAGAGCATTACCTAAAATAAAGGTCTCCCGACCTGGGCATTGGTTTCATCCATTGGGCTTATTCCTCCCCGGCCATTAGCTTTCAAAGAGGAGAGATAAACTAGACCCCAGATTTGGTTCCATGAGATTAATCCTCCCCCGCTTGCGGCTTTTAAGAGAGAGAAACTTCCCAGACCAACACCCATTTCCAAAGGCATTGGTACACCATTTAAAGGGATGGGTGTGGGGGTGCTACAACCACATGGAAGCCTGGCCTGCATAGCTGCTAAACTTCCAAACAGAATAAATCTGCTACAATACAAAATGCAAAAAAAGATTGTGGGATCACTCCATAGCTAAATAAAAATAAATACAATGAAAGTGCTACTGATCTGGCCAAATTAACTATACACATAGGGGAAAAAGAGGAGAGATTGATCAATGCACATTCCCTGGTCCCCTGTCATGTAAGTAATCTATGCAGTTGCATGTGTACAAAGGCTCAATTTTATGATCATAATTTTGTAACTAAAAAACCCCTGTCTTTGTACACATGCAACTGCATAGATTACTTATATGACAGGGGACCAGGGAATGTGCATTGATCAATCTCTCCTCTTTTTTACCGATAAAGATAGCCATTAGCCAATTATAGATTCTCATTGGCAGGGCAACATTTATTTATAGGCATTATATTAAATTATGAATGTATTTACAGAGCAGACATGGCTTTTATAATATATTTACATTGCATATCTAAATGAAAAACTAATCAGTTCTAGGTGAGTGTGATCCCCAGTTATTTTTGGAAGAGCAACTTTGTTCCAGGTGTTTGGCTACAATCAGTTGCAGGGCAATATGGGCATGTGAAATATCTTATTGCTGCAGTTGGGGACATCACATGTGTTTAATATCCAAATGACAATATTCCTTTAATTTCTTTACATTCTATACTATCTTCTGGTTGGTTCTGTTTAATACTCTGATTCTAGAGTATTCTTGGTGAGAATCTTTGGTGCTTTTGGTGTCTGTCATGCAGAAACCCCCCCCCCCAAACTATGAATTGATGTAAGCATAATCTGAGATGTCCTCTGAGCACTTTTACAATTTACATAAAATTTCTGCTTGCTAAGCAGGCTTGGCTCAACATCTCTTTTTGAAGGCCCATAATGTCAGCAGCTCTAGCTGTCTATGAACTGTCTATTTAGTTAATCCTACTGTTGCTGACTCCCAGTTGATCCATGAACCTGGTTAGAGCAATCTAAAAATGCTAATATATCAGAAACTGTTAAAAATAGAAAATTAATATAAATTGCAAAAATGCTCAGAAATTCACCATGGGTAAATTTACATCACTTAATTTTCTGGGTAACAAACTACCTAGCTAAATACTATAAGCTATACACAAGCACCTAATAATGCAGTTGCAGTACAGGTATGGGACCCGTTATCCAGATAATGGATCTTTCCATAATTTGGATCTACATAACTAGTCTACTATAAAATCCTGTAAGCATTAAATAAACACAATAGGCTGGTTCTGCTTCTAATTAGGTACTGTATTATTATTACAGAGAAAAAGTAAATCATTTTTGAAAATTTGGATTATATGGAAAAAATAGTCTATGGGACATGGCCTTTCTGTAATTTGGAGCTTTCTGGATAACGAGTTTCTGGATAACTAATCCTATACCTGTATTAATCTATTCAAGGCAAGCTGGCAAAATTAATTTATAACTAAAATGTAACTGCCTTATCCAAATATGCCTATAATACAGTATGTCTTGCAAATTAAGATTTCAGACCAAACATTATTTATACATGCAGAATCAGATTCTAGTATTTTCTTTAAAATTATCTACAGATTGAAAGACATTAAAACATGTGTTAAACATCAGCAATAAAACCCAACACACTTCCTGCATCCCAAAATAATCTCTGAAATATGCAAAAATCCTTAGATGATCAAAAAATAGCAAATCTAATTACAGTAAAAATGCATTGAGGTAATTTCTATGTGGAGCCTCATATACTACTCAATATTTATTACTTCATCCTGTGATGAAAACAAATATAAGAGTTCCCACAAAAAATAAAATATACCACCTTGTTAAAAAATATTGATTTCTGAAATGTTTGATTTATTTTACTTTTATTTGCTATATTTTTTAAATAAATTTTTAACAACTATCAATATACCTGTTATCTACATGTTCTTTGTGTTGAAGTTCCCATTAGCATTTGTCAAGAAATAGGCTTTTTAAAAGACTCCTTCTACTATAAATAGGAAAGCTTAATTACTGGAAGATTACCTAATCATATAATTTTAAGGTTTGAAACAACACTTGTGGTTTTAAAAAAAGAAAAGCATACAGATTACATTGGCTTTGCAATTATCTGCATTCAGTGGTATTAGAACATAATGTTCATATTTTAATGTGAGTAGTCTTAAGAACGAAATAAAAAGAAAATTGCATACTCCACTATGAAACAAGTGTATTTTATTATTTCCTTTCCACAATCATTAAATAAAAATATGATGGATTTATATGTTTATTGTTCAGTGCTGCTCATAAATCAGTGGTTGAAATATGTGACAATAATACAAGTGCCTTTTTGCATAAATTACCACATTGGCAAAGGTATACTGCAAGGAATCCCCAAAATAGTGTTATATTATTCATAAAAAATATGTAGCGGCTGTATATTTTTATTCACAATGTAAATGCATCGCCCAGGATTCAGATTTACCAGGCTCAGGTCCAGCCCATGATATATATAAGATCATCCACACACTGACTTTTGTACTAGGAGCCCTGCCTTTCTCATTTTCAAAAAGACAGGCTAGAAAAACATACTTCATTAGATGTTCTGGGAATACATTGTCTCCTTGTATTGATTATAAATTTATTTATGCAGAACTTATTGTATATGCAGTGCTGTACCTATAACTTTGTTTTGGGCTAACAATATATACAGTATATAATGGCATTAGTAGCTGCTCATCATATGGCTGTTACAGTTGACAGGTCTCAACACAAGTAATGGAGTCAATCTGACCACCGAGTAATCATTTGCCTCTCTGAAGTTAATTTATTAGCAACACACACTATATTACATTATATACTAAAAGCATATATTTGTTTAATACACACTGATAAAATAAAAACTGGCTGGACTATAAATATTTCAAAGAAAAAAAATGGGACAAGGACTGATGTGAATTGTCAACACATAAATAATTGTTGTATTTTCATCTATATATCATAAATTATTCATTTCAAAATCCAAGTTGCAAAAAGTATTAAGCAAGTTTGTGCTGTATGCTAAGCATATCAAAATAGATTTTGAATCAACACCCTGCCAGATGTGTTCTGCCATCTGTCATTTCCCAATAAAGCAGGGGACTAATAGAAAGGTGTAACTATACTCCTTTAATTATCTAGGTAGCAGAACAACACATCTTAGAAATATTTAAGACTTTGTAAACTAATATTTGTGATTTTTTTTATGAAATGTAATATTTTTTCATTTAGTTTGTTATGCACATATTTTGCTACTTATAACTGACCATACTTCTTAACTATTTCACAACTATTTCTTATACTCTACAATCAATGACTAATGGCTGCCCAGAAGCACTGACTACCAAAAATAAAAATAAATATAAGAAAATAAGAAAATAAAAGTGATCCAGCATAAGTTGTATTCCCCCTATATTGCCTAGTTCACACTTAGTTTCTTTAAGAGAAACTTTTCCATTGGCTGTTGATATAATGTAATAAAGCACTAGTAGTTTAGATTGTTGTATGAATCTGCAGCAGGGTGCAGCAGGCAACTTCATTAAACTTCACATACAGAGAATTACACATGCATGAAAGTATTAGATATATATAATGTGTTGTATTAGATTTTTGTATTCTGTACTTGTACTTTATATGTAAAATCTTGCAAACCCAGTTGCATTAAATTTGCAACTTGGTTTTACTGAATTATGCAATTCAATCTGATCAGAATTTATTCCGCAATTAATTTGACGCAAAGGAGTTTCAACTAGGGAGTCGAATATTGGAGACATATTTATAAAACGAAATAGTGTACATAGCTTACTTCTGGATGCAACACAGATGGGCCTTTAGGTCAAGTGCACTATAATTGCCTATATGTAATTTCCCTTTAATGCTGCAAACATTTTACTGCCAAAATGAATGCTCAGGTTTACTAAAGTGCAATGCCCCTAATTTGTCTTGCAATAGCTGGGGTTAATTATGCAAAATTAAGAGCTAACAACAGCATTAATATTGATGAGTCCTGAGTTTATTTGGTGGCAATTTATGTAAACTTTTGTACTATACATTTATATTATTTTTTGCCGCCAATGTAAATATTGTACAAGACTCCTCTAATAAATAGTTTATACAGATTACCAATGAATATACAGTATGTATCAATTAAATTATTAACACTGTCAATTTATAATCAAATTAAGTGTGGCCAATGAATTAACAGCTATTTTTGATTATTAAGTATGAACTATATACATAAACTCAATAATCATTTATATAATATTTATTAGTGTTACCCAATTAGAATCCCCAAAGGGTAACGGTTACTTAAATTATTATTATTATTATTAACATGTATTTCTATAGCTCCAACATATGTATATGTTCCATATAACACCACTGACAGGGTTGAAATAAAATTTGCCAGTGGTTTGGTGAAGAGAGGTGATCATTTTGCAGGTAGATGCTATATATGGAACAGGAAGGAAAAACAAATTTGTGAACCAGTAAATTCACAATTAGAGATGAATAAACTGGCTCTATTGACTATTTTGCCATTTATTTATTTGCAAGTCAATATCATGTTTTATCACACTTACGTTGTTGGTAAACAGACCGCTGTGCCCAGAATAAAAATCGTGCTGGTACGCCTTACGGTTTTACATTCTCTGGAGCTGACACAAAGGTTCCAGACTTGAAAGAAGAAGAGGATACTGCTTGTGGTGAGGGGCTGAAATCGGCTTGCTTAGCCTTATGATAGGTCAAACTGGGAAATACAGAAGCCAACTCCTAGCAGTTTGGTCTATTTCCCCATTTATCAATGCAAATATGTTTAATAAATTGATCAGATAGATGATTAATTAATGAGTGTCAATTTACTTGAATGTGTTTGACTGCTCCTGTGGCTTGAGGGAGGGCCACGTTGATCATAACTGTTGCTTTTGAATCTGAGCTGAATGCTGATGATCAATGGCAAACAGTTATGTCCCATGTGGGCCCCCTTAAAGTCACTGACTAATTAAAATTTAGGAAGCTGAAAAGCAGGAAGTTGTGTTGTATTCTGTTATGTTACACATCCAGTCACTCCAGCCTTTACACATTTCATTTTTGGCTAACTAACTATATTAGCACAGTTTTAATTTTTACCCTGAACTGTTCCTTTAAGCTGGCCGTAGACACAAAAATACCATCATACGAAATGAAAATCCATATGATTTCCAGACTGTGTGTGGAGTGTCCCAACATTTTTCGTGGTGATCAGTCGATCAAACAGGTTAAAAAGATTTATATCATCTGCCTATAAGATCTATGCATGAATCTGACAATATCAGTGGGAGATTGTCACTACTATTTGTCTATCATAACTTTTTTGTGATTGCTGTCTGTCAATTAATGGCCTGAGCATCGTTTGATTTGTTCTCTTTACTACTTTATTTTAATCTGAATTGTTAGCTGCAGATCAGAAGATTGGCACGGAGGATCGTTCGTCTGATATAGGCTATACTATGCATGTCTATGACCAGTTTTAGGGGCAGATTTACTAAGGGTCGACTTTCGAATTGAAAAAAAAAAATTCGAAATTCGACCATGTGATTAGGTAGGGAAGTAAAATCCTTTGAATTCGACTCGAATTCAAAAGATTTTACCGCAATTCGATTGGTCGAACGATCAAATAGGAAATATTACGATTTTATGGATCGAATATTTTTTATTCGATCAAAAATAATGAAACCCAATTCAGTAGCTTTGATCTGGCGAACTAGGTGGGCGAATAAAAATTTAAAGGGGAAGTACTTTGACAGTCGAATGGTCGAATATTCTAATGAAATTTCAGTCGAATCATTTGATTTGATCCAATTGTCAAAATTGGCCAAAGTGATCTTCAAAAACATTCAAAAATTCGAATTCAAATCTTTTTGAAAATTCGATCGAACTTCGAATACTTCATGTGAATTTAGTAAATCTGCCCCTTGGTGTTCAGTGTAGCTCAGCATTTGCACAGATCACTAATACCTATCTGTATATTATGCTCAGAATAAATAAATCCAATAGGCTAATATGAATTATATCTTGGTTTGGATCAAGTACAAGCCACTGTTTTATTATTACAGGAAAAAGGAAATAATTTTGAAAACTTTGGATTATTTTGATAAAATGGAATTTCTGGGAGATGACCTTCCTAAAGCTTTGGAGCTTTGTGGATAATGAGTATTCAGATAACAGATCCCATACCTGTGCATGCAAAACTGCTTGTGTTCAAATCATTGGATAGACCACAAGTTTAATAATTTTTTATATATTATTAGCATTTATAAAAATAAAAGCTTAAATATTTAATGTTGTCCCTTGTCCCACCCCTGAAAGACAGTGCAAAGGAGAGTCATGTAGCCTTATTATTAAGTTATATTCATTGAGTAGGAGTTCCCCAGCTGGTCAGTGATCAGGCAATTGATCAGTGATTTCTGTCTCAATCCTGGCTGTTGATTTATAATGGGGCATAGTGATTAATCTGAGACTGGTTTAAGTTGTAATATGAGGACAGAAAACAACTGATGCAGTAAACAATCATTTGCCATAAGTCATTATATTGCAGAATAGTGTGGCAGTTATAGCAGTAATGGACTACCAATAATTTCAATAAAAAATCTGCAGGTTAACAATAAGTATCTTATTATCAAACATTTGGGTCACTAGTGCATTTATAATGGTCCCAAATCAATTATACATATTACTTTACCCTAAAACCAAACTTTTATTTTTAAACAATACTAAATGAAAGTTATACTTTAAAAGGAATGCATGTATGTATGGTTTTTATAATATGAATGTATGTATAGCTTTATTTATATACTGTTGCACTACTAGAATACACATCACTGTACAATAATTAAAATGTAGAAAATTATGGACAGGGAGGGTAAGCATTATAATAAATCATAAATATAAAAACATTAAGAGAGACAGTAGGAAAGAGGTCCCTGCCCCATAGAGCTTACAGTCTAAGTGGGTGGATAACATACAGGCAAGGGACATAAGTGCACAAATGTATGGGAAATGGTTCCAAGACTGGACCAGATAATGTTCTAGTGCTCCAACTGGTATTTGATTTTTATTTTGAAGAGCTTGACTGGTATGGAATTCCAGAAGTAAAGAGCAGGAAGGTTAAAAAAAGATCTAAACAAGATAAAGTGGGTGTAGATGGTGTGAAAATATGGTGGCTCTGATGAGGATAGGGATACTAAGAATGTACAGAGAGAAAAGAGAGATATGTTGTGAGGAGCACAAAAGTGAAGAGCTTTGCACGTGAGCAGATTTTTATGTCTTGTACTCTCATAGTAATAACTAAGTGATGGGGATGTACACTTTTGGGTGTTGCATTTTGGACTTAATATGCTTTCTTCGATACTATGAATTAGATAAGGAAGTGAGGAAAATGTTCCATGTTTGTCTTCTGTGGCTTCCTAAAAAAATTTTTTTATCTCATCATAGCTGCAGGTCCAGCTACTGTATGTTTGAAAGCAACTGTTACCTGCATTTCTGTCTTTGCCTGCAGTGATCGTAGACATACTTTCTTTTTTAGAGATGGATGGCACTTATTCTCTGCATCTTATGTATCTGCATGTACATAAATCTGTGAAAAACATATTCAAGTGTATATACAGAGATATAGATATAGATTAGCATGACTTCATGTAATGTGATTGGATTCTTTACTTAATCTCTGTTGTTAAACCAAGCATTGTTTTAGACCTTTGCAATAAATAAAACGGTTTTTCAGAACTTGCAAAAATGCAAGGGCATCTCACAGACAATATTCTTTTTCACATATCATCAATCCTACAAAAACCATTTTGCTAATTCATCATGTGAATATTCAAAGCCTTGTAAAGACATTGTGGTAATTTAAATTGATAAGCCTTTAACACAGAAAAGCAGAGTGTGGTGACAGTGATTCATGACCATCATAAACAGTTAGAAATGGAGTCCAAAGAAAATATGTAGTTTTAAACCTACCTAAGTCAGAAGTGTACAAACACAACTTATTACCACTAATGAAGAGAGCTAGTTCTTAGGTTCCAGTCTGCTAAACTAAAGGAGAAGGAAATGCATAATCATTGGTGTTGCCAAAATGTTAGGCACCCCTGTTCACTGAAAACTGCGTTTGCCAAGGCTAATAGTGTAGGAGCACCACTTTGCCATCTTTTTCTTCTTCCTGGACCCTCTCTACAGCCCAATCTGAGTGTGCATGCTAAACTTAGCAGCAAAAATCTGATTTGCTGAGCAACAGAGAAGATACATGAAGATACAGTACACGAACAGTAAAAAGATTACAATGAGGTGCTTCTACAGTAGTTCAGCGAAAAGGCGCACAGATGCAGGGTTTACTGGAAGTGATTATAATCACTAGATGGTGCCTAACATTGTGAAACAACCCCCCCCCAGTGATTATGCCTTTCCTTCTTCCTTATTCTTTGATATGCTTTCTTCTCACCTTCTCACCAAGTCTACAATAGAGATAGAGAAGTTGACAGATTTTTTCCATGGCAGATGGAGCATTTTGCTGTCCACTTGCTTTTTAAACAGAAGGCAAATGTTCAAAAATACATCTGCATAGATCACAGTGCATATAGTACATGGCCACAATGAATACCACTGCAGCTCTTACCCTAAGAAGTAATAACTGTCATTCAGATAATACAGAATTACACAAAGCAAAGAAGTTTAGCACACAATTAATACTTTGATTAGCAGGCAAATTCAATAATTGAAGGCATGCATGAAAATCAAATAGAAAGAAGCACCCTTTCATATGAGCAAGGCATCAACTTCTCAGAAGCAGTTAATAAAGACATCAATCTTTCTTGTAAGCAATCTTAATTAAGAAATGTAAAATTAAAGTAATTGTGGATTTAGCAAAATCCTGAAACACTCTTGGAAGCATAAAATTCCTAGTTAATAAAATAAATAAGACTATTTGTTAGTCTGTTTCAAATGTGCCCTGAACACATATCTTCAATTATCCAAAATATCCTAGATTTTAAAAAGTCTAACAATGTGAACCAGGTTTTCCAGATATTCCTTATATCTCTTATATGTTAGAAAAGTGTTTTACAAATTGACACATTTACTGTATGGATTTGATGAAACTGTCAATTCAAACTGCAAAAGCAGGCCAGGGGAAATACTCATTTTATACAGGTATGAGACCTGCTATCCAGAATGTTTGTGACCTGGGCTTTTCCTGATATTCTGTCATTTGGATCTTCATATCTTAAGTCTACTACGAAATCATGTAAACATGAAATAAACCCAATAGGCTGGTTTTGCTTCCAATAAGTATTACATCTTAGTAGTTTTATTAAGTACAAGGCACTATTTATGATTACAGTGGAAAAGGAAATAATTTAAAACATTTGGATTATTTGGATAAAATGGAGTTTCTGGATAACATATATATGGTAACAGTACCAAAATCTGGATCAGAACAGTTTTTTTTCCACCTTTCCTAATTTAGTGACCCAGGTGGTGGATTAAATCAGGCTCATTCAATCATTTAATCTATCTGGAGAGGACCATTTGAACAAGCTGATGCAGTCCTCAAACACTGGAATTTTCACCCTATTCCTAGCAATACCAACCATGAGGAGGTAGCGACATTTTTCTGCTGGCAAAACTGATACTACTACTAAAGAATATGGATCATATGAAAATGAAAGCTGGTACTACTGCTAAACATTGATATTGTATGAAAATGGAAGATTATGCTACTGCTCAACATTGGGATTATATAACAGACGCCCTTATTTTTCAAAATGTGAGTTCATCGTTAAAACTGTGCTTCGGTTAACTTTCTCTAGTCATTTATCTCAAAGGCAAGCAAGGCCCCATATTATCCGAAAAGGCAGATGGCTTTTTTTTATTGAAACAGAAGGGATGCGAGTGGCACAGAAAATCTGGAATAGGAAATTCACTTAGGGGAAAGATTGCAGTACAGTTGGAAATAATATAATTGACTTCCCAAAACCCAAGAAGACATATACAGTTGTACTGACTTTTCCATTTTTTGACCTATAATGTCACATGTCCTATTTTCTTACATATGGATTATTAAAATACTTTTTGATGTAATGTACCACAATAACATTAGTTGAGGTTATATAATTATCATGCTATTGTGTTTGTTCAGCTTCTGAGCATCTGTTTTTTTATTTATGCCTAAGGTGCTACAGTCATTTTACATTAGCAGTTGTCCATATTATAAATCATGATAGACTTTATAATGTAGAAAAAATCAGATGGCACACAGTGTAGCAAGTGCTCTGAGTGAGCACTTGAAAAAATAAGGTTGTCCCTCCGAAACATTGTGTGGAGATCTCAATAAACCATGATAAGGATTTATCACAATTGCTACAGAGTGTGTCATCTATTTTTTTCTACATTATATGGATTGTTGAAACATTTTTGTACAGCTGGGTTTCCAGATTGAGCACCACAATATATTCCACACAGAATCTTGGATTTATATATCATGATGGACTTTCAATAGCATGAGAGTGATTTAAACACATTTTTCCATCAGAACCTTTAACAGTGAGAAACTACTGACCAGTACAAGTAAACAGCAGATGTAAAGATACAAACAGAAAATAGCTACATTTGTACATGTTAGATTAATTTAAATAATAGCCTTTTAAAATATTTATGTAATTTTACAAAATATACAATTGGTAGACATGAACAAGCTGCAGGAGTACCTAAACAGCTGTTGCTTTAAGAAATCTTTAAAAATATTACTGGGACTGTCAAAGTATTTAATTTTAAGCTTCCATCAAAATGTCTGGTAAACCTTAGTTGTCATATAACAGCTGATTGTAGAAAACAAAGCAGAAAATCACTGCTGAATTAAATGCAACGCAGGAGTGTTCTTCTTTGATGTCACATTTATCATTCAATGCATTGAAATTAGTGCAATATTTAGGTAATGAACCCCTCCCCTATTTCCTTAAAACTGCATGAGGGAAAAGGCATTACAACACTAGATGAAACACACTTTAGTTAGACCCATGCATACATCTACATCTTTGGTGTGGATTGCCAAAAGATAAAAAAAGTCATCTCCATCTGTATGCTGTTATAACAGGGATGCACCAAATCAAGGATTCGGTTCAGGATTCAACCAGGATTCAGCCTTTTTCAGCAAGATTTGGGTGAATCCTTGTGTGTGGCCAAACTGAACCTGAATACTCATTTGCATATGTAAATTAGGCATGTCTCAAAACAAGGAAGTAAAACATTCTTT
>CM044433.1:120062373-120079001 GCA_024363595.1 Xenopus borealis | reverse complement strand
AACGTCTTCATTAAAATATCTCAGCAAGTCCTGTTGCTTTGAGTTACTTTTGATAAATATCACTAAGCACCGATTGTAATTGATAACATCACTAAACACGGTTTATAAGGATACAATTTACAGGATATTCATGGCTCTTATATAATTTTCTATCTTCCTCCCACAGTAAATTCCCTACCATAGACCAACCCTTGAAAGACTACAGGCATCCAAATTCCATTTCTTTACTACTTTTTAATTCCTTTCATCCCACAAACCAATCATAATCTGGTGTTATGCAACCCCAAAATATAACAAGGAATCATATACCATGTACTGATGCTCTTTCTTATGTTTGCCTTATGGTTCCCTTACATTAGCATAGTCTCAAAATCAGCTTTAATTGCTCCTAGAGTGGGAGCAAATACAAATATTGATGCTCTTGTCTTACTGTGATTTTGGACCATTTTACTTTCCTTTATCTCTGACTTAATATCATGCATGAATCAAGTGATAACAGTGTAATGCTGAATTAGTTATGTTAGTTATATGTATAGAATATTTGTTTAATTATCTTAATTTTCTTAGATAAAATCACCATATATTTAATAAATATCATTAATATAACAGATGAAAAATAAACAAATTAAATATACAATTATATAATAAACTATTTTTAAATACAATACATCACAATTGCATAATTTGTTGAAGTTTGATTGAAACCTTACCTGCAACTCCAATGACACCCAAAAGCAAAACACACTTGATGGACGCAAGTCTTTTTTCAGCCTAACTTACTATGTAACTATGTAACCATGAGTCCATGAAAGACACACCAATGATCCTTTACATAAGAAGTATAACCCTAAGAAAATATTTAAAACTTGACCACTAGACATTATTAAAATGCCCCTGACTGGTTCCTTGAATATGTTATGGCTGATGATCTTGGGTACAAGGATGTTTATGTTGCACCATAAACCTTATTGTGCCAGTGAGTCAAACAACTATGAGTGAAACTGAAAATAGCTGTTCCTTCTTCAGTAAGGTTACTGAAGACAAAAGAAAATGGACAATATTTCTTTTGTTCTACATCCAAACACAAATTTTCATTATTGTTTAAACATTAATTCTCAGCCAGTATAACACATCTCTATCTGTAGAATATTAATCAAATTCACCATAATCCATGCATTAGGCCCAATACATAGTGCTGAGTAGTAATATATAATTTTTGTTCTGGAAGTGTGAAAAATAGACAGAAACCTTAAGTTGTTCTCAGTCACAAACTTTATAAATGACAGCTTTGGGCACATACCATGCAAAACAGAAATAATCACTCATGAACATTTAGAATAAGGTGCTTTATTTAATCAAATACTTCAGAAGTACTCTTTGAAATGTGTCAGTTTAGAAATTCCAGTTTAAATTAATATCTGAAATCAAGCTGTGAATCTTTTCCAAGCGATTATGGGATTATTCTGCATGACAGGTACTGCTTACTGACAGTATTTAAAATCATTCAGCAATTAAAAACACCAGATACAGTATTTTATATTCAGCTTACACTTACAAAAAAAATCCAATATATTAGTTTTCCTTGCTATTTAAAGGATCCTGGTGTAAAATGGATTTCATGCTAGAAGGTCTTTTTATTTTTCATAATTAAATCTCCCTGGTTACTTAAAATAGGATAGTCAGACATGTTGCTGGCCCAGAGTGGTTTTTATTTTCTCAAAGTATGTCATTCCAGACGTGCAACCTTTTGGCGCTCTATATGCACCATGCAAAACACAGACTGTGGCAAGTAAATGGTCAACTATAGCTCCTATGACTCCATTTTGGAGCGCAGAGGCCTGTGGAGATTAATTTAGCGCACATGGCAGGGTGCAAAAACAGCAGATTGTGCCTTTTTTTTTAACCTAAATCTACTGTGTTTAGAAGGTCAACATATACAGTGTGTAGAGATTGAAAAAAGAGGCAGCACGTACCTAGTTCAATGCTAAATATTGTATTAAAAAGTACAGCCAATAGCAATGTTTATACAGCCTTTGTTACGCAAAATAGCTTAATCAAACATATGACATAAAGCATTTGATATATAAAAGGGAATAAACTAAGTTTTCTCAAGATTCTTTCCTCAAAACATTATTACACTCTTACCTAGCTTTATATAACAGACAAAGATCATGACCCCTGTGAAGACCTGGTAGATGAAGAGATTTGGATTTGTGTTTCCACCAGACTTCAAACCTCATAATCTAAGTTCATGATCAGTGCATCTTTTCACTAGAGGAACCATTTCCTATAACCTTAGTTATGGTGCTGCAAAATGCAAAAGTTTACCATCTTTGTCAGTACTATATCACCACCCCCAATATCACCAAAAGAATGTAGTCATTCTGGTCTCATTAAAGGCACCTTCTGAATAAATTACCCCAAGATCCAGTAGCTATTGGAGAATATCTGTTCTTGCTAACAGTTTTTTTTATCCCTTCTTTTGTAGTTACATCAAATGATGGTATATATGTAGTGATGGGTGAATCTGGCCCATTCCACTTTCCAGAAAATTCACCAAAAATTCATTGAAGTCTATGGGCAATAACATTTTTAATACGTGACAATTTTTTTACCCACTGGAGTCTATGGGCATCATTTTTGCAGAAAAACTTGGGGGGAAAATTTTGATAATCACTGTAAATGTCCCATGTCTGACCAAAATCTTTAATTTTAGGTCCTGTGTTTGTAATGTATATCACTACAGCAGGGTATGTTGTATTTTTTCAGTGTAGACCCCATGCAGAAGTTTCCAACAAACCACTGTTCTGTACACTTAGTCTCAGTATCCGGAAGAAACATACTTTGTTATGACAAATCAGCATGATTCAGATCCTCCTTGTCTAAGGCTATTGCACACACTCTTCTCAAGTCACAGAAGTTCAACTATATAAGCAAGTGGATTCTGGTGCACACAGGGAACTTTTCTTCAGATTTTATCTTTATTGGATCTACACTTTAGTCCTCACCTGGGACCTTTATCAAGATACAACACGGTAAGATTCACAAGACATTTATGCACTCGCCCCTTACTATTTGTAACGGAATACTAGAAATGTTTGTTCCATTTTTTCTTTTTCACGTCAAACATCTTGCCTTAACTTTGAAACAATTAAGGTGTAGACTGCAGAGGAACCGCACATGTTAGGATCCATATATAGTAAACATTTACAGTAAAAATACTCACAAATGGTATACTGAAGATTCATTTTTATTAAGATATATTTCATTATATTGTGGGGGTTCACTCGCTGTTAGGCTGCTAATAAGGCAAATTCACACATCAAGACTGGTGTAAAGGCTTCCTGCCCGCGTTTATTTTTCAGCGGCTGCAGAAGTTTCCCCTCGCAGGGGAAGAAAAACAACAGTTGAACAGAAATATCCAGCTTCCTGGCTAACCCAAAAATAAATGTCTTTCTCCTGACGCTAGGCAACCCAACAGTGTGTATCTCTCTCACACACACACACCGCCTCATCAACTCTGCTGCTCAGCTTCAGGTGTACTACAAATAGGCCTTGGGCCTTCTGAAAACGTTGCCTATGGATTTGGGAATCCACCCCACCCTGCTCTTGCTGATTCCCAGTAAGACCATCCCTGGATCAGCAATTACCAAAACTGCAGAGATTTGGCAGATTTAAGGTGGCGAAATGTCGAATTCTTCGTTTTTTAAAGAGACAGTAGTTTGAAATTCAGATTTTTGAATTTTTGGCTATTTGATATCTGATATGCCACTAACGGCTGGGCTATATAGGGGGTTATACGAACTTTCGGCCATAAGGTCGAACAATTGGATTACGATGACGCCAAGGGGCTCTGAAGGGTCAACCGGAAGAAAATCAAAACTTAAACAAAAACCCTAAACAAATGAAGCAGTCTTTAATTGATATACATATATGGCACACACACCCAATATTTTTATTCAGTTGCATTCAATTACATTGTAAAATGTACAGATTTAAGTCTGATCCATCACTTTCTAGTTCTATGCAAATTGTATGTAGGTATGACTTCATTTAACATGATTTTGATTTAAATAATTTGATATATTTTATTATTCTGCTATGCAAATATCTGTTCTTTATATATGGGCTTTCTTGTCACTGGGGGTTCCATATGTGCACCCAAGTGCATTTTTACAATAGTGAGTGCACATACAAAACTTGAATGAACTCACAAATCAAATGGTTTCTTATTTAATAAAAAAACACAAATCGAACATCATGAAGGCTATTAATACCTTCAAATAGTTCAAGGTATCTCTGCCACTGACTCCTACCTGAACTTCAACAGAAGAATTTCCAATGGCACACAGGTCTGAATGAGTACTTCAAAGATTTATTGTGCGGAGTGCAGATGCAATGTTTCGGAGAACAAACTCCTTTGTCTCCTTTGCTTGACAAAGGAGTTTGTTCTCCGAAACGTTGCATCTGCACTCCGCACAATAAATCTTTGAAGTACTCATTCAGACCTGTGTGCCATTGGAAATTCTTCTGTTGCTGTTTCTGTGAGGTGGCCGATCCTCTACCTGTGTGCACCAGGCGTCTCTACCACTAATTAGGGTGTACGAGATCCTATACCTAATTCTCCTACCTGAGCTTGACAGGTTTTAGATGATGTATTTTCAAATTTAAGCTATTTCTAGGTTTTTTTTAACCCAAAAATCTTATAAAAAAACCTAGAAAACTAAAATTTTTGTGAAAAACACAACTCATACCTTAATAAATAACCCAATGATTTAATGTGTTTAACAAAATTCAACATAAGGCAAACCTATTCAAAAACTAAGATATGTATAGTTTTAAAAAATATTTTAAATATTTCTTGCGATATAGAGGGCATTTGAATTAAAAACACATTCTGCTTAAATATGAGCTTAATCAAGTCCATCAAGATGCAGTCTGTATAAACACGCCTTTCTTTCCGTTGCTAGCTGCTATGTGGGCTTGTCAGGGATATTTTTTATTTAACACTAATTGAGACCCAAACCTTTTTTATGTCCCCAAAATCCTATATACAACAGGAAAAATAAGTACTATGAAATAAACAATTGTTGGGCTGCAAAAAAACTTTCTTTGGTATGTCCATCAAATTATGTCCATTTGAGTAGGAGTGTACATACTGTATATCCTCTTGAAAGCTAGTGTTAAAGGAACTGTAGCATCAGAAAATGAAAGTGTTTAAAGTAATAAAACTATAATGCAGTATTGTCCTGCACTTGTAAACTGCTGTGCTTGCCTCAGAAACACTACTATTGTTCAAAAGAGAAAAGGCTCAGGTTAAACAGCAGATAAGCTCTGTAGAACATAATGGTATTATCTGTTATCCACCTGTGCCATATAGCCTTTTTTTTAAGTTTCCGCAAATTGCTTCACAGCAGCTTATTTTATGAACTATAGTAGTGTTTCTGAAGCAAACAGATCAGTTTTACCAGTGCAGGACTACACTACATTATATTTTAATTACTTTAAAACACTCTGATGTTTTGGTGATACTGGTCCTTTAACTCACATGCATTTTATATAATGCAACTGTAACATCAGAAACATTTTCCTATTCAAAAAAATTCAAAAGCAGGCTGTAGTGTACCATATGTAACCAAATATTGATAAAAAAATACTGTATTCTGTAAAATTTTAAATAACGTTCAGCAGGCAAGCCAGCAGAGTACAAAATAATTGCACCAAATGCATTCCAAATACTATGCAAAGAAGCAAATAAATTGAAGTCACTTTACATACATAAATACAGCACCACATACCATGTTGTTTGTCTATATCCTCTCCTGCTAGGTTTGTTCTTTTGCTCTGGGTGCCTTGTTTCTGCGTTGCCTTGTTGTGATGCCATAAGGTTACAGAAGAGGTAGTCAATTCCATGCTCTGCAGCTGACATGAAGGTACAGAGTGGGCAGTGGTCGAAAAGTGCTACTGACCTCCCCTTTCAATGTTCCCACCCACCCAAAATCATGGAAGAACCCAGCAAACCAAATAACCATAATACGTGAACCAGAAGCTGAAGAACAACATCGGATAGCATAACTGTAAAGACCTTAAAGTAAAACTATACTCCCCGAACAAAATAGGTCGCTATAAAAACATATTGCATAAAACAACACATATGTAAAATCTGTTGCTCAAGTATTCGAGAATATAGGATGCCTTCCATCCTTTACAAATTTCCTCAGCAACAGATAGGATGGTATGCAAAACTATGAGCTCTGCACACAATTTGTATTTCATGTCATAGAGAAGTAATTAAATAAGAAATCCTAAGTGTCCTAACTACTTAAAATGCTTACCTAAAAGTCCACTATATTCCTAACCTTTACTGAAGAATTGTGCTAAGTATATGGAAACATGGTCCCCCTCCTCTTGAGACTAGAAAAATTCCATCATAACTGAGAGCACTGAAGATTGGCACAAGGGAAATTTTAAAAACTAACAAATCTTTGTTTCCCCAGTGCTTAGGAGCCAATGTGGATGTGGCTGGGCAGCATGATGCCCCTAAAATCCTGCTGCTCTAGGCCCAGGCCTTTATGGCCTTCCCACATATCCAGGCCTGTATGGATATGCCAATGTGCTTATATAACAGCTTATTAAATTATGTAGACTTTAGAAAGAATATGAAAAGTATTGACTCACCTTTAAATTGCTGGAATTACTGGCATCATTCCTTTATCCACTACATCATATAAGTGAGCATTTGAATGCAAGATCCCTGCACATGAATAAATATGAAGAACTTCAACATCTGGGACAGCAACAGCTGCAATGTGAAATTGACAGCCACAGGTCCTCCAGGGGTGGGGGTGGGGAATGGCAGAGATGCCTGTACTGGGGAAATGGCAAGGGCGGCCATTTTGGAGGCTAATGCATGTGTAGGGGGTATAGGCTGATTTCAGCCTCCATGCAGCACTAACCTAAGAAATGGATACCAAGAGGTGGCTTTATAATCCATATAATGTTAGAGATGGAGTAAGGGGCAGAAGTAGAGGCAATAGTTAAAGGTGGATGAACAGGGGTTCTATGTGAATAATACTGATTTGCTTATCATTAAACATTATTAATTAATTCACACTCCATAAGAACATTTGCTGCTTAATGGGTATGTGTGAATAGTCATGGATCAGATTCCATTATAGAAAAGATTTCCAATAATATTAAACTATTAGCTTCAGGTGAAACTAATGCACATGAAAAAGTAAGCAATAGTAGGAGTGGATTTTTTTATTTTGTTTGCTTTATTCCTGTTTTCTCTTATGGCTTTGGATCTAACTTTCAAAATATGTTCCCTTCAATATTTTTATGCTCTAGGGTTCTGTAAAATGTGTATTGTGTATATGTATATTGCTTTCTGCATTTTGGCAGTACCCTAGCCCAGTTTAAATATAGATAAAATTAAAAGAAAGATAAACTGCAGGTTGCAGGTTATATGTACAAGAAGGATAAAAAAAAAACCTGTCATATTCTGAATTATTACTTAATAGTGATGGGTGAATCGTGGGAATTTGCCACGAATTCACTGCAGTCGAATACTTTGTTTAAAGTTTAAAATCTCATAATTGCCTTAAAGACAATTATAAAACACAGGTACATATTTGTTTGGTAATTTAATGCACCAGATTTAAAATCTTCTTTCAAGATCTATCAATATTTGAAGTGAAAATTCGAATTAAAAAATATATTTTTATTACATATATATTTTTGTGTACTTCGACTAGGGATTAGTCCAAATTCTAATCGCATTTTGAAATGTATCATGTACTGTCTCTTAAAAATTCAACTTTGACCATTTGCCATCTAAAACCTGCTGTATTGCTGTTTTAGCCTACGGGGGACCTCCTAGAACCTACTTGGAGTCAATTGATGGACTTTGAAATTTTAAAGTTTTTAAGGGGAAAAACTTTGAATTGAATTTGATCGGATGCACTATTACTTTGATTCGAACAATTTGAATTTGATCAAATACCAACCTATTCAACTGAAAACGGACTTATTAGAATGAAAAAACTTCGAATTTATTTATTTTTTTATTTGAATTTTGAAGTATGTGGAAATTGAAATCTAACCCTTGATAAATCCGCCCCTAAATGTAGCTTTATTTGTCCAAATGATTCAATTAACTTTATATAAAATTAAAATTATATTTCAAATTAAGTTTTGTATTTGGCTAAATCTTTTGTGGAAGGTTTAATATCTGGCTAAATCCAAAAAGGATGCATTCAATGCATGCCTACCAATCAATACTGTTACGTTTTTTTTTATCTAGTTTATGTTGTCGCCACAACTCCAGTACTATTTACAACTACAGATGTTTATCAAGCTGTTAATCTGCATAAAATTGTACTCATTTGGTTATCATGTTGTTATTGGGAAAAATATATAATTAACGCTGAAAGCCCTCTAATAATGTCACTGGAACAGCAATTACAGTGTCACTTGGCATAATCAGAAAGCAGGTTTTCATGACTCATAGAATGTATGTGATTAGTAATGGTTCATAAAGATTCAGTTCCATGCATTGTGAGGCTTTCTGTTAAAGGGACACTTCAGCATTGGGGAAAAAAATTCTTAGTTTTTTTCTTCTTAAAGTATTAAAATAAAGTAATAAAGAAATATTAAGATATGAATGTATTGTCATATTTCTGTGCCAGGATTCTGCCAGGTTTTATAATGGTCTTTCTGTGTGCAGGTTTTGCATTCTCCTAGATATCTTACTTTCAAGGTCCAGTTAATCTCTCTTGTCTAGTCCAAAAATTGACCTGTCAATATAAATCATGCTTGGTCCACCTATAACACTGTAAGGCTCATGGCGCTCCTAATTGGGAATGTTCTCTGAATTTATTAGTCAGCAGAGAATGGCCTAAAACTTGTAGAGGAGCCTGCTATTAGTCTTAAAAGAAACCAGTCATCTGCTGTCAGATATTGGTCAGGAAACATCCCATTTACATTAGTGGTCAAGGCAAGGAAAGGCCATTTTCTAAGTGAAGCCAATGAGTTAGGCATCTTCCACTTGTACCACAAAGTTTTTTGCACAGGCCAGGGATTGTAGCTTTGTATCACATGGAAAAATAGTGGCATACAAAAGAGAGTAAATTATTTTTAAATATATATATTTATATGTTTATCATAGATTTGCTTCTTCAATTACTGCTCACTCAGTTTATATAGCGAATAAAGTAAACCCTCTTGTAAAATATAAGGATATTATAAGTTACTGAGGAGTTCCATGGAACATATAAAATACAGGTCATAGAACTCTTGTGTATTATATAAAGATAATGACGTTTTAAAAATTATTCTCTCCCTTTTTACCTTTATTGTATCTGTTTGGTTTACAAAAGCAGGAAGGTGGCAGGCAGGTGCTAAGAACAGAGCTGCCTTGAACTCCAGCACTACATTCTGCATTCCATGCTGGATTTTTGGGTAAATAAGCACTAAGGGCATAATTTCACACTGCATAGTGTTTTAGCACTTGCTTCTTGGGTATATGAACCCTTGTAATCTCTGATGTAGTGGATTACAAAACATAAATTAGATAACTGATTCTACCTGCACTGGAACTTAAAAATCAATTCTATCATTCTTCATTTCCAAAATTTTAATAAACATGAAGAGCCCAAAAAATGGAAGCAGAACAACCTGTTTGTCAGGATCAGCCAGGACTCAAACTCTAGTTTACTTTGTCTGGGACTCTTGCACTTACCGTGTGAGCCACTTGAGGCTCTTGGGGCGAGTCCTGACATCGTTATTGTTGTTGACAAATCTTCCCGCCACCTTTTCTGTAAAAAATACCAGCCTTCCTATATATTTAGCTTTTTCCCCTATCAATAATATTGGGATCAGCCATCATTTTTACTGGCCAGGCCGTTAAATACCGGCCAGGTGCAGGGCCGCCATTAGAAATCACAGGGCCTTGTACCACAAAATTTTTTGGGACCCCTGGGCCCCACCCACCATGGCTCCCAAACCCCACATACCATGGCTCACAAGCCACACCCACCATGGCTCCTAAGCCCCACCCCTGATCCTGCCCACTACAAATCAAAGTTAAAAGACCACACAGACATCAGTGCTGAAAAAGTAACTCCTCCCATATAAAAAAAAACAGTGGTGCCAGGGCCCCCCATAAAAGTTTTTTTTTTTTAAAGCATTTTTGTCAGTGCCCATCTCACAAATAAAAAAAAATTGGGGCCCCAAAAATTATTTTTTAAAGAACACTGGCACCAGGGCCCCCCTTACAAGTTAAAAAAATGGGCCCCATAAAAGATTTTTCTTAAAAAATTGGTGGCAGGGGCCGAGTATTAAAATAAAACATTGGTGGCCACGGGATTTAAAAAAAAAAAAAAAAAAACTCACATTGGTGTCAGTAGAATTGAACTCATGGGTTCAGGACTTCAGTGTCAGCTCCTTTTGTGACTCATTTCTTTACGCTGCTTCAGGACTTCAATATCGGCTCCATCGTGACTTTGAGTCTTTCCGCCACTTCAGGACATTCGAGTGTTCGGCACATCCACATTCAGCTGTTCGGGGACATCGGAAGGCAGCACGTCTTGGGCGCTCTTAAGGGGGACCCGGCTCTTCCAAAAGTGCAGCACTGCTGGGCCCAGGACACTTGTCCCCACCTGATGGCAGCCCTGGCCGCTCAGGGCTGAGTCAGTGATTGAATTTGTGTGTTTCTGTATGACTAGAGTTCCTTGTTCCTGTGTATTCCTGTATGACCTGAATTCCTTGTTCCAGTGTTCTTGTTCCAACATTCCTTGCCTTCCTGATTTAAGCTGGCCATAGACGTAACAATTACGATCTTTCTCGGAAAAGATCTTTCCAAGAAAGATTGTTCGTTTCAACACACACGTGTAGAGCTAATTGGTCAAATATACAGGTAGAAACAATAGAATTCTACTTGTATCTGACGATTCAGCACTAACAATGGCCGATATTCAAGGTGCTTTCAATGGCATCCGATCAAAATTTTCCATCCAGCCCGATCAACCAGCCGACCGATATCTTAATCTTCTGACGATATCGGTCGGCTCATTTCCCACCATACACGCACTGAATATCGTACGAAAATTCGTTTCGTACGATATTATCTGTGCGTCTGTGGCCACCTTTACTGGTAACAACCTTGGCTTAGGGCTAGTCCAGACGGGGAGATTCGGGGGCGATCCGTCGCCAGGCAATTTGGAGCAATTTTAAAAATCGCGCCGCTCCGTGTGAACACGCGCCGGCGCTTTAAGCCTCGCCGGTGCCTAGCTATTCGGGGAGATTCGGGGGCGATCCGTCGCGGCGAGAAGTCGGCAGGCGACGGATCGCCCCCGAATCCCCCCGTCTGGACTAAGCCTTAACCTTGTTTTTGATTTTTGCCTGTTCCTGTGTTTATCTTCTGTTGCCATTAAACCCGCAATTTACTATGTCATCTCCTATTGTTTATGGTATCCCCCTAGGCTTCCGCCATGCCCACTTCCCGGTGTGTGGCCAACTCCTGTTACAGCGGCTCCCCACTGTGAGCATTACACTGTTTTTCACTTCGTACTGTTCTCTGCATATTATGCCCTGCAGTGCAATTGTGTTGCTAGGACAGAGAGCAAAGACCTGCACAGTACTCTATATGAAGTGCTGTCTGTGGCAGCCACCATCTAGTTTGCACATCATAACAGTGATATGTCAGTGTCAGACATTATTTACAGTGCTGCAGAGCACTGCATGGATCAATTGTATAAGGCAAGTGCTTCATCCTGGGCCCTAAAGAGCAAAATTTAGAACCTCTTTACTTGTGAGATGTCAGATGAGTACTTCAGACTGTATTTATTGCATTATGTTTTACAATAAAGATAGAAATATATATATATATATATATATATTATAATCGTTGTGTGCAGCATAGGATAGACTTACATTCTGAAATATTTTGAGGGGCCCTGGAAAAAGTGTTTTCCTCCAAAAAAACCACCAAAAATATAACAATGTTTAAATTATCAAAGAAAAGTGGCTTGGAAATTACAACACGCATAAATGTTCATGTTATGCATTATGATTGATCAAGCAAATATAATCAACAATTCACCATTTTTACGACTTGTTATGTCTACTGCCCTCTCAGGTTATTTCAAAAGAGTCATGTCACTAATTATAAAAAGCAAAGTCATTTTATGTTCAGGCTTGGCTTAAGCATGCAAAATATAGTAGATATTGTGCACAAGCAAACACTGGCCATGTGGAAAAACTTAGCAATTTACTTCACTGCAGGGTACCTGACATTTTGGCACTCTGCAGTAAATTAGACTTTCCTCGTAAAGGGCACTTAACTACCACAAAATTCTATACTATGATACACTGTAACATATCATTATAAGTGTCAACAAGTGTTGTCTCTACTTAACATTAGTTAAAGGGATTCTGTTGAGATTTGTAGGATTTTTTACACATGTAAAAATGTAATTCCTAATCCAACAATTCCGTTTTTTTTTAGTTGTAATATTGGTATGTAGGCAGCCATCTCAGGTCATTTTGTCTTATCATGTGCTTTCAGAAAGAGCCAGCACTTAAGGATGGAACTGCTATCAGGCAGGCTGTTGTTTCTCCTACTCAATATAACTGAAGGTGTTGCAATGGGACCTGAATTGTTGACTTAGTCATATGACTGTGGACTCCTGGGAAACTGACAATATGTCTAACCTCATTTCAAAATGAAATATAAAAAAACACATTTCATTGCAGAAGTCTGCTGGAGCAGCATTATTAACTGATGTGTTTTGAAGAAAACATGTTTTCCCGTGATAATAATCCTTTTCACATTTAAGTTTATATTTAGTATGTTATAGAATGACCTATTCTAAGCAACTTTTCATTTGGTCTCCATTATTTCTTTTTTATAGTTTATTAATTATTTGCCTTCTTCTACTGGCTCTTGCCAGGTTTCAATTGGGGGTCACTGACCCTTTAAAAAAAAAAAACAAATGTTCTGTAAGGCTACAAATATATCAATTGTAAATTTCACACCTTATCTTTTTTTAGATATCTTTAGTTTCACTAAAATTAGTAGGTATATTCATATATCTTTCAATTACTTTTCTGCCTTATACTTAGTGAATGGGTGCCTGTCACTACATGTATCCAAGGTGAGGAAAATATAATTGTGAAAGTACAAGAGAAAATGTTGTCCTTTTTCTTTCATTAAAAGAAACTCACAGGCCACATCAAAGGAACATTATTGCACTTTTAGTGCAACTGGGTCAGGCATAACCTTCAAATGCATCATTCCTTTGTTCAGAGACTATATCTCACCAAGCTAGGGAATACAAGATGACATTTAGATGTCTCAACATGCTATTGTCACAATTATTTGAAGTTTAAATCTTGCCTTTCCTAGGATATGCATGTTTCATTTGATAAACAGCTCCTAGGGAGGTTGCTAGGACAATATGACATATAACTATGACTGTTCCAAAGAAAGTATTTATAAGAGGAACTGTGAAAAATGAATATGCAAATGCACTAATTATACCCCCCAAATTAAAACTGCACATTTAATTTAGAGCCTTTATTGGTTACTGAAAGCAATTTATTCTATTAATAATATGCACACATTTTATATGTTGTATTATCATAAATTATTTACTTGGATTTTAGTTTTAGGGAAAATACATTTATACTTTAATCTATTTTTCAACAATATATGATAAAGCTTTCTTAATCTATCAGATTTACGTTCAGCTAAGACAAGCAGTACAATAGGTACAAAGCATGGAGATGTTTGTAGAAGAAGTTTAAAGGGATGGTTCACCATTACATTAACTTTTAATATCTTACAGAATGACCAGTTCTAAGCCTTCTCCTATTCATATTCCCAACTCTCATTCAAACCACTGCCTGGTTTCTAGGTTAAACTAGACCCTAGCAACCACACAGCTGCTGAAATACCAAGATGGAGTGCTGCTGAAATAAAAAATGAAGGCCAATTGCAAATTGTCTCAGAATATCAATGTCTGCATCATACTAAAGGTTTATTTAAAGGTGAACATCCCCTTTATTGGCTAAGTTGCTTATACACCAGCATTTTGACAATCAGCTATGGCCTGCAGCATGCACAGAAAAACAAAGATCATAGTCAGAGAGTCTTTCTCAGGGGCATAAATAATAAAAACCCCTAAAAAAATCTTGCCTTTTTTATTATTTGTGCCCCTGAGGAATGTCGAAACGCATTGGGCTCACTAAGTAAGATTTTGCATTTTTTGTTATAATTTTTTCTTTTTGTAATAAATGTATTTTTCTTTAATTGGGTATACTATCCATTTTGTGATTATATTTAGTAGCTATTTTTTGAGACCCTCATGGGGAGCCTCCTATGGATTAGCACCCTGCATTCAATTTATGAGGGTGTGCACCTTCTTTCCCAATTCTATACAGGTATGGAGTTGGTTATCCAAAAACCCATTATCCAGAAGGTTCTGAATTAAAGAATGTCCATCCCCCATAGACTCCATTATAATCAAATAATCCAAATTTTTAAAAATAATTTCCCTTTCCTGTATAATAAAAAAAACAGTAGCTTGTACTTGATCCCAACTAAGATATAGTTAATCCTAATTTGATGCAAAACCAGCCTATTGGGTTTATTTAATGTGTACATGATTTTCTAGTAGAATGTGCAAAGATCCAAATTACAGAAAGATACCTTATCCAGAAAGTCCCAGGCCCTGAGCATTCTGGATAATAGGACCCACACCTGTACAAAATCAGAGAATCACTGCCCAGGATTTGTCAATAAATATGTAACAAAATAGAAATACTCTAAGGGGACTTTTTGGGGCACAACTCTAATTTTTCAATGCAGGCAAAAGGTCAAATCTGAAAATCCACCATCTCAGATCTGCCAAGTCAAAGGACAAAGGCAAAGGTCCCTATCCTAGTTGGAAGTTATAATGGTCTGCGCTAAGTTTAGCCAGAAAATAAAATCATTTCTGGCTTTTTGGGCAAAAACCCAATTTTTTCGGGTGTTTCCCCAAACCGTTGAGCTTTTTAAATAATTAATATGGTCAAATTGGTATTGGTTGTGGCTTTTTACCAAATGTAAATTGTAAAACCTAGGTGAGTGTGAAGTCAGCAAAATTCCTTGTTGAAATAAAGGAACGATGAACGTTTTTGTTGCAGTGCTAAATAAACAATTGGAATCCTGGGAATGAATTCCAAACAAGCTCCAAAAAAATCCAATTTACATGGGTTTATCCTATAGGCTAAAGCTCATCCACTGGGATTTTAAGCAAAAGCCAGGATAATAGCTGATCAGATTCCCAACTACAGACAAGTTTTGACTTTCTTGAGGCTCATCAGTGTAATGCAGGATTATCTGATCATCTTAGATAGAGCCACCATGTGGTTTTGCATACAAGTCACAAAGGTTAAGGAGACAGAATTAAATAAACAAAAGGAATCCTGGTAATGAATTCCCAACAAGCTCCAAGAAAATCCCATTTACTTGGTCTTACCTTATAGGCTAAATCTCACCCACTGGGTTTTTAAGCAAAAGCCAGGATAATAGCTGATCAGATTCCCAATTACAGAACAGTTTCGCCTTTCTTGAGGCTCATCAGTGTAGTGCAGAGTTATCTGATCTGTTGGCTCTATCTAAGCTGATCAGATAACCCTGCACTACACTGATGAGCCTCAAGAAAGGTGAAACCGTTCTGATATCACACCAGAATGGCTGTTGCCATTGAACAAAAATGAAGTATTGCTCTATAAAAAAACTATTTCTAACTATTCTAGAATGTAGTCCTGGTTGCCATTGTTTCTAGAGTCATGTTGTTATATGCTCGTTAAAGGGGTTGTTTACCTTTAAATTAATGTGTAGTATGACGTTGAGAGGGATATGCTGAGACAATTGCAATTGGTATTCATATTTAGGAGGAGGAGAGGGCCTGAATATAAAGAAGAGTTATATGTAACAATAGCAATACTTTTGTAGCCTTACAGAGCATTTGTTTTTTTTAGATGGGGTTAGTGACCCCCCATTTGAGAGCTGTAAAAAGAAGGCAAACATTGTAATTCAAAAACTATAAAAAAGAAAAAAATTAAGTTCAGTTGAAAAATTCCTTATAATTGGCCATTCATAACATACTAAATGTTAAAATGTGAACCACCCCTTTAAGTGTGTTTGAGTCCCATTTGGAGTACACATAAAACAAGGGCATGTTTTAAGCAGTGGTCACATTTAGATTAACTTTTAGTATGATGTAGAGAGTGAAAAAATTTACCGTTGTTTTAATTTTTTTATTATTTGTGATTTTTGAGTTATTTAGCTTTTTATTTTCAGATCTCCAGTTTTCAGTTTCAACAGTTTGGTTACTAGGGCCCAAATGAACCCAGCAACCATACACTGATTTAAACAAGAGACTGGAATATATCATTCTGAATAGAAAGAGGCACCATAAAAAATAGCAATAATAATACATTTATAGCCTTACAAAGCATTTATTTTTTTAGATAGGGATTGAGTCCCATTTGGAGTAAACATAAAACAAGGACATGTTTTAAAGGGTGGTTCACATTTAGATTACCTTTTAGTATGATGTAGAGAGTAAGAAAATTTG
>CM044433.1:120013790-120037804 GCA_024363595.1 Xenopus borealis | reverse complement strand
ACCTGTATTGCATATGTGCACCATAAACTGAAATAGCCTACAGTCTGCAAGAAGTGAACTCTGTCACTGAAAAAGAAAGGTAAACAAGTTAGACTGCAACATCTGTTGTTTGCAGCAAGACTAGTAGAAAAAGCAGATGGGGTGTTATGTAGCCACATAGTGAAGTTTTCTCTGCTCCATTTAATCTATATCAGCCAATCAGACATTTGCTTCAATAATGCCAACTTTACTTGATTGTAATAGCTTCTGGGTTACTGGCCCAAAATGGATCCTTACTATATTCTAGGGGTTACTAAATAAGCCCTATAGTATTTGTTAATAATTTGTTAAAAATTATTTGTTAATAATTTTCTTAGCATTTGTGATGGGCCTGCGGCGAATCACGCAAATTGACTGCTAATTCACCGCAGGCGAATAAATTCGCCCATCACTACTTAGCATTACTCCACAGCAGTAATATCTCCGTTACAGCTTCTAGGCGTGTCTTCCAATTTTGTGCAACATTTATAGAAGATTATGGTTGACTTATATTATCCGTGGCTGGTTAACCAGGCCTCTATGGTATTTGTTAAGAATATGCTCCACATCAGTAGTGATGGGCGAATCTGTGGTGTTTCGCTTTGCTGAAATTTTGTGAATTTCTACTAGAAATTTGTGAAATGGCAAAAAATTTGCAAAATGCTGCAGTCTCTCCTTTTGGACGTGGGTGCCCGTTTTTGAATGTGGGCGTCCAAAAAACGTAAGTCCAAAAAACTGTGAAAAAACTAGGAATGCACCGAATCCACTATTTTGGATTCGGCCGAACCCCCAAATCCTTCCCGAGAGATTCGTTTGAATACCGAACCAAATCCGAACCCTAATTTGCATTTGCAAATTATGGGTGGGAAGGGGAAAACATGTTTTACTTCCTTGTTTTGTGCCAAAAAGTCACATGATTTCCCTCCCTGGCCCTAATTTGCATATACAAATTAGGATTTGGATTTGGTTCTACCCAAATTGGCTTTCAACAAAGGGACTAGGAAGAGCTGAAATGCGTATAGCTAGATGGTCAGTAAGGCTACAAAATTTCAGCTAGACAATGCAATGCAAACCAGGTTTGAAAAATGTTACTGCTGATTGTTTGTCACATTTACCTTTACCTGCATCTTCTGATACACTGGATAAGGACATATGTAGAAGTTGTGGCACTGATTCATTTATTATCATTACTCCACAGCAGTAATGATAATAAATTACTCCACAGCAGTTACAGCTGCTGATTTTAAACAAGCTTGCCTCACATGTCCAATTCAAGTCAAACTATGGGACATCTTACAAAGCAAATGGCCAAATACTGAGAAGATAACTGCAGGATTAGACATTAACTGTGCTTAGTAGATGGCTATGTTGTCCATGGAGCTCACCGCTTACTTGTACCAGGGACCGTGAAAGAACAGTTCATACAACTTGCACATGAGAGTAATCAAGGAATTTTACATACAAAACAAAGACTACAAGAACTATACCAGAGGATGCTGATGTGATAACTGCCATTCATTCTTGTGTTAATCCAAAGGAGTTACTATCAGACAATGGACCACAGTTTGTCTCATCTGAATTTGAATTCTGTCTGAGAGAGAGGAATATTGTCCATAGGAAATCTTCAGTGTATTACCCACAAGCCAATGGAGAAATCGAGCAATTCAACTGAAGTCTGAAAGAAGCACTACAGACAGAAAACCTTACTGGGATATCTTGGAAAGAGGAATATTGTCCATAGGAAATCTTCAGTGTATTACCCACAAACCAATGGAGAAATCGAGCAATTCAAACAAAGTCTGAAAGAAGCACTACAGACAGCAAACCTTACTGGGACTTCTTGGAAAGTATTTACAACAGAGTTCCTACATAACTACAGAGCAACGTGCCATGCAACAACCCAAGCATCTCCAGCAGAATTATTACATGGCAGACAAATGTGCACTAAGCTACATGATGCAGACTTCAAAGTTTGTTCCTACAAAATCATCTACTGCTCACAAAAGTCAAAAAGCCAAATGCAAGGTTTATACTGACAGAAAACGTGGTGCAAGAGAAATGCACTTTCAGCCTGGATCTTAAGTCAGAATTAAGAAACCAGGACTATTGAAACAAGGACAATCTAAATTTTCTACACCACATGAATTGAGACACCAGCGAGGACCATACACATATGAATTATCTGATGGACGCAAGTAGTCTTGCTCCTGCTAGATATAACTTTGGAGAAGCTCCATTTGATGAAGGACATTTTCCTACTCCTGATGCCAGCTGCAATAGGCCTGAAGAAAGTGAACATATAAGGTGTATTGAGATAATCAGAAAACTACCTGCATGGACTAAGGACTATGTCATGTGACGAATGTATTATTGCTTTAAGATGCATTTTTTGTTGTTTATTACATTTGCCCAAATGCTTTCCTACTATAGGGGGAATATGTGGTGTTTATACAAATGGCCTGTAGATGTCACTGTGCACATGAGTTATACTGTGCATACACAGTACTGTCTATACTGCATAAGGTGCTAAAGTTTACTGTTGTGTAAGGCCTGCATAAGCCTGCTAATAAAGCAAATAATTCTTTTTTACTGTAATAAACACAGTTCCTTGAAATTGATGATAATTAAGCTGCATTAATCCATATTGGTAGCAAAAAAACCCTATTGGGCTTTTTAATGTCTAAATGATTTTTAGCAGACTTAAGGTAGGGAGATCCACATTATGGATAGATTCCTTATCTAGAACCCCCAGGTCCCAAGCATTAAGCACAATATATCCTATACCTGTAAATAATTAGACATACTGCACACAATAGCTATGCACCACACCCGTTTAGTCTGGATTTGGCCTTTGTACTTGATCCAGTTGAATACCGATCCGAATCTGAACCCTCCCCATGGGCGACAATTGGCAATTTGTAACGCTAATCTGGGCTATCCTGGCCACAGTTAAATTGTCCAGTTAGTGATATAAGCATGGGTTACACTGTAACTTACACAACAGGGTCAGGGCCTTCGTCAGGTGGAAGCTTTCCCTTTAGGGTGTAGTGGAACTACAACACACATGCTACTGTACATGAAATATAGGAAATGGACGCCAGGAGCTTCTTTGGTGCAAACATAATACAGCAGGGATGATTGTAACTCACAGAGGTATCAGCAGTTAATTGTACATCAATCAGTCTTACTCTCCTAAAGAGTCTGTTACAGAACTACCCTAGGAACCAAAGAGGAAGAGGCCACTCCTTTCCACACACTATATTGCAGTGTGGCAGGAAGTGGTCATTACACCTCTTGGCCAATAACTAGTGGTGTAAATACTTAAATGGAAACATAGGTTTCTGCCTAGTAACTAAGGATTAGAGAAGGGTAGGGATTTAACTCTGTAGGAGCCATAGTGATCCTACAGGTCCCTATATTTTGTAGGGTTTAGATTAATATTGTCCAGACTCTTATATTCTGATGAATCCTGTAGAAAAAGTCTCAGATTTGGTGAAATTCCTGGTGTCCGTGCATCCCTTGTAAACAAAGGCCGCACCTTAAATTCCTAAAATGGATATGCCTTGCTATTCATTTACAGAGTGACAAATTCACAAAATCTGGGATTTTATGACAAGTTAAACCAGTTTGATTCACCTTTTTATTTTACTTTTGTGATGTAGACACTCATAACAACAGTTTTCCTGTCAGTAACTATTTAGAAATTTAGAATTTTGAAAAATGAACAGTCTATGGAGTATTAAGTGTGACTCTGTAGAAAGCATCCTCCATTATATCACAGCCAGAGTTTTTCAGAGAATGCTGGGAGCTGGAGTCTACAGTGGCTAGAGGGCTTCATTTCTGATAGCATTACTGTAAGTGTGTATGTACTATTTTAAGTAATGTATGCAATGTGTACATTGGCTTTAACATTTATATTTTATTTATGCCACTTTTTGTCTGTGGATTAGTAAAGGCATTGCTTTATTTCAGAAAGATAATTGGAATTTTGCAAGAGAAAACCCCAGCTCCTCAGTACGGCAGGACATGTTTTGTGCATACCTCAAATATTATTAGAATTTAATAAAAAGTGCTGAAACAATTGGGTTTTTATGATAATACGCCTGTTGCAGGTATTTCAAGAATGAAGTTGTCTGAAAGGAGGGAATATGCATGAACAGGGTACTTTGTATGTCAAATTAAAACATCTGGACTTCCAACTGTTTCTAATTACTTGACTGACTAGACTGTAAACTTCAGGATTTGGCACCAGGTTCCCTCCTAGAGTGCTGCCCAAATCCGTGCAGGCAGCTAATCAAAGGAACTTTGCAGGAGGATAGCATTTGAGCCGGTTTTGGCCAGCTTTTGAAAACAGCAGCTCCAGTGTGAGCTTCACTACCAGAAAGAATTACTTGAAGTTGTGCTTTTAGTCTGCTGCTAACTCTCCAGGTTGGACCTAAGTATGCACGCTGGAGCCTTCATCAACTTTGTGTGGGCTTCTTCCCTCGTCAGCCTCCTCGCCGCTGTGCCACCCATCCCTTCATTCAGTCTGAAGTAAGTACTGACTGTATTTATGCACACACCACTTCCTGACAGTAATGTGTAGCATTCACAGTGGCATTCGGATACACATCTAGCTAGTTCATTTGGGAAATAGCATTGCGGTGACTGCTTTTTTTTTTCCAATACATGCATTTAATGCATTTATTTAATGAGCTCAGCTTTCTTCCTTCTGCTTCTTCATAAAGGACTAATTGAAATTAAATACAGAAATGCTGTCTTACACAGGCACTTAATTGCTGTTATAAAAGTAGGCACACCTTATTTTTTATTACAAACAATCAGAAGGGATGGACATTTATTAAACACAGTGTTTCAGGGATGTATTAGCACCATAACTTCTTGCAGATGCATTATTTTATCTTTAGTTACTTTGAGAGTGATTGCCAGCTCATTCTTTTGAACTATATGACTGATTAACTTTCCTGCATGGCGTCCCAGAAAGTGCAGTCTGCAGAATGTCTAAACTGCCCGGTCAGGCTATGGAATCAGTTTGAGTACATTTTAAAATTAAAATGAAGGCAACCAGTTGGCAGCTTTCAGAGTAGTACACTGGAAGTCATTTACCAATAGTGGAAATAAACAAACATGGTGGAAAATAAAATTGATACAATTAACTCTTCTATAATATTTATTGCTAGAGACATGTATCAGTGTTGGTTCTATCACTACAAGCAATCTTGGAAGAGTTACTGCAGGAAAGTCCTGTTCTGTTCAAATCAGCTTTTAATAAAAGAAAATACAAAACTTGGGGTGTTTGATCATAATGACTTTTGCCTAGTTTCTTTATTATGCAACAATATTCCATGGTACACCCAGTGTCTGTACAAGTCTCTGGTCTGTAGTGCTTGCAGCTTGTCTGTGTCACAGTTAAATAACACTGGCATCCGGACTAGTTTCACTTGGCCAGGCTTCTTTTTCCTATTGCTTTTAGAGACAGAAATGTGAGCCATCTGTTTCTCTGTATTAAATGTACTATGGTAAAATGGAAAAATAACACTAGCATGTTTGTGTGTTTACACTGTACATAATAAACTACCTATCCACATCCATTAAGTATGTAATTGGAGCCGATGTCAGTTATGCCACTGCATCCCTGCTTTTCAGTAAAAATATTTGTAGTTTGTATCAGTAGCTGTGATTTAAAAAAAAATCAAGGTTATTCTTTTTCCTAGCAAAACCTGCATAACTTTTTGTGTAGTACATGCAAGAGGATTAGCCAAAAATGTTTGTACTAGTTACTTGTTATGACAACTAACTTGTAAGGGGCCCTAAAGTTTTTGCTGCACAGTTGGAGGAAAGTGGACAATTCCAGGCCCCTATGCCAGAGGCTCCTAGGTCTGCATCTCACTCCCAACCAACCCCCCCCCTCCCACAAGCAAAACACATATGCAGGTTTCCACTGGAGCACTGGTATTTAGGCGCACAGGAAATTTAAATTGCTGCTGGGTGGTAGGCTGCCCCTTAAATCCTGCTGCCCTGCTCCATTTGCCCCTGGCCTTAAGTCTGATCTTTATTGCTCAACATTCAATAGATGGTGATTCATACTTAAAACAGAAAAGAATAATTTTAAAAGATGGAAGAGGGTAAAGAGTGGTGGTACGAGAGCTTTGTCAGAATTAATACTGTAAAACATGAAAATTACGATATTGGCTTTAGTCAGAGAAGGTTTTGAATTTCAATGTGTGAGGCACTAGAATAGAATATGAAGAGTTTCTGGCAGAGAGGCATTATGTTTAACTTTGGCTGAATGTAATGGTGATTATAATCACATGGGAAGCCTGCCAGCATTACTGAGCCGCTCCTCTGCCTGTTATGTGAATGTTTCATTCATATGAATATTTCACATGGATATTTAGCGGACCCAGTGAATTATAATAGTGTTCGTCATTATAACAAAAACCTCATGGATGTCAATTAAATCAATAAAAATTACTATGATTTGCTCTGGGGGGCTGTATGAAACACCTTTCATACAGGGAACATGGATGCATAGATCTGGGTAGCTAACACTGTATTAATTTCAAGGCACATTTTGAATGTTGCTTCTACAGCCACAACTGACTTGCACCTAACTTATGGTAAACAAACACTGTTATTGGAGATGCACCCAAGTTAAACTAGTCTTCTAGTATTTATTAGTGTCCTTTGTCTAGAGCGAAAGCGACATTCTTTCAAATTAAGGAGGTCAAAGCACAAGGGAAAGTCTGGTCTAGCCTGGTCAATCATTTCCATGTGTGGATAGTAAAAAGGTGGTTGTAAATGGGTAGATACACAGGCCTACATACCACAGTGACAATGGTGTCATCACAAATGAATGCTCTCAGCAGTATCCTATCTGCCAGCTATTTATTTCACTTAATAGTACCAAAATTGATCACAACAGTGCTTACAGGACTGTGCAGATCTGATTCGACTTCAGGGAATAAAACATGTAATTTGTATGAAGTAGCCTATATGAAGTTGTATTTTGAGTTCACCAATTATTGTAATCTGGCACATTCAGCAATGCTATGTCAGGAGAGCTTTATTTTGTTTTTTTCTTATTTGTTAGACAAACTGACTTCTGCTCGCACATTAAACAAGAGGAAAATTAATTTCCATCAGCTGTGCAACATCTTACCATTAGTTTTTTGGCTATACAGTGTGGGATCTATTATCTTGCATTTTTGTTTTTTTCAGATGAAAGGCCGGTCTTTAATATGGAACACATGATTAGACTATAATAAACCATTGAGACATTAAAAAAACCTGGATGCAATTGTCATCATATGGTGTTTTAGTTAACATCAAGTACAAGACATTGTCATATTACAGAAAAATTCAACTGGTCAAAAAGATTTTTGAATTGTTTGTTTATACAGTACACTATGGGAAATGCCATTGCCATTTTCTATATTTGTGGTAACAGACCCCATACAAGTAAAAAATAGGGCCGTAAATGTAACTGTTTGCCAGCTCTACTTGCTGAAGTTGTTGCGTTACTTTTTGATGTGTACTGTCAACCTGTGGTGAGGTGTGATCAAAGGCTCCCAGTGCCTTTGAAAAATGGAACAAAATGTAATGACTACAGTGTGATACGTTTACTTTTTTTTTGCAAATGAAAGACAAATTAGCATTTTAGGTACTTGACTAATATACAGAAAATTTACTTTTTTAGTGATAGAAACAGACATCTTTCTTCAGGTCGTACACAAAAGATAGCATATCATGGCCCAGGCTGATACACAGCATTTCAGCTAAACTTTCAAGGATTGTGCCTAGATGGCAGTTTGTAAAAGTTTCTATTTTTTCTCCAACCCCTATTTAGGGCTGAGTAAAGTTTCAGATATAAGAGTTTTAACCTCTTAAAATGAATCTGAAATATTGTAACTAATCAGAATTGTTAAATATCAGCCTTAACAAGAAGACTATTAAAATAGATGATTCTTAAAGTATAGTTTACAATTTTCATATACTGTATTGCCTCCTACTTACATGACAGAATATGCTAGTAGGAAATATGAAAACATTGTATAGTGGGCATTACTGTCAGTTTAGGTTCATTTAACTGGGGCGAGTACTATAGACGATACTATGTGTTTGTATTTCACTTGTTTTAGAAAGGGTCCTGGTTTCATGAGAGAGACTGACTCAATAGTGCAGAGCATGACTGACCCAGAGAATTTCCTAAAGGAAACTGTGAACATTTTTGATTAGATTATTGTATTGACAAGTGCTTCGATGAGACCCTGTTATACTGTACACCAAATAGCTAATTATCAATCAGTTTATCAGTAACAAACTGTGTATTCCTATTAGCAAAATATCAGAACTGTGTGTATATAAGGTCATTGGCTGACCTGGGAAACAAATGCTTCAGAACTCCCTGTTCCATCCACGTATGTCCCTCTTACTTCCCTGTAAACCAGTTGCTTAAGTGGGGTTTAAATTGTTAGGTTAGCAGTAACATGTCTCCATGTTAACACAACTGTATCACTAATGGGAGTTCTGATTTTTGTTTTTTTAAATTAAAGATGTTTTTAAAGAAAATTTTCTTTCTTTTGGGAAAAGGGAGTTGTGGAATTAGACCTCAACACAATCTTCCATGGTAGATTAGATTGTAAAAGAAACAGTGGCAAATACAGAGATTCCAGGTGATTTTTTGATGCAGATACTATTAATGCCTGTAAGAGTGGATTGGGTTATTTCTTAGACAGTTTTGTGAAAAGGAAGTTGGTATGGATATTGTCTTAAGTGAAGGGTTCATAGAATTTAACATGAGTCTGAAAGAAATGCTGCATCCACTGTATTGAAATCTGTTTACTTGTTGATTATTACTAGTATATCACCATCATCGGTTATATAATATTTAAGTAACTATTGGAATAACACTAAACTGTATGAGGTTAAGT
Organism: Xenopus borealis; assembly: GCA_024363595.1. NCBI lineage: Eukaryota > Metazoa > Chordata > Amphibia > Anura > Pipidae > Xenopus > Xenopus borealis. The sequence goes on along the minus strand of CM044433.1, from coordinate 120,028,853 downwards.
TTATCTATAATAAATGTGTTTTTAGTGATCCTTTGATAATGGAAAGGTTGGGAGAAAGTCAAACAGCTGGGGGAAAGAATTCCAGAGAAGGGTGCAGCCTTTGCAAGGTCTTGAATGTGAGCATGTAACAAGATAATCAGAGGAAAGTTGAGGAGCTGGTAAGTAGAGGAGTGTAACAAACAGTTTAGTGAGTATATGGAGATGAGTTCAAAGATGTAGTGTTTTCTATCAATAATAGTGATGGGGAGCTATGTTTGTATCTCTTCTTTGTTGTTCTGGGCAAGGAGGGGGAGGGGTCCCCACTCCTGTGAGCTGACAGGAAGGAAGGCCTGCCTAGGAAAGAAAGAAAACTGCTGTAAAATTCCAGAGAGTACTGTGTATGTAAAGTTAGTAGGAAACCCCAGTGGAAGATAAGCAGGCTGTAGTTAAGGTGGGGAACAAAACGGGGTCCTTCTCAGCAGGGCCAGAACTAGGGATATGCAGAAGAGGCGGCTGCCTAGGGCGCAAAAATTTTGGGGAACTAGGCAGCTACCTCTTGAGCCTACCCCTAGACAAGACTCCCCTGCTCAACAGACTAAAGTTGCGTGTATGCAAGCGGCAATGCCATCATAGAGAATGCGCATAAGCATGTGATGCCACCGCGGGCTGTCACTGCGCATAGGCACATTATGTTAATGTACATGCAACAGGGGAAGTGGGGGTGAGCTGGCCGCCTGGGTCGCCTAGGGCAATTTAACGATTAAATTATTTATAACATTTGAGGGGCATGCCACATTTGTTTAAGTGTGGGCTCATGTCTAGAACAATAGATGATCTTTTTTGTCTTTATTTTGCTTCCTTGGACATTTTTCACTTCAAGCATTTACAACATCTCTAATGAAGCCCCTATTCAAATTGACCTAATCGTAAGTGAACTAACGTAGTTTCGCTAGGCAGAAATGAACATTCGTGACAGTTTGCTGTGAAATGCATTGCCGAAATTAATGCTAGGGATTTTTGCTAGGTGTTTGCAGAGACGCAACTTTGCATTTTAGTAAATTAGCATAGTGGTAGTGAATTTGCACCTGGCAAAGTGTGGCAAAGCCTTTGCAGGCAAAAACATATCTTAGTGAATTTCCCCCTCAGTGTCCTGCAAATAAACCCATTAACTTTACCTGTGTGTGTGTGGTGGAAAGTTCCCAAAGAGGTGTATCACAACCCAGTCTGTCCTGACCCAGTCTGTCCTGACCACCTTCTTGCCCAGAATATTTTGCGAATAAAAATTCGCCAATTTTGAATAAAATATTTGCAGGTTTTGAGCACTTTTTGAATATTCGCAAAAATCGTACAATTGAGCGATTTTTTGAAAAATTCGTACGAATCAAATAGTCGCAGCGTTCGATCGTACAAATAAAATTCGAAAAGAAAACTTGGGGGGCTTCCCATAGGCTTCTATTGCAATTCGGTAAGTTCAATCTGGCAAAGTAGGCAGTTGAATAAAAATTTAAAGGGCAAGTTCTGTGACCAGCAAATAGTCGAGCGATCGAATATATATTTATTCAATCTATTCGATGTGATCAAATTTTCTATATCCGATGGTCAAAAATACTTAATTTGCATATTCGACTATTGCCCTCCCCTGTAGTGGAGACAAAGGACTCCTCTAGCGCCACGAGGAAGAAAACCAGTGCTGTATTTGCTGCAGTAGCAGAATAGGGCTACAATAGTGTTGAAATAATCATGATCTAAAAGAATTACTAGTACTTTATAAGTTGTTTTAGTTGCAGTACTGTGGGATCTTTTGCAGGTATATGTGGATGAATGCAGGTATATGCATGCTGTTCTTGCCTATTCAGGGTTTATGATTCTCAGCCAACCTGTATTTTAGAATTCATACCGAAACGTTTGAAAGAAATCCAATTTTATATAATGTCCGTTATCTAAAAATCACTGGAAGACCATCGTCATGTCCATATTAAGCAAATAATTTTACTTTTTAAAAACGATTTACTGTTTGGCAGTAACTAAATTACATTTATTGAACATTAAAATAATTTTTAGTAGCTTTAAGTTATTTTGACAGGGTTGAACTGGGCTCTTCTGACCCAGACACAATCCCCACCTTCAATATTGTCGCTTCCCTATTGCCCTCCCCCCAGTTGCGGCAAAGTAAGCAGTGTGGAAGGGTCTAGTGGTAGGTGAGCAAGCGAGCAGGCAGGGACTCCTAAGTGTATGCAGTAGACACCTAGGATTGTAGACCTAGTGGGCCTAATATATCTCAGTCCGACGCTGTATGTTGATCCAAATTATGGAAACACTCCAGGTCCCAAGGTTTCTGATAATAGCCTTTTGCTTTTAAACAGTGAATATTGGAAATGTATTTAGAAATGTATTTAGAAGAGTTTTCTTATTCACTTATAATCTTCCCTTAGAATTTCTTAAGCACCATACAGTACTGCATCCATTCACTGGAGAGATTTGTTTCTTGATTAGTACATCTTGTGCAAACTTAGAATGAAGTGGTTCTGTTCTGCAGAAATAAATAATGTACTATTTAATATTATTCCGATATTTTGATGTTTGCATTTCTGTTATTATGTTTTCCTCAGTTGAATTTGTACTTGCAGATTCTGGATATGAAGTTCAGAGGTTGCACTGATGGCTTATATTGTCTTTGTTTAGCAAGATATGGTCTTCACATTTTGTCATCCATCAGCGGATTCTGTCTTCTGTTGTCATTATTGCAGATTTACATTGTGAGGTGACAGATATAAAGGTCAGGTCAAATTTTATCCTACCTGTTTTCCAAGTCATTTCATCTAAATCAAACTCCACAACTATATTTATTAGCTACCTACCACACAAACATAATTTTATATTCAGCTTGCAGCTGTCATTTTTCCAAGCAGAATAAGAAAGTCAAGAATAGTACAGATCAAGCACATTATTTAGTTTCTACTTTGATAACTGAGCAGAAAAATAATGTGTGGAAAAAGAGGAGAACTAAATAATATCCTAAAATCATATGGGTTTTTTCTTATGGGTGATGGTACAAGGTGGAATAGTACACAAATGTGCTCCTCTCTGATTATGCAGTGCTGACTGTACCTAGAAATACTGCATACTGGGAGTATGGAATATGGACCTTGGAATGCCCCCTTTTGCCCATCAGTCAGGTTTTGCATAACAGAAACACAAATGAGAGTGAGCCCTGTAAGTACCATGTGCCAGATTTTCAAGGCAGCACAAGGCACCAAATATGGGTAGTGGGTGAGTGCTAAGTGTGTAGGCTTTAAGGGATCCAAGGTAAATGAGCTAATTAATGTAAAAGGGACCCCTGGAATATAATCAATAAATTATCTAAGGTAGTTGTCCAGACGCATCAGGAAAGACTACTTTATGACTTTCCTTATGATGTTGATCAATCACTGACAGATCCATGTTTAGTAATGAAAAAATCATCTGTTTACTCCTGAGGATTTTGTTTGAAACATGCATTGATTTTGGATCTTTATTTCATCCAGCTGAACCAAATTCTAAGAAACTCGTTTTAAATGAGGAGATTATCTTTAATCACAACCATAGTAATATCAAAAAAAGTTTTGTCCATTGTTGCCCCCATTGTATGTTAGCATTGCAGAGCCACTAGACAAGACACAGCAATTTTCAGGTAAAAGGCTTTCCTTCATCTTCCCTCTCCTTATGCTAACCTTTCCAAGAATTACATTTCATGCTACCATCTTAAAAGAACCTAGGTCTTTTCCTTTCTTACAGCTATGGGAGTTCATGTATTAAATGTCTGCTTTAAATTTACAGAATCGATCAATCCAATTTTATCTTATAAAAGTCAAAGAAGAAGACTTGCAAGCTACATTATTGAGGAGCAAATAGCCAATATCGTGATGTGCTGCATCTTACATTAATTAAGTTATTTTTCTTTTTGGCAGTTACAAATATTGTCTTTGTTTCTTTTGTGTGTAGAAATCTACCCTCGACAGTCTGCAGATTGCCTCCGGCTGTATCAGAGAAGCGTTGTAGAACCCCTGATGGATCAATATGTAGTGGCAGGGGCAGCTGTGACTGTGGAATATGCTTGTGTGAAGTTAAGGAGGCTGGAAAGTACTATGGGCCATTATGCGAGTGCCACAATTGGGTATGCCACACCTATGATGGACAAGTATGTGCAGGTAAAACAGAAAAAAAAATAGGATTTTCAAAGTGTGTTTTTGTAAATAACAGCTTGTTCTTCTGCATAAACTAAGGGCATTAGAAGTCACTGTAGTGTTCCATATAAATTCAGGCAAAGTGCATTTCTACAGTGGATAATGCAGTTCTTACAGTGATATATAATAGTCTCCACATCAAGTGCCATAACCATCTAAAAGCTAAAGGGCATAGGCCAAGCATAGGGGTGCTATTGCCACTCATGGAACAATTACTACGTTATCAAATATTTTAGTCATGTTCATAAATAAATTAAATGTAGAAGATATGCATAACAAGCACAAAAATACAGCGTTGGGATTATACAATTCAATTTGAAAAAAAATATATTAAAGGTTATATTCACTGCCTTGATAAAGCTTTAGCGAAACGCGCATCGGCGCTTTTGGTTTGAAAACTTTTAATGACCCTTGATCCTTGAATCTAATTTAGAAATTGCAATTATTGCAGTTGCCTAAACTATTTTTCTATCTCCCTCTTCTCAAGACATGGGGGATTTGTGTTTTTTTTAGGGAAGCTAGTTTGATACGAGTTAGGGAAGGTAATACCGAGACCACAGTCCTCCACGTTCTGCTTTCCTTTACAAGTGGTAATCCCAGGGCCTAGACAGCCAAAGAATATAGATAGTAGCAATGGGATGACTCCACCACTATTTTCTTTTTCTTCCAAGTTCTAACTTGTTTCTTTTTATATGTAACAGATTGTTAATGCCTGGTTCAACTGATACTTAGTATACTATTTATTTGCTGAAGAATATTGTTACTATTTTTGATACACCAGTAACTAATTGTTTTAGAAATCCTTGTCTGCCCCTCACAGGGCTTTGGGGGTTTAATTTTGGTTTTATATTAATTTATCAACCAACAAGAGAACTGGTGGGGTCATCACAATAATTGCACTAATTCATTTTATAAGGTATAAGTTGTCACCTATGGGTATTTTAATGGATTCATCATTTATAATATCTTAATCAATTGATTCAAACACCAATTTTATTTATTCATTATTTATATATATATATGAATTTTTAAATCACAAATTATTGTATGTAAGCATATTAGGTGTTTTTGTTGGGCGGAGAACCATTAATTAAGATTCGTATTAGATCATTAATGAATTGGATTTACTCTATTTATATATATTGATTAACTATATAAATTATTTATTAAATCTTCACTAATAAGCACAGGCACTTTATTTAGTATTGAATAATTATGGATGAGTATCAATAATTAATTTCAGGTGAACCAAGGTTTATATATATTTTTAATGAATTTTTGATATAGGTTATATAATTGGGTTATAAAGAGATATGGGGTTGTACCTTCTTTTCTTTTTTCTTTTTCTTTTATATAAAAAAGTATCTGGTATTTTGGGGATTATATCTCAGTGTGTCTTAACTTGATAAGCTGCCGTGTTGTTACTATTTTAAACAAAGGTTATATTCACCTCATAACTGACTTTTATCATATTGCAGATTAAGGTAATTCTAAAACAACCTGCTATGTACTTAAATTGATATAGCCTTTGAACTATTTTATTTAGTATTCTGAAAATCTCCAGTTAGGATTTTAACTTGCTACTTACTTGTTAGACCCTTACAACAATGTTATACTTTGAATAAAATATTATACATGAATAGGAGAGGGTCTGAACAGAGAAAGAAATGCTAAAATAAAACAATTATGGGGTGTTAGTGAGTGGTGGGATAAAAAATACAATAAAGAACACACAACAAATCGGTATAATAGATCGATGTAATAAAGCCTAAATAAAACACTGATGCAGATGTCTCCCATCCTTGCACACCCTCTGATCGAGTGCAGCCTGTAACAGTTAACTCACATTGTGCACCCTTTTCCAGTTTAAAATTGTTACCTTAATACAATACAGTCAACTAATTGAGTTCATTTTTCACACTACCTGCTATATTTGCACATGCTTAAAATGTAAAAAGACTTATTATAGAGTCTTACTATATAAATAATAAACATTAATGCTTTGATATAGGTATAGATATAATTGAGCTGCCCCTTATTTTATTGATCAAGTCTATTTCCATATTTATTCTACATGGAAATAAGGCAGCCTTTATTAAATTATCTGTACACAAAAATAACTAAAACCCATTCAGTCATTGTTAATTTGCATAAAGCTTAGAGTCTGCTTTCTTCGGTCCTTCAGAATCTGAATCCCTGCACTTTATTTCTGGATTTATGCAGACAAATAAAAACCCTTATTTGTTCTATCCTACATCTTCAAATGTGTTTTCCTTGTTGGCATGGGAATTGTGGCGCACTTTGTACTCCTGTATTACAGGCAGATTAAATTTTTTTAGTGGGTGGATAAACTTTTCACCTCAGCTATTGCCAGGAGATGTATTAAAAAGGTGGTGTCTGCAGTGCTATGGGGTTTGTCTATTTTAGTTCTGCAGGACAGATTAATATATATGGAAAGAATTTCGTCCCTCCTCAAAACAAGTTTATTCAGATGTGGAGGAAGGGAGCACAAAGCATGTGGACTGAAAGGCATGAAACAGTTTCCCACCAACGTGTCAATTTTCAAAAGCCAAAATCCACAAGAAGAGCAGTTTGAATGTTAAAGGAATTCCGTTAGGAAGGGATAGCTGGAATATATTCCAGCACATATTTGGCATATTTCTGCTGGAAAAAAATAGATTTTAGCAGAAAATGTGCCAAGGATATTAAATGTGTTCAGCTGCAGCCAGGATTGGTTAACTTCATATTCATTGCACACAGATAGTGTGATAGAATGCAGATACATGTGAAATAATCAACACACAGGTAAAAGGAGACTGATCCACACACATTCCAGGGTCCAGGTTTCATTAGTTATTTAGTCTTTTGCAAGTTGTAAAGTACACAAAATTACAAATAAATCAGATAATCAAATCAGTGTAGCATTGGCCAGACCAGGGATGACTTTGAAGTACTTGGTAGCTTGCAAAATATGGACAATCAGTCCTTGTTTCTTTAATCAGGTAAATATTTTTAGTAGCTATATACACAATGGGTCCTCTTTACCATGCTGTGTTATAAAAAGGAAACAAAATACATCAGACATCACTGTAAAAATGGTGTATGCAGCTGTGCATTCAATTGTCAATGTTCTGTGTAAAAATCCATTGTAACAGAAGCATTGTAACATACAGTATGGCATTCATGCATCAAAGATTTTACTGCTGGAACTTACTTGCTACTTGAATTTTTTCCCATTGACTTTAATGGATTGTGCAAGGTCTGAAGTGGTGTAAAATAAAGGCATCAAATTAAAAAACAACAATCAAAATAAAACACACACCTTGATAAATGTTCCCATTTATTTTACACAGTTTTTTAAACCATCTTTCTGACGTTAATTCTCTTACACAGTATGATGAATAGATGCCAAAATGTCCTTAATAAATTGTTCATGGATGAATGACTGAATGAATGAATGCAGAGGATTTCTTGTCTTTGTCTGTAAACATATTGCCAAGCTACATGTACTTTACTACACGTTGAGGAATGCATTATATGATGGCCCTAACTATTTACCTCTGGTCATATTTTTCCATAGGCTGGCATCTCCATGCATGGTTACACTTTCAAGAAACATTAGTATTGTATTCTGTACAGGTACATACATGATCAAAAACAGGGCTATATATTTACACGATTATAATCATAGAGTTGTCATGTCATGTCTTCTCTATTTTAATGAAAGCAAAATAAAACAAACATTTTAACTTGCATGCAACAGAATCTGTGATCCAGTGTGGCTTCTGGACCGATGTAAATTGTTTCCATTACCTTGCACTCATAGCAGTATTTGTCTTGTTATAATTTCACCATTATTGCAATAGTATAAACTGTAAATTTTAAATCAATTGTTTTGTTTTGAAATAATAATTTGTAGTAGGTCGGTTAAAAAGTACAAATGACAACAATGAGCAGAGTTAGATATAGCTATTATCCTATCAACCTATTTATACAGCATCAACACATTTTACAGAGTGCTTTACATGTTTTTCATCAAATGGAAATTTATGATCTCTTTAGATAGTGGCAGAAAATGCAGAACCCTTGCCAAAGATGAGCAAAACATGCTACCATTGTATGCCTGCTGGAAGAGATTGGTTTCAAATCAGTGTTACCCAGCAAGTGGAAGCAGCAGCATAGTTTAATTATACAATAGGAGTTCAGATTTCAGCAAAGCTCTCTGTGCTGGAGGCAAAAATATTGCCTTCAGGCTAATGAATTGGCAGTAGATTATAGCTTGTATGGATCGCAGCAGCAGTTGGCTAAGTCTGTGTAAACCTGGTAAAGAAGAATGAATGGGTTGTAGTATACAATACTAACTGAAAGGAAGTCAAAACACAGCTCATTATTTTATTTGTTATTAAGTATTTGAAAGGTGCCAACATGTTTCCTAGCTTTGTTAACATAAACAACAGTATAATCCATAGAACGCAAGAAGGGAAGAAGTTGTTAATTAAAGATTAAAATTCAGTAAGATGATTCAGTAAAAATTAAAACACAGTATTGATTTGTAATATTGTGGTGGAATTATAGTACCAAGCTATAAGCCAGCAGTTTGAAGACTATAATGAAATGTAATGGAGGGTGCTATGGAAAAATCTGCCCCGTTTCACCCAGGAATTTATGGAAAGGCAAAAATTTGTGAAACACATTTAAGTCAATGAGATTTTTTTTCTGCAATTTTTTTTTGCAGTGACTTTTTCAGTGCATGATACTTTGAAGTCTACAGTAAAACTTGGTAAAAATTTTCACTCATCACTAATTATGATAGTAGTTTAAGCTTTGCATTGTATTTTAGAGCTATCCCAGCAGTACGATTATGAACAAACTAGCAGAAGCATCAAAAATAAAGTCTGAAACAGGAGGTCTAGTTATGAAAGACACAGTTTTACACCAGAGGAGGAGAACTAAACTCTAAAAATGAATAAGGCTAATGATTGCACAATCTTAAAGTTTCAGCTCCTAAATAGCAGCAATGATCCAGGATTTCAAACTTGTCTCACAGGGGGTCATCATCTTGGAAAGTATAACACTCACGTGCACAGTTGAACAGAACAGCTGTTGAGAAACTAAGCTTAGGGGTTGTCACAAAATATCAAGCAGAAAATGAGGTTGGCCTGTAATATAAGCTGATTATCAAGGTTGATTATTAAGTTCTGATGCTAGTTGTACTGGTTTCTGTACTACGATGTAATAATAATCTGTATTAATTACTAATCAGTCTTATATTGTGACATTTAAATTTTAAGGGGCAGATTTACTAAGGGTGGAATTTCGAAGTTAAATAACTTTGAAATTCAAAATTTTTTTAAAGTCAGCTTTTGGTCCGTTTTTGATTGAATAAAAATCATTTGAATCGTTCGAATGCATTGTTTTTCAAAAAAATCCTTCGATTTCCTAGGTCTTAGAAAAAACTTCAGTACAGGTTCTAGGAGGTCCCCCTATAAGCTAAAATGTCAATTCAGCAGCTTTAAGGTGTTGAAGGATTTTAAAGAGACATTACTTCAAAATTTTAATTTTCGAATATTTTCAATTCAAATCAAATTTTGGGCTATTTGATAGTCAAAGTAGCCCAAAAAGACTACAAATTTAATCTGAATATTCACTTGCCCCTAGGTGTACAGTGTATTTTGAGTTGGTAACAGACAGAGAATGTGCAGTGAATTAGCAGAAAAGAAGATGAGGAGCAGCTGGGGCATCTTTTGAGACACAGAGCTTTACTGCTAAAGGGCTGTGGTTGCCTTGGGCTGATACAGAATCTCAGAGCATAATGTACTACGTTTCTAGCCTACGTCTTTAGTTAAGCTTTATCTTTATCTTTTTTTTATTTTTATTTTTTTATCCTGGGTGGTAATGAAATAAAAGGCCAAAGCTTGCTACAAGTTTAGTAAGCCACAGAAGTAGCATTTACTGGTTAGCTGTTTGAATGTAAGATTCTTATTGCCAGGGGTACAGATGAATCCACTTTGGATTATGTGTTTGACACAGAATAATTTAACTCAGACTTCACACTTGTCTCATTTAACAAATAAAATTGCGTCACAGCATCCCAAGTGTTCATCATTGTGAACAATGGTGCTTTGGTATGTTAATGAAAAGGTTAAATGCTTTAAATGAGTTAAGATAACTTTAGATAACACAGTTTCTTCGATTAGCCCTGAGTCATGATGCATTTTACACACAAATCCAAGTGGCTGCATCTGTAAAAACATTGTTTTTTATTGCTTATATTTGTGGGGAATGAACTGATGAATTTCAAAGATGAAGCATGATACTGTCAGTGGATGGCTATGAGGCTTTGGTGAAAGGGAAAATCAAAAATATTGCTTGAAATTGGTTGAAATGTTTGCATTGGTTCCATAAACCTTGATTTATTTAACATTATGGGAAAGAGAACCATTTATGTTATAAATTTGTTTCAGGTTCTTCTGGGATGCAAGTTATGCAGTAAGACATGTTAGTTCAAGTTCATAGTAAATCAGTTATATTAAATTATGCAAGGTGAAAACAAAAACACACCATCTCCAACATGCCTCAGACAGGGTAACATTATTTATTGGAAACGTTGAAATAAATCCCTAAATTCTTCAGAATAGACCCGTGAGTGTAGTCCCTTACTTTCTCGTACCTTTACATTCATTTATAACTAACACCCAGGCAGTTGTGATCCTTGTGTGTGCTCCAGCCCAAATAACTCCAATGAAAAATTTGGGAACCCCTCTTAGCCTGCTTCAACAAATAAGATAACAGTGGTATGTCTTTCATTTCCCAGGAACATCTGAGTACTGGGGTGTTTTTCTGAAGCAGTATTCAGTTTTTGCTAGTTTGAATGCATGTAACTGCATGCATAAATACTTATTACCGGCAACACCAAATTGGTTGGATTAGCTCATTAAGCATTGGACCTCATAGGCAGGTGTGTCCAATCATGAGAAAATGTATTTAATGTGGCCAATTGCAAGTTGTGCTTCTGTTTGACTCTCCTTTGAAGAGTGGCAGTATGGGATCCTCAAAGCAACTCTCGAAAGATCTGAAAACAAAGATTGTTCAGTATCATGGTTTAGGGAAGACTACAAAAAGCTATCTCAGAAGTTTGAACTGTAAGGAATGTAGCCAGGAAATGGAAGGCCACAGGCACAGTTGCTGTAGAACCCAGGTTTGGCAGGCAACGAAAAATACAGGAACAGCATATGCAGAAGATTGTGAGAATGGTTACAGACAACCCAAAGATCTCCTCCAAAGACCTTCAAAAAATCTTACTGCAGAGGGTGTATCTGTAGATCGTTCTACAATGCAGAGCAATTTGTACAAATAACTTGTGTCTGGCAGGGTGATGAGAAAAAAACCCTTTCTGCACTCATGCCACAAACTCTTGTTGCTTGTTGTCGCTTTGGACTGATGAGACAAAATTCAGTTATTTGTTCATAGCAAAAAGCACTTTGCATGGCGGAAGAAGAACACTGAATTCCAAGAAAAACACCTGCTACCTGCTGTCAAATTTTGTGGAGGTTCTATCATGCTGTGGGGCTATGTGGCTAGTTAAGGGACTGTTCATCCTTAACCCTTGTTAAAGATTAATTCAACCCAATATCAACAAATTCTTCAGAATAATGTTCAAGCATCAGTCACAAAGTTGAAGTTATGCAGGGCTTGGATATTCCAACAAGACAATGACCCTAAACACATTTAGAAACCTACAAAGGCATTTATGCAGAAGGAGAAGTACAATATTCTTGAATTGCTGCCACAGCCCCCGACTTGAAAATTACTGAAAATGTATGGGATGATTTGAAGCAGGCTGTCCATGCTTGGCAGCCATCAAATTAATTGAACTGGAGAGATTTTGTATGAACGAATGATAAAAAATACCACCTTCCAGAATCCAGACACTCATCAAAGGCTATAAGAGTCATCTAGAGGTTGTTACATTTGCAAAATTGTCACCATAGGTACCTTTTTTCGGCTAAATCATACTTTATGTTAGGCTTTGAGCCATGGTCCATAGACATACATACAGTACACCACATGTTTTCTATTTACCCTCTTGCTTTTAAATGCCATATTAATTTGTGAGTTTTGTGAAACTTTTTTCAGATGGATTCATTGCAGAGTTAATTTAAGCACTATCATGTTAAAGGTAATATTGAAAGCCTTAAGGGTTGATCTGGTAGCCACAGTACAAACATGTTTCCAGCTTTTTCACACTCTTGTCCTTTAAAAACTTACCCTCACAGCTTAGTTTCCAAAACATTTGTGAAGAGTACCTACAGTATAGGGTAAATGTAATGCAATATTTAGTAAGAGCGAGGCCAGTGGAACTTAAATCAGTTTTAGTTGTTTTGCCTGTTGTTATTTTAAAAATACACTGGCAAATGTTTGAAATTAGTGATCAATTTCAATCCATAAAATACACTTACTATGAAAGATAAATGCTGTAAATTGTAGTTTACCTTAGTATTATTGCTATTTCTGTCTAAGTGCATTACATTCACTGTGGATTCAGGAATGCTTTTCTTTATAATTAAAAATTGTCATTTTTAACCTTTCTATGTACATATGTCTGTTAGATAAAGAGTCTACTTTCTCTGCTATCATCAATGTGCATGTGCACAGCTTGAGTGTATTTATCAGTAAAGTGAATGAAAGCAAAGAGTACTTTTCCTGCTGGTGTCACGTATCCCAAGTGAGGACACCATCTGCCTGCACTGTACCTATATTCACAACAAAGCGCAATACCAGAGTTTTCTTGCATATCATTGAAGGCAAACTATCTTTCAAGTCTGATTCTCTTTTGAGCCTATGGCTTGGTCCATTTGCCATGTACTGTATTCAGATATTTTATTGATTATTATTTTTTTGTAATAAACAGCCAAAAGATAACAACATGACATCATATTACAAGCAACACATAAGTGTGCAAGTTCAAAATGGACAAATGTATATGACATGGCCAATAGGAGGAAAACATTATTTTCTATAGATTCTTTATGTTTTTTAGTGGAAATTCAAATTGCCTTACCAACCATTTTTAACCCACAAATATGACAAATATTGTTTGTTTCACCAAGTTTTATTTGGGCTAATGTTGATGAGTGGGCAGCAGAGAACATTACATTTTAGTACTATTTACTGTGCATGACAGTGTATAGCGATTTTATGAATATAAATGTAATTGTAACTAAACATGAAATGGCAATAATGCAAAATCTGTATTGTTTCTTACTGATGATCCAGAAGATGGGTACCCCTTTCCTTCCCTATCCAGATATCCATATTTATATCACCACTATAACTAGTAAATTCAAATGTTTAGTTCAATGCTTCCTCCTGTGTCCAAATGCTCACCATCCATGTAGGCCACACCAGTCGACCATCAAATGTAATTCAGCTTATGGTAGGATGGAGCACACAATCAGCAGGTTTCTACTGCAAAAACTTTTATTGTGTTACAACATGTTTCGGACCAGCATGGAAAAAGGATCCATGCTGGTCCGAAACATGTTGTAACACAATAAAAGTTTTTGCAGTAGAAACCTGCTGATTGTGTGCTCCATCCTACCATAAGCTGAACTATAACTAGTAAAAAATTCTCATCCTGAATCCATGATGCCAAAAAAAACAAGTTTATTATGGATTGCTAACTACATTTTTGTTAAAATGTGTAAATATTCATCAAACTTAATCCTAAAATCACCGATTGGTACAAAGAAGTTCTGTCAATCTTACATATTGTAATGATTAAAAATTATTTCAGGTTATTACTCTGAATTACTGAGTTCTAAAAACATAATGCTACTGAAATCAGATTCAAGAAACAATAGCTGTCCATAATTTAACAAGATGATGCTGATTATAGTCTCCGGTATTTTGTGAGCTTTTAGACCTTCCCAAATTTGAGTTAGCTCTTGATATAGAAATACAGTATATATACTGTATATCTTGAGAAAGGTCCAAACAGATTGATTCAATAAAGGAACACTTATATATATATATATATATATACATATATATATATATATATATATATATATATATATTATAGTATTGGCATAGTATTAACAGGGGAAACCATAAACAAATGCATTTATTTATAGAACCTTTGTAAGAATTTGTGCTTATTTGTTCTTTGATCTAAAATGATAGCATTAACAGAGGTGCAAGCAGGTCTTGTTTTTGGTGTTTTTGTGCCTTAATTTAATGCCAGCTGCATTTGTCCTTTCTATTAATGAAAGCAGTGGTGCATGTTGGTTTTATTTTATTAATTCTTTATGCATGTTGGAACTTTTGTTATTTCAGAAATTTAGCAAGAGATAATCTGGAGATGTGAAGAGACCACAGTATAATGTCAAACTTTTAGAAATTACAAGACTAGGAACCTGAATAATTTTCCCTAAATACAGATAAAATATTCACTGAGTTTTATTTAGTTACAATGTGTTCTGACCAAGAATGCAGAGGAATAGTTGAACATCCAAATGGCATCAAATACAGAAATGTTGCGGATTAACATTTATGGCTCTCCAAATCATGCCCCTCTGCAACTTTTGCAGACCTGTGTGAATTGCAAACAATGTACAGTAACTATGTGGATTACAAAAAGCACTCTGAAAATCATAGTAGAATAGCACAAAGACACCAGTTCAAGGACGCAGTTTTAACGGTAGAAGCCTGTGTTTGTATCTGGATGGTCAGCAATATGTTTTCTGCGCCATCCTTTAGCTCTAAATGCCAAAAAGTGTCAGTGATGCAGTGATGTATTACATCAGGTTAAAAAAATAAATAAATAAATAAATATATATATATATATATATATATATAT
>CM044433.1:119963487-120011086 GCA_024363595.1 Xenopus borealis | reverse complement strand
CCCTTTGGGTCTTTTAACTGTATTTTCTGTCTCTACAACCAACTAGGCTTCCTGGAAATCTCCAAGTCTTGACAAGCCAATCTACTATGGCCCTGTCTATTATTCTGGGTTTGGGCTGTCCCTGTGTGGCCAATTTTATAGCTCTTTCCATAGCTAAATGTATGTGATAATTAGGTGCCTTTACTGTGCATTAAATCTATGTGTTCCCATAATTGTGCGATCTTTCTTCCGACTGCTTTAATGAACATTTGAAAGCTGCCATATATACAGCATTATCTCTTTTTGAGTTTCACTATACAGTATTTACTAGCAGTCTGACGATCAGCCAGGGTTCACCTATAACTACACTTAGGGGCAGATTTACTAAATTCACATGAAGAATTCGAAGTTCGATCGAATTTTAATTAAATTCTAATTTGAATCTTCAAATATGCAAATTAGGCAAATTCGACCATCGAATATTCAAATTTTTATTCAACCACCTACTTCGCCAGAATCAAGCTACCGAATTGGGAAGCATCAGTTTTGATCGAATAAAAAAAATTCGATCGATTAAATCTTTTGAATCAATCAGGGGCAGAATTATCAAATTCATTTGAATGATTTGATCGAATTTTCAAAAATATTAGAATTTTCGAATATATATGTAGACCACTTGGACCATTGATTTTCGAAAATTCGATCGAATTGAATGGTTCGATTTATTTTAATATAATTCTATTAGAATATTCAAATAACTTGCCCTTTAAATTCTTATTCGGCTGCCTAGTTCGCCAGATTCAATCAAATTGGAGTTAACTATTTTTCATTGAATAAAAAAATTTGATCGAATTGTTAAACTTGTTCGAAATTATTTCTATTCGATCGTTTGATCAATCGAATTGCAGTAAAATCCTTCAAATACGATATTCGAATTCCAAGGATTTCAATTTGACCACAATTCGTTTGGTCGAATTCGAGGGTAAATTCACCCTCAAATTCGACCAATTGTAAACCTGCCCCTTAGTGTTCCCGTAATGGTGCTGTCTGTCCTTTGCAGTTGAGGGCAAAGAAAACTGTCATTCACACAGTGCTGCTTATGCCTGTATTCTATCATGTTTTTGACAAGCAGTCTGACGATCTGCCAGGGTTCACCTATAACCAATTTTTTGCCCTATATTGTGTTTTAGTGCAAACACTACCCCTTTGGCCCTATGCCATACCTCTCCATAATTAGACTGCATCATACTCTTTTTTTTCAAAAGTTTTAATATTCTTATGCCAAAGGTTCTGAGAGGTATAGTTTAACTGAGTCCCATTTGTTATTGTGTTTAGAAAGCCTGACCCCTAGTGGCTACAATGTTTATTACTGCTCTCTCTGATATTAATTTCTGCACTGTTCCTGGCTATCTGTGATAAGGGGCCTCCAATCTCTGAGCCTCATACAGTCCTGCCACTACTATGTTTGGTGATGCAGTCCACTCTGGCCATTTTTGATAGTTAACCACTTTTGAATCTGTGCTCAGTTTTGGTTTGGATGAGACTCTACTGCCTTCTTTTTTGTCATTTTTGGACCAAGTGCTTGGGCAACAATCTTCAACCTGCTATCTGATATCTAGTCAATCCTATTTGTCCCACTTGGATCTTTGTATATTCCCAAGAAACTGCATCCACTACTTTGTTACTTTGTATTATGCTATGAATAACCCAACAACAGCAGCTTAATTTTTAATGATTTTCCATAACTTGCTGCATTTACAGTTATCACTTGCTTTAATTTTTTCATTTTTTTTACTTGTACTATTTTTTTACTTGGACTATTCTTTGTTAGGATGGTTTTCTTTAGTTTTACACTCCCAATCTGGGTTTCTTTGGTAATTTGGTGCCATGTTTTGCAAAGGGGGAGGGTTCTGAATTAGTTTTTTTCCTTGAGGAAGAACACTATAATGTGATCAAAACGTTGGAATATCTTTTGTTTTTCTGTTAAAATCAGTTATCCTAACTGAGCCTGTTGAGCGTGGTATTTTTTTTTGCTAAATTGGACACATTTTACCTGCATCCAGGCAAGCTGTGGTTTTTTTTGGTGAGTGCTCCTCCATGTTCCATATTTATTATATATATATAGTTAAGAGAGGAAAGTAATTTATTTGAGACATCCCTCTTTAATGTCATCAGTCAGCCTGCTATAAAGTAAAGCTCACCAATAACCTCATTAAATGAGCAAGTTCTCTCTTAACCCAACTGCTGATTTAGAAAGTTAAACATTTTATGTATTAAAAAGTCATAATGTTGAAAAATGTGCTTTCCTGTATTGTTCATTGACTTCATCCACTATTAATCCCACAATTTCTCAGCTGTTACACAGGTGTATATCTACAGTATATGAGATGGCGGTGATGGATTTGGTCTGCTCACGTTGAGGAATGGAATGAGAGTCAAGTATCTGCTGTATAATGTAGAATTATACATTTGAAAGTCTAAAACTGCATGGCTTTAATGATAAATGCATCTTCTATTCCTGTTTAGACATATGGAACACATGTTATTTTTTGTCTTTTATCCCAATAAGTGGAGCATGTTCTGTTAAATATGATCCAGCCACCATTGGGCCACGAAGCACAACCATTTAGGTATAATTTATAACTAGATGTTTTGCATTAAGGTGGACATACTATAGTCAAGGATCTGTTTAAATTAAATACTTAGCAGTAGTGGATAACTAAGATGAAGGGGTATTTACTAAAATGTATTTACTAAATGTACAATCTAATTTTGTAAATAAAAAAAGCTTGACCCAACTCCCATCTACAGTACGATTTTGAGTTGGATTGGGAAAAAACTTAACCTCAACATCCAGTGGTGATAGCGCAGTTCTAGGGAATACTGACTAGGGAGTACTGTCAGCTGAAATATCAGGTGAATCATGTGCCTTTTGCTAAATTCCAACACAGGTACTATTATATACTTTTAATGATATCCAGAAAAGAGGCTTAAGCTTTGCGGGTGTGGTGGCTTTGCAAAGGTCTGGAACCCCGGTTTTGACTAGGGGCTAAAGAATTGAGGTTTATATGTATGAGCATATTCAATTCTCACTTGGGGAAATTATATAAATTCTATATTGTGTTATCTTATTGTTAATGGCTACAAAGTACCCTTTAAAGACTGTAAATAGTCTTATTGTATGTATATTTATAAAGTGCTACTTGCATATAACACTGTATGGCAAAACAATTCATTAATAGGACAAACTGGGTAATTGCAATACTAAATACAAATAAATAATTAGTGCAATTACATTAAAGCTTAGTGGCCATTTTATTGACGTATTGATTTTAATAGAATTAGAAACCACAAAAAAAAAAACAATTTTTCTCTAAAACAATGAATGACAAGTAATTTATTAAATCAGCCTAATATAAAAAGCACAAATGAAGAAAATGGAAAACTAATCTACTGTAAATACTAATCCGAAAACCTACCTTTAAGTTTTTGTGCAAATATAAATGAAAAAAAAAACCCCCAAAACCTCTAAAAGCTTGAAATAAAGAAATATTTTACAATGTGGAAAGTACAAATCCCCAGTGACTTCTTAATGACCTTAACATCTTTTAGATTACAACGTTTTCTATTAGTGTGTTTTGTAGTTTTTTCGTTTCATAAAATACAAATTTGTCTTGTTTTAGAGCGATTAGTGTAATCCATTATTTTTAGCATTAAAAAGTACTATTCAGGGAAAAGAAGAACTCAAGAAGATGGAATTCCCTGCCCCATAGAGCTAACAATCAAAGTGGGAGGGTAATTTACAGGCACACAAAGGAGGGTAACACTACAATATAAGTGCCAGTTCCCAGTTTAGGTGTTGTGCAAGAGATTGTTAGTGTTATTGATGAATTATTGGTTAGAAAGGATAGAAGAGCTGGATGCCATGATGCAGCCTGATTATGGATACCAAAGGAATTCAGAATTTCCATTAGAATGAAGTGGCCAACCAAATCAAATGCAGATGATAGGCAAGGAGCATTTGAATCGGTGTCAGACTGGGTGGGTCCGGGCCAAGGCCCACCGGGACTACCACAGCAAGAACCTGCACACACTCACCCCGGGCCCCTGCCCCATCCGTCAACTCCATGGGCCCCTCCACCATACGCAAACCTCTTCTGATCGACTCCACCCCCTGCCATTTCAGCAAGTATCTGCTTTTCCTCCATATTTCTTCTTTCAATTGGGGCAGCAGGAAGCAATCTTTTCAGGCAGCCACGGGGTAGCGGGTTTTTCCCTGGTGTCCCGTTGGCCCAGTCCGACCCGGAATAGAGAATTAGAATAGAGAAATTACCCTTGGCTTTGGCAACCTGAAGATAATTTGTAGCTCTTCACAAATCAATCTCAATAGAATGTGCAGGCCAGAAACCAGATTGCAATGGATCTATAGTAAGTTTAAAATTGTATTCTCTTAAACGATTGGACAGAGAAGGAACTTTTTTTTTATGAACACCCCTTATGCCCAGGTACAATAAGTGGGTGTATAACTTGAACATACAGATTACATACAAAAATATGACTGACTGCCAATACAAGAGTTGAAGAGGGCCCTGCTTGAAAGACCTTATAATTTTAAAGGAGAAAGGGATATGAGACACAAGGGGGTTTATTTACTAAAATCTGACTTTATTTCATAATATTTATAAAAAAGATTGATCAAACTCACATGCCCCATTTTAGCTTATTTATTAAAAGAAAACTCAAGGATAGGGAAATAGTGAAAACACGCTATAAAATTGAGCAAAAACTGAAATTTTACAAATTTTTGTGGCTTTTCCCCAAATTGCTCAATTTGTTCAAGGTTTTCCTGAAAACCCAGAAAAAGTCAGATTTTCAAGCTAAACCCAGAGCACACAGCGGTAACTTCATAGTGGGATTGATGCCTCTCCCATTAACTTATACAGGACCTTGACAGGTCTGAGATGGTGATTTTTTGATTCAGGCTTTTTGCAGCAATGGAGTATAATACAACTCAAAAAAAGTTTTCTAGGGAAAAAAACTAAAATTTTTCAAGATTTCACAACTCATCCTTTAATAAATAACTCCCAATGTGTGTGCATGGGCAAGATCAGGAATCAGTTAATGTTTGATCTGCCACAAATGTTTGGGGTTGTTAAGAGGATGCTGTGAGGTTTATGTTAGAATTCCTGCTTTTCCCTTATGTTTGGCTAGCTGTTGCATAGCAGTAGGTAGCAACCTTTTTTTTTACTGTTTTTAAGTTAATCACTTTACTGAAAGTTCCTGAGTGGCTCCACTGCAAAACGAATACATAGGTGAACAACAGTGAAGGCTTTTATTCTGTTTTCCTTTTCAGGAACTGAATATTCCACAGTGGACTGATTTGCATGATATTTATGCTAGACTCTGTTATGTAGCAACGGTGCAGCACCTCTCCAATGTAAGTCTGTAAGAAATAACAGCATGAAGAGTCTGATTAATTCAATTATGCCACCCACATTTAAAGGATGTTTTTTTAGGCTGTGGAAAAGATACAGGAAAAAAAATATAACAATCTGCTCCCCTTTAATGTGAGAATTTCTATAGACTTAGTATTAGCATGCTGATTTTGAAGTGTGCAAAATAATAATATTATAATAATAACATAATAAATAGTGATATCAAATAAAATTCCTTTCTGATTTAAAGAAAGCAATTCATTTTCTAATGAAATGCTTTGCACACATACTTAAACTAGAACAACCTTTATATTTGCTTGGTTGTTTTTGAAAACAGAAATGCGGTCAGTTGCATACTGTATAAATGCATTTTTAGATTTACAAATTACAATTAGTATTTTAATATGGCTAAAAATTCCATATTTTATGTACTGCATTTATTGCACCAGCCTAAAGTTTCAGCTTCTCAATAGCAGCAATGATCCAGGGTTCAAACTTGTCACAGGGGGTTGCCATCTTGGAAAGTGTCTGTGACACTCAAATGCTCAGTGGGCTCTGATTAGCTGTTGAGAAGCTAAACTTAGGGGCATTGTAAATGATCAAGCCGAAAATTAGGTTTGCCTGTAATATATGCTGTTGCTACAGGGCTGATTATTAAATTATGATTCTAGTTGCACTGGTTTCTGTGCTGCCATGTAGTAATTATCTGAATGAATTTCTAATCAGCCTTATATTTTAACATTAATATTCTATGTGTACTGTATTTTGATTGAGTCCCTAAGTTCAGTAAGTGACAGCAGCACAGAGCATGTGCAGTGAAAGAAGATGGGGAGCTACTGGGGCATCTTCCCTGGCACAGATCTTTCCTTGCCTTGGGCTCCTACAGAAGCACAAAACATTATGCACAACATTCATAGGCTACATCTTTAGTTAGGCTTTAGTTCTCCTTTAAGTTGGATGTCCAACCAAAGTAAACATTTGTAATTATTGTATTAACTGTAATTCCTATTGAATCAATCCAGGCCTTTGTATTATTAAATAATGTTGATGAAGCAATGTGATTAACAGCAATGTGAAGAAATATGCAAGGCATTGTCAGTTGGAATCTCTGCTAGAGAAGAGATAGCTTCTGCTACATTGTTGTATAGTCAGGGGCAGCAGTGGAGAAAGGGACAAACATATAATGTGATTTACTATAAGTACATTTTTACTTATATTGAGCTTATATTGAAAAGTGAAATAATTGATATGTGATAGTAGGGAGGGACTAGCAAATTACATGCTTACTATAGGGATTAATTCATAAATGGTAAATTGCAGCTTCCACACCATAATAAAGGTTAACATGGGGAAAATGTACTGTTACAAGGATGAATGCATTTTTGCACTACAGACCTTTTTTGCAGATATTTTATGATGATTTTAACAGTTTTTTTCTACTGCCTTGTTGCACATGCATATTATAATGTACCTTTTATTCATTGGTAGCAGAAGATGGTTTTGGCAGGGGGGCAAAGAAGAAGTACATAGGCAGCATGCAGCAAATTTTGGCCATGCCCCTTTTGGCCACTCCCATTGGACTCCACCCACTTTCCTGTGTGCTTGCACTGAATTTTCAGGAAAATCAAACCATTGGGGAGAAAAAATTTGCTTAATGTCTTGCACTGCAGAATGGGGGTATTAACATCACATGTACAATTTTAACTGAGAGCTGTGAATACTGCACTACAAGCACATTATGGGGAAAAGGGGGGAAAAGATTCTGTAAACTAAATAACATTACATGCAGAGACTATGAGGTACTCAAAAGACATACAAAGGAGCAGTAGGTACTAATCTCCCAAGAACATAAAAGGAATTCCGTAGTTTGTTAATGACAAACACATCTCAACCTCAGCTGTTGTCAGGGTTTCTGGGGTGCAGCATTGCTAGTGCATTGAGCGCAATTGAGCTCTTTGCACCGACAAAGCCAAATTTTCGGGTTAAAATCCAGAAATTCGACTCTTAGGGGCAGATTTACTATTGGTCGAATTCGAGGGTGAATTTATCCTCGAATTTGACCAATCGGATTGTGGTCGAATTTGCAATTTGCGAATTTGCAACCTTCAAATTCGAATATCAAATTTGAAGGTTTCTACCACAATTCGATGGATAGAACAATCGAATAAAAAAAATTTGATCAAACGATTAAATCATTCGAATCAAACGATTCGAAAGATTTTAACCATTCGATATCCAATATCCAATATTTTTTATTTGATCTTAAAATGCTTTAAAACATCTATGGGAGCTTCCCATAGGGTTTTAAAGCAATTTGTAGCTTTGATCTGGCAAACTGGCCAATCGATTTTTTTTTTTAAAGGGAAATTACTTCGACCATCCAATGGTTGGATGATCGAATAGATTTTTATTCGAATCATTTGATTTGATCAAACTTTTTAAAATTCGATGGTCGAAGTACTCCAAAAAGTTATTCGAAATTCGTATTCAAATCTGTTTGAAAATTGCTCAAATTTCGAACCATTCATGTAAATTTAGTAAATCTGCCCCTTAAAGTTACAAGAGGCAGCTTTTTTCTGCCCCTTGTAACTGGCTGCTCGATGCCAGCTGAGGCAAGGTTCTCACCTTGCCTCATGGCAAGAGCAGCCCTGGACACACCAGCAAAAAAAAACCCAAAAATGTTTTTGAAAAAAAGGAGGAAGAACATTCTGGGGGTGCCATGGCCCTGTGGCCTCTTCGGTTCTGACGCATATGCTTTTATTAAAATATATTATTAAAACTCTTTGGGGAGAATTCTCAAAAATGTCAGTAAATGAAAACGTCTTAAAAATGTTGTATATGCCCTGACATATTCACAGACTAATTTTCTGCCTCTTTTAACAATTTAAAAATGTTTTTGTTATGAATTGGACATGGCTTTTATGTCCTATGTACAAGCTTTGAGAATTAGTCTTACAAAATATTTTCCAGACATTTTTTCCACCAAAATATATCTACCATAATCAAAAATTCAGGGAAAATGTTGTTGGATTCATTTGGTTTAGGTCTTTATAGGGAAAATGTTTTGGTACACAAACAACATTTTCACTGCACAATAACAAAAACTTGAAAACATTTGGCGGCATTGTGACAAATCCATAACCTTATAAGATATCTTCTGTGAATTTGCTGTTTGATGGCCAACACTTTAAGAACTGCGTTCTTAAAACACACACACACACACACACACACATATATATATATATATATATACAGTATATCACACATATAGAGTTCACTCAATGTCGGACTTGGTAATAAATTCTTACAGTAAAAGACATCAACATCCATTGAAAATGTAAGCAGATGTCCACAGTGCAACAGTACATAACAAAGACTTATAGCAACTCATTCTCTGTAACCATTGAAGGCTGGCTCCCTTGCTGGCTGTATACATAGGGCTTGTCTGTTTCTTTCTGGTAGAGTTTTAGCCACCCTTCGGCTGTTTATTCCAAAAGCATTGTTTTCACTAGACCTAGTACCTCACACAATTCCTATTTGAAATTCCATACTCTCAGGGCTTGATGCAAAAATAACAAATGGACTTAATTCATCATTTCGGCTCAGACCAAAATTTTGGCAACTATACCCCAATTAGAACAGATGACATCTTTAAGCACCATTTATAAACATATTATACAGGCTGTTTTTGCCTCTTGTCTATGACAGAACTACTTGCCTTACCAGTTTTACAGACTAGAGCCCCTTCTCTTGGTGGTTAATCTATTTTGATGGTAACTGGTTTACTGCTGAAACAGATTTGATACACAGAATTGATTTATAAAGATTTGCCATGGATGTTCCCTATCAATATAAATAAAAGAGGACCACATTTCGACACTCTCTTGCCTACAACTTAAGTGACATAAAAAAGAATAAAAGCACAAAAAAGTTTGTTTCTATATTTAGATCTCAGTGCCATTTATACAGTTTTACTAATTTGTAACAATTGGTTGCTGCCACATAAAGCCCTGGGTTCCCTGTACTGTTAAATGATTCATGGCTTTTTTTTCATTATGACACTGGGGTATTACGTTGTTTCAATATTGAAGAAAGTCATTCAGCTACTACAATTTAACTGGAGTGATCTGAGTTCTGACCTACTGAAAATTGGAGTGCTACCAAATGTCTACACACTGTATAGGATATGCAGTTTTTATTCAGAACTGACTTCTTGATATAAAATCTAGGTCACCAAAGTAGTTCCTATGTAAGACACAAAGCTAAATTAACAAATATTTCTGAGCCAATGATGTCTTACAAAACAGATTTTTGCATTTGCACAATGTTTTTGCTGTTTGCTTAATCTGATGGACATTTTTTATGAATTTAATTTGCTTATACCACCAAGGGCATTTAAGTGACTTTGTCTGAAAGCTAAGGACAAGAGGAGTAAAATGATTTCAAATCATTTAGCAGAGGCAAAAACTCCAGAGCAATACAAAGAATTAACAAATTATACAAAACATTTGTGCCAATGGCATACTGAGACAAGCTACACCTTAAAGGGCACCAATCACAGCCAAAATCAAACACACATTAACAATCTGACCAGTACAACCTAAACATGTTTACTCAAACAACATATACAGTTTTCTGAAAAAAAAAACTGTAGTTTTTAAAAAATCCCATACTTTGTCTAATGGGTTCGTTCACTGAGGGAGTCCATACTGTGACTGCAACATGTAAATGAGTTCACGAGCATGCTTACAGATGAAGCCACTTTGGATTGTACATTTGACACAGAAAAACTTAACTCATCTATCCCATTTATCCCACTCAAAATAGCTTGTAAGGTTTATTAGGCAACCAAAACATTTCAACTGAGCATGTGCGAAATTTCAGAACTGCAGTTGGCTGTGAATATATAGGTAGGAAGAGTCAGTGAAATTCAAGATGCCTGCCTCAGCTAGAACTGCAGTGGAGATTTTAGCTATGATTGGTGCCCTTTAAGAGCATTTTTGTTATGTTTTACATTACTCCCAGAAAGGGGTTATTATTTTTACAAATGACAACATGGTATGCACCCTGTTATACAATAAATATATTGCCCTGGGCAATAAAATTACATTTTGCTAAATGTTGCAGTACAAGATATTATAAACTGTCATTTATTCGTTCCCTGGTTGGAAGTGTAAGAGTATTTGCATCTGGTAATTGAAGCCTGTGCTTCCTATCTTGCTTCCTATCATACAATGAATAGCTCTGTGGGAGCATTACAGTCCTCTACTTTATCGCTGCCATACGCAGTCTGTAAGTGCCAGATCTCAGGCCTGTTGCTGCTATCTTGTTTGTGTGTCTGAATGACATTCAAGGGAGGGGGCATCCAAGGGACTGCCCCACAGTCTAGAAGTACAAACACCCCCTTTCTAGTGGTACACAACACAATGTATCCCAACCTAAGAAATAAAAGAATACATACAATAAATCTTGTGCCCTGAGAAAACCTTTTATCACAAACTCTAGTTAAGCTTGTGAGCTTAAATATGTAGTTCTTATTAATCTTAAATATATTATAGAATGTCATATTCTTAACATTTTAATTGGTCTTTTGACATTTGACTAAGGTCTTTGACCCTGGCAGCCAAAAATATTGAACTCTGTTAGGCTATAAGGCTGTAATGTTAATTTGTATTTAATCAGGCTCTCTGCTTTTTGTCTACTAGTTTGTCATTAAATCCCCTACCTGGTTCCTAGGGTAAGTAGGACTCTAGCAACCAGATAGCCAAACTGGAGAGCTGCTAATACAATAACCACACAAAATAAAGATGTAATGTGTAACAATGTGTAAAGGTGAACTGCCCCTTTAATCAAGAAAGCATACTTTTTCTGTGGTTCAACGTGCATATAACTAACTATTTGCCTAATAATGAAAAAGGGTGAGTGTGTGTGCCAGATGTTTAAAAAGGAGCATTACAAACAAAACATGATTTCAACAATTAGGGCTTGTGCTGGACATATGTTTTGTCTATTGTTTTTATTAAGAAATATATATGATTTTACATAGACCGTACCCCTGCAAATGGACTATATATTTGTCTATAAGCCAAACCGATGGAGAAAGGAAGAGATTGTTTTCAAGTAATCTAATTAAAATAAATCTAATTGGAAGGACCAAACATGGAGTATCTTCAATCTCTATGTTTAGCTCAAGAATTACAAAAGACAGATATTATGTATAGTGATGAGAATTTTTGTTTTTACTAGGCATGGATTTGCATCAAAATTCTGCATTTGGGTATCTGCAAAAATTTTCGCAAAGCTGCAGTGAAAGTCGCTGAGACAAAAAAGTAGCTGAGCCAAGAAAAAGTAGTTTCAAGAAAAAAGGCCCATTGAAAATGCATTTAGTCAAAAATTCACCAAGACAAAAAAGCCAGCACAAGAAAAAATGCCCATTCACTTCAGTGCATTTGGAGGGATCCAGTTCAGTGTGATTTGCAAGGAAACCCCTTTTCTTCACTTTGACTACTTGTTGTTCTACTGCTTCTTCTACTTTATAAGTGTCATCAATGTACTTACAAATGCTATGTTAACTATAGTATGTAAACCTTCATGGCTGGTATCTAACACTAAGGGGGTTATTTACTACAATCCAATTTTATCTATTTTTTTTAAAACATAAATACTTGACCAAATGTCCATCCACAATATTGCCTTATTTATTATTAAATTAACTCGAATAAATTGAATAGGGATCAATTCTAGTTCAAAGTGTCTTTATACTCATTGCTAGTGTTGTCAAGCAACTTGAAAGATCTGAAATAAGGCTAAAGGTCTTCCTAATGCAACACCTATGAAGTCATGGGATGTCAAACAGCTTTAAAGCTACTAGCATCCTTTCTAATAGGTGTGCAGGGATATGTGTAATATCTTATGTTATACCATGTGGCAGAGCGTGATCTCTGCATTATACACATACCTTGAGAAACCATAGGCTCTTTTCCCCATTGCTTCTTGAGTGCCTCCTTTTCATCAAACACGGTTGCATGAATATGACAAATAAAAAGTTTGTCACACTTTTGTCATAGAACTTAATGATGTGCCATGTACTGTATACCATGGTGAGCTGTGTGATGCCAAGATACAGTGTGCTCTATCTGTAAGTTTACACTGATTAGTGATGCTAAAAACACACATCTCTTTTGTTTCAGTGAAGGAAACCTACAGTGCTAATTTTGGTTGTATCAACTACAAAACCAAAAATTTTTTGAGTAGAGAACCATGATGGTTAACAAATGTTAAATCAGGTGCTTCATTTTTACAATGCCATAAAAAATGTGTTCAAACACAGAACATGCACTATATTAGCAAAGTCCGGTACAGAAGCTGTTACAGTTCTCCAGATTGGTTGCCTTATAAATGGCCTTGCTGGCGGCAACCATGTGCTGACGTCCTCAACTGTTATTGATACATACTTGCACAGCCATAGATTCTGAGTGTAATGGGAGCTAAACAGCCAAAGTATAACTTGCTGACTACGGAGAGGTACACTATATTCTCAGGGCACACATAAATTACATGTATCTCATTCACGGCAATAAAAGCATGTCACAGTTTCAAATTGCAGTACTGTGTTAGTTCAAATCCTTGTAGAAGTATTGGATCTCTTATCCAAAAACATCATAGCCAGAAAGCTCCAAATGACAGAAATGTCATTTAAAATAAAGTTGATTTTATGCAAATAATTCAGAATTCAGTTTCTTGCACTTGATTTTTTTTTCAAAATTTTTTGTAGACTAAAGCTATAGTGATCCAGCAGACATAAAAAAAACACTTATGCTCAAAACCCCAGGGCCAAAGCATTCCAGATATTAGATCATATGTAGCTGTGAAGCAAGTTTGCTGTATTGTAATATACATATTTGGGTACTGAGCAGTTGTGTATTCTTTATTGTATTTCAGTTATATAAACAAACAGAATGCAGAATGACCTGATCTAGTCTAATATCTTGAAGAAGGTAGTGTGGGAAGATAAAAACCCAAGATAAAGTAAAAAAAAAAACAAATGTGCTGTAAGTGCTACTGAAAATAGCATGTAGTTTACAAAATCTACTCCCATATGCCATTTTGTTGATAATCAGGAAGCCTTCCTTCACCTACTGCATGGTTTGCTTACTGCCGTATTTTGCAATTTATTTATACTGGATCATGTAAAATGACATTATTAAAATAAGAGAGTATTCTCCTACAATATATCTGTTTTATTATTGTAATGGTATTTGAAAGCTATGGGTGCTATATCTGACATAACTAACCCAGAAAGAATAATGAGAACAGTGATGAAAAGTGGCAGATTGACTTATAGTTGCAGCAAACACACAGGCTTTTTTTTTTATTATACTGCATGCCTATTTCATATGTGTAATAACAACAACTGATATGAACTGGCTGCCAATGTTTATATGTCTATAGTATGGAAAACAATGCAGAGCCTAAAATGATTACACAATATAGACTCTGTTCCTTGATGTATTGCAATTCTCATGCTTAAATGTCAGTGTTGATTCAGAAAGTATATTGAATGAGTTAGAAAACTGGCAAGGCAAATGTAGTACTGGTAATATAATAGCTATATATTTCTCTTTCTAGGACATGGGCGGTGTGACTGCGGAGTGTGTCAGTGTGATGTTGGCTGGTCTGGAGAAGCCTGTCAGTACCCAACGACATGTGACTTGACCCGAAAACAAAGTAACGAAATGTGCAAAAATTCTCAAGGAGTCATATGCTCCAATGCAGGTCTGTATATCTTCCATTCTTTCATCAGCAAAGTTCTTTTGAACATAAGTTCCAGGAAGTGTTATTATCATTAAAATGGTTTGGAGACTAGAGCACAATGTACTTTTCAAAAAAATGCCAAGCTGCTACATAGGCTATTTCAGTGTATGTTCTACAGAAAGCAAATTCAGATACTGTAATTTCATAAGAAATGTAGTCGTACTAAGCTTTTTCCTTGGAAACTGACATGAACTCCAACTGTGCGTAATTTCATTTTTTTTCTTCACTCAAAAGCTGAAGTCTGAACTTTTCTCTACAAGCATTATTCCAATAATCAACAATACCATACAGAAAACACTTGCAATTTATTTAAAACACTAATTTTAAAACATATATTTTTTTTATTTTTGAGATTAACAATATGATACTATTTGTTGAATGTGTGTTATAGAAATTAACATAACTGAGAACTACTTAAGGATGCCAGACTGAAAAACACAAACCTTTTATATTGTATATGTGAATAGTAAGTGACACACAAATGAATGTAACAAAAGCATTATACTACATTATATTTGGTATATGCAGTCACATAAAACACACATGTTTATATATTTACTTATGAAACAGACTTCAATGAAGCATCTAACAAACACAACCTGAATCGCATTTCAGGCGAACAGAATACATCAGAAAACATCATGAATAGCCTTTTCTGGACTCTACACAAGAAGAGAAGTCTAAATATTGATCATTCAATGTTTAATTCAGTGGAGCTTATCCATGTACAAAATAATGAGTAGTGTAGCTCATTGTTGTTTTATCTATAATTTTGAGTTTTTTTTTAAAGAACAGAGCTGAACAATGAAGGCAAAGGGTCCTGTCCATTAGCGGTTTCCAACAGTGCCTGTTTTCTGAGTGCATGTGGATCAATTAGTCATAGTCTTAGGCATATCTCATCTACTCATTGAACTGTTTATGTATAAAGAGGATATCTACAAAAGGATTCTTGTGGTAATAAACTCCGGGGTTAACTTTGTCATATAACTCTTACAAATTAGATTTTGCACAACTTTTTATTATTTCTTATGCTCACATGTACAACATGACCTTATTTAAGTCCTTTGCTAACGTACATACCTATAACAAAAACGCCCTGCAGTTACCAAAATCTGTGAACACTTGAACCTAGTATAAAAGATATATTTTGAATGTAGAATGTCTACATATTTTCATAACTAACTGCTTTGTACCCATTGCAATGGTCACCAAGAGTCGATACATTAAACTGGGAAAAAAACATAGAAAGAATTCCATAGAAACCAAAATCACATGACCTGAAATGCAAAGATGACACATTTAGGTGTCACATTTAGGAGTTCCTTTTAAACAGATGGATGTATTTAATGGAACTAGTAATTTCTTATGGGTCATAACCAAATCTATTTTATTATGTACTTGAGGTTTTGAGAGGTAAAGGGCATAACCATAATGTAGCAAATACAAGCCTTGTGACAGTACATAAAGGTTAACTGTGACTTGTGTTTGTACAAAAACCTGCCTCTCATTGGGGATTGCCACCTGATGTGTTGTAAGTCTCCTCTATCCATACTATGAATATAACAATTTATAAATGGAATGGATCAATAGGTTCTCAGAATTCTCAGAACCATGTACCATAGACAATACTTTTGGTCTAGACCAGAAACTGGGAATAAAAAGCAGCCCGCATAGATATATGTAAATTAACAGTTAATAAAAGTTGTAGGACAAAGGTGACACAGTCCTGTTACAATCAGAAGTATCCTTACCTAAACGGATACAAACTAAAAGTTATTATGGGAAATTAACCTTTTGGAGTTGCCACTAATCCCAATATGTAATTCAAGGCACTAAGTTTGCTCATGGGCAGAAACCCATAGTAACCAGTAAGATGCTTGCTTTTAAACAGGTGACCAGTAAATGCTACCTGCTGATTGGTTGTTATGGGTTCTTGCCCCTGGGCAAACTTAGTGCCTTGTATTACATGATTCCATTAGTATTACCATCTCCATTTATATTTGACTAAATTACAGTGTGCTACCTATACAGTGTGGTGTATTAAGCGAAGCAAACACAAGAATTGTACTCATCCTTTGGGTCAGAGCTAATCCACTTGTGACCCTCTCAACCTTTAAAGGAGAACTAAACCCTCCACAGTCAAAAGTCCCCACTGGTCCCCACTCCACAGGCCCCCCTCCCCACCCCCCATACACTGTTATGCCAGAATTGTGTCCCTTGAGAAATACTGACTTGCACAATGCAGAATAGAGCAGCGGAGCACAGGGGCGCCAGGTTCATCAGCCTCGGCTTCTTCCGGATCCTCTTATTACCGTTCAGTAATTTAAAGAGCTTTCTGGCTCCAACTGTGCATGTGCCATATATGTATATGTCAGCGCTTGCTCAAAGAAGAAGCCAGGGGTGACAAACATGGTTCCCCTTTGCTCCGCTGGTCTGCATTATGCAATTCAGTATTTCTAAAGGGACACAATTCTGGTGTAACTGTGTGCAGGGGGGAGGCAGCCTGTGGAGGGGGTCCAGTCACACTTTTGAATGTGTAGGCTTTAGTTCTCCTTTAATTCTTAATAAAATGTACTGGGAGTTTGCATTCAGACAGGTTAGAAACATTTGATTATTATTCATAATGACATCACAGTATGATTGAAACCTGTACTAGAAATGTTGAAACAAGAAAATTGGGGTTAGTAAACAATAGGTGCTTATTTATAGGCCCAAAGGAAAACTAATAAAAATCCTAACTAAGCAGCAAAGGAATAAAAAGGTAAACAATATTCTAAACTGAGCTTTTACCTTTTGTTAAAGAAGATGAGGAATTAAGTTACCGGTCCTGCTCTGCTTTCCTTCTTTTATGCACCCCACTATCTTCCTAGCAGCCCAGGCCTGGAAACTTCAATACATTTTAACAGGGATGGGGATTCCCCAACTCAGAATAGATGATATGGAACCTGCTGCTCTTCTAGAAATCACTTCAGCTGAATCTGTTGTTCTAGTCTGGCCCAGCCTGATCCTTCCAAAGCCTTCCCTTACTACAGCTTGCTGCTCTCTGAGAAACGAACATGTTCCTTAAAGTGATACTGGCACACAAATAAAATTATCTTCAAAATATTAATGTACATTGAAAGTTACCTATACGTCATGTTGAAAGTTTTTTTCACGCATAGTACTGCTTTTGTAAGTGAAAGTTCCTTAACCTGGCTGTTTTGCCTGACTGTCCCTCCTCAACCTTTCAGTTAAAGTTACTAATGCTAATAGATTACTGCTGCACAAATATGGCAGCCCCCTCATGGAGGAACATGAGGGGATCTGATAGGTAATGTAAAAGTATCTGACAAATACTTATATATGGCAAAATTATAAATAGTATGCATAGACAATATTATGATAGATAAAAAAGGTTATTTTCTGGTGTCAGTATCTCTTTAAGCCTGCCTTCTTACCTCTACCGGCCCAGCTTCTTATTAGCAGGTTAGTGATAAGAACTGTGCTGCCAAATAGCAGTTTAGGAGCATGAATGGTAGCAGCCCCAGCAGCCCCTTTACATTCCATATAGAGAGGCCCATTGGGCATTTGCCCGAACTGACAGCCTGTCCATGCTAGTCTAGAGTCTGGAACATTCATTACAGTTTTGCTGGTATTGTGATATGTTTGCAACCGGTACTCAGAAAATCAGAAGATGATAATTGGAAACCTTCCCTTTAATGGCATAGTTTGAGGCATGTGACAACTCCCTATATATCATTGTATGATAATTGGAAATCTTACCTTTTAAAGGCATAGTTAGAGACGTGACAATTTACTATATATCATTGTAACTGAGCCTGTAGAGCAGGTGTGAAAAATAGAAATATTCAGATATATTCAAATCTGGCTCATGTGGTGAGGATGGAGAAATACATATTCATGCAGTGGTTTTTAGAGCTTTTGTAGTTCAAGCTCCTATTTGACATTTAATAATTGTTCAGACTGGGAACCGCTTTAATGTAATTTAATTTGGCTATACTGGACTTTTCCCATTGGCTTTCATATAGTGATTTATTAATAGATTCCCACTTTTTTTGTTCTACAATGCTGGAGAAACGAGCTATTCTGATAAAACGTTTCCAATTGGCTTTAAAATAGTGAATTATTCTTAGTTGGTGATTCACTTTTGAATTCAACAGCAGAATTACAGCAAATTGACATGACCAGCAGATGCAGGATTGAATCTGTGCTGTTAATCATGTCTCAGATTTTTAGAATTTGTTTCAGTACTGGTCTTTGAACTGACCTCTTCCTTAAACATTTGAGCTGTAACTGGAAGTCTCTTAATTTTCCAGGAGGATAGGTGTCTGATAAAATCAGATTAACATGTTCCAAGATTGCCAGTAGTAAATATAATGCTTTGTTGTTTTCAGGATCCTGCCAGTGTGGAAGATGTAAATGTGAGAATTCAGACAACAGTGGCCTTATTTATGGAAAGTATTGTGAATGTGATGATACAGAATGCTTTGATGATGAAACCAAAGAGATATGTGGGGGTAAGGAATTTTGTCTTGGATTGGGCATTCTTTATAATAATTTTATAATGCATTTTTGTTTTAGAACATCTCAGAACTGCTACATTTGTTTGTTTAAAGATGCTGATTGGTCACTATAAGTTTAATGCATAATGTCAAACTAAAAAAGCTATATATACTATATATTTAATTATATTGATAATTCTATTTTCTGATACATAACAGATCCCATAATTCCATAATCAATATAATCTTAACACATCCTATTAACATATCTTATTGGTGAGCTATTGAAATGTCTATGTACTGTATATGTAAAAAAATCTAATAATAGTCACAAGGTATAAATATAACCTTAATGATTACAGATCTTGCAATAGTTATAAACATGTCACAGTAAACCAAATGTTCACATTCATCTAGACCAGTGATCCCCAACCAGTAGCTCGCGAGCAACATGCTGCTCTCCAACCCCTTGGATGTTGCTCCCAGTGGCCTCAAAGCAGGTGCTTATTATTGAATTCCAGGCTAGGAGGCAAGTTTTGGTTGTATAAAAACCAGGTGTTCTGCCAAACAGAGCCTCAATGTAGGTTGACAATCCACATAGGGGCTACCAAATGGCCAATCACAGCCCTGATATGGAACCCCAAGAACATTGTTAATACTTGTGTTGCTCCCCCTCCTTTTACTTCAGAATGTTGCTCATGGCTTAGAAAGGTTGGGGATCCCTGATCTAGACCAACATAAGAGGTGAAAAATATTGGTGCCAAAATTCAGTTGATAACAACATATAATAAGTAGGCAGATTATAAATTATCTAAAGTCTACAACATATAGCAACTCCAAGGAAGAGACCTGGGAAAAAAACCATTGAATGAGTCTAACATATTCTGACATAAATTTAGACCCATCAATGTTTTTCAAGCATTATATTTACTGAAGGAGAATGCATGAAGACATATCTTACACAGCTGGATTAATTATTGTCTAACCACAAATAGGTTAATTACATGTATACTGTATATTAGGAATTAGAACAGGAAGCTAGCAAGGACAGCAAGGACTCCAACCAGAAGTTATTTGGGAGTAGTCTTGAAGCAGCTGTCCTGCAGTTAAGGGACATAGCAAGGTAGCAAGAATCAGTGGTGTAGGCTTTTGGCTAGAAATGTTGAACCAGATGATGTGAAACTCATTGTGAAGACAGGAAAGGCTGGGGTCATATAGTTCAGCCCTGAGGGATAGTGAGACTTCCCAGTGTTTAGAGGATGAGCCAGTGATAAAGTGACCATAGTCCCAGAATTATTTGAGAGTATAATGTACATATGACAATCCTGCTGAGACATAATTGTTCTTGGATAAGTATATCTGTACCCTGAACCCGATGATGCTTCATACATATTTTATTAATAAGGAATAAATCTAAAAAGACAGGAAGGCCTATTTTACTTTCCCGCACTCCAGACATGGTGGCAACCAAACTGGCAACAGTGGAATGAAAATAAATATCAAGAAAACATATGAGAAGGGTATTAACCATGTGCAGCCCTTATAAAATATAGTAAATATTGTAAGTTAAAAAAAAACCCAAATGGACTGCATCAAATGTATGTTTTTTTTACACAGCTGGGCTTTAGTAAATTGACTCACATAATTTGTTTATGTACTGTCAATCATTCTTTGCATCATACAGAACAGGGTGTATATGCTCATACATTCTCGTGTTCAGCATCTCAAACGCACACAAATTATGTGTTTGCTTGATTCCACCAGTGGTTTATCCATCGAAACTAGGGAAAAAAAATCACCTTAAAAAAAAGACAGTATT
Source organism: Xenopus borealis (assembly GCA_024363595.1). Classification (NCBI taxonomy): domain Eukaryota; kingdom Metazoa; phylum Chordata; class Amphibia; order Anura; family Pipidae; genus Xenopus; species Xenopus borealis. The sequence goes on along the minus strand of CM044433.1, from coordinate 119,990,537 downwards.
TAGTGCTTAGCAGCAAAATAGCAATATAGAATTTATTAGCAACTTCCCTGTACATGATAGCTAGGAGCACTGCGAGAGGATGATAAAGCCACCATTCACACTTTTCAAAGGATGAGGCAAAAGCAAGGAAAGATATAGAAATGCGATTCAAGTTAGACTTGTTCATTATTTAATGTCTATTCTGTATTACTGTCTTAATTACTCTTTCCTGCATACAGTTTCCTTTGTGTGATAGCTGTCACCTTCCTTTATAAAGCCTGCTTATGGTTTGATGTTCAAGTGTTGCTATGGTCAGCAATTCCAGAGAGCTCTCATTAATAAGATGACATTAGAAATGTCTCCATTTCCTCCTCATTCACCTCATCTTTTTATATTTGTAGTTATGGGTTTTGAGTTTGCTGCCACAAAGGAGCATTTGTCAAAATACCAGAAGGTGCAATCTTATTGGCAGCAATGGAATGTGCCTTCAGAAATGCTTAACCTGCATTTGTAATCCATCAACGGGCGTATATTTATCAAAGAGTGAAGTTAGAGCTCTCCACAGTCCACTAGACTGAAATTTCGCCAGTCTCCTTTAATTCCAATGGCATTTTGAAAGGTGTATTTATCAAAGGGTGAAATTAAATAATACACAAAAGTCATAAATATCTTATAAATTATATCCTTATAAACGGTGATATCTGATGTAATTTCTGTCAAATGACTCACTGAAACTTGTGTATTATAATAAAAAAAGTACCCCCCAGTTGCAAAATATGAGGTCATTAGAAGTTACCTCGGAGTTCAGCCTCGTGTTTTTGTATGGTCATAAAACTTATAATATCCTTATAATTTACAAGAGGGGGTACTTTATTCACTATATATATATATATATATATATATATATATATATATAACAAAGCAGAACTACTGCACCGCTGTGCTGTCCATGTAAACAAACTCCCACTCTGACCAATTTATTTTGGTGACCTGTGTTGTCAACAATTGGCATGTTTAAATTAAGCATCTTCTCTACAATTGTAGAAAAGGCACCAAAATATACAGTGTTAGACTAGGATACCAGGGGCCCCTTTACCACTGGGGCCCCCACCAAATACAAAGGGGTCAGGGATCTGGAAGACCTATAGTGATTGATCTCAAGCGCATTAAGGTAGCATCATGAGCACTATGAACAATGGTGCTCATTTATCAACACTATGCAAATTTGCCCATGGGCAGTTACCTATAGGAACCAATCAGTGATTAGCTTTTTAAAACCAGCTGCAAGTAGAACAATGAAAGCAGCAATTTGATTGGTTGCTACTGGTTACTGCCCATGGGCAAATTTGCCCAGTGTTGATAAATTACCCCCATTGTGTCTAGCAGAGCAGCGCAGGGAATACCAGTACAGTGCTGCAGTACTCTGTGGCCAGTCTGACCATGAATGTGCATTCAACTGACATCAGAAACCTTACTGTAACCAAATCATGGTTCAGCAACATCACTAACATGTCATCAAAACCGGTCAGAAAGATAGTAATTTGAAATATCAGGTAGAAGAGTTTAAATGAATTGTAACAGAAGAGGTGACCATCATTTATTATTTAAGTGGTGTTAGGGTCTTTAGATGTATAGGCTTAAAATCTACAGCCAAATGGCTTTAATATTGATTAGGAACTGCATTAGGGCTGTTCCACTTGATAGCCCCCAGAATCAATTGTATCTTCTATATTTGCCTGATGTGAGACTTTGGTCATATATTATTATATCAGTATATAATTATGCAGTTACAGAACAATTACATGAAGGTCATCTTCCATTGATTCCATTTTATTCAAACAATCCACATTTTAAATAAAACAGTACCTTGTACTCTAACTATGATATAATTAATGCTCACTGGAAGCAAAAACAGCCTATTGTTTTAAATAATTTTCTAGTAGACTTAAGGTATGAAGATCCAGTATACAGTATATACATATATATATATATATATATATATATAGAGAGAGAGAGAGAGAGAGAGAGAGAGAGAGAGAGAGCTACCTGCATCAAATGTGTATGTTCTCTTTGTGTCTATGTGGGTTTCCCCCAGGTACTCAGTTTCCACCCACACTCCAAAAAACCATAGGCACGTTAATTTGTTCACGATGAAACTGACCCTAGTAAGTGTTGTGTCTGCATGGTAGGGAGCTTAGATTAAAAGATACACTGCGGGCAATCTCTGTAAAATGCTGTGTTGCATGTTGGAACTGTATATATATAAAAGATGAAACTATATACAGTATATATATATATATATATATATTTTTTTTTATGTACAGTGCTATAAACAGTATATGTATATATACAGTGTATATATATATGTGTGTGCATTTATTAATAAAATATGTATACTCTTTTTTTCTTCATTGTTTCACTTCACCTGACACCCCCATGTGTTAGAACACAGTTCTTTTAATTAGAAGCTTTAATTATTGACAATATGAATTATGTTTGTGGCAGTTGTTTGTCTGTGCTATTTGGAATCTGTTTACAGGAAGCAGACGGTTGTGAGGCATTCCTTTTGTGTTTCATCTGCCACAGACTTCAGAAGATAGCATTTGGCATAGAGATTATTTAGATATTCTGATATTGTTTCTGGCAAAAGAACAATACCTGATATTTGCAGTAGTGATAAAAAGGAAAGAAAAATAAAACTAGGAATAGTGAATTTTTGCCCTTCAATCACACCATCATTATATTCAAAGTATTTTTATTTATCATCCGTTATATACAGGACGGGGAAAGGGCAGCACTTTTGGAAGCACTCTTAGTAACTCATATAACTCCATCCACGGTTACCCCTATTTACCGTCCTTCATTGATAGGGGCAATTTGCAATTATGAGACTCCTCCCCCCAGAAGATCTAAAAAGTTCAGTACTAATAAAGCTTCTTTATGTTGTAATCATCAATAGTAGTAGAAACCCCCTGACAGTCAAGTAAATAGAAATACAATAGTAATCTTCTTTTGGACTGCTGGTCTGTAATTATGCAAGGTAATATACAGTATTAAATAATGCATAATAGTGTGGTATGACATGCTTCCCAGTCAACGAACAGCTGATCAATAAAGGTGATAACCTTCCTCCTTTCCATAATTTCATCCTTTCCATAATGTCCATGCATCCTTTATATTGTAATAATTTTTCATTTTATAGCAGGTAGTTGATGGTTAGCTCCCAGAATTGCTCATGTCCAGTTTAATCCAACCAGATTATTAGTGATCATCAAAGGTCCCAACACTGTTAGCTCAATAATGTATCTGAAACAGATGAAGGATTTTGATATAACCCATTTTGCTCTTGCTGAAAATATACTTAGCTCCTTGGCATACATATACACAGTGATGGCAATGAGTTCCATTACTCCAAACAAATGAGAAGGCAGGATCACAGGCTTAACAGTGTCTACTCTGCAGGCTAAAATATCATGGTACATTAAGCAGAAATACAATTTTTCAAGAGAACTGCTAAAGGGTAAAATAATGTGTCTGTTGAAGAACTGACACTTTGAGATTTCACTGGTTCTTTATGTCTCTTACAACTCCTTGCACATTTGCTCAGAGATCTCCGTATTGCGTTATGTTCTTTCACTGAAATATAATGTTCTCTTGGAAGGCAAATAAAAAATCCATTCATCAATGCAGTTAATCACACCATTCTCCCCTTTATTAATGCAATAAAATAGGCAGTTTCAGAGCAAACATGTTTATTTATCCTGAAAGAAATGTACTTGGGATGCCATTGCCATTTAAAAATGACTTTTTCCCTCACTGTATAAAATTTGTTTTGGGTGCAGGCCATGGAAAGTGTTACTGTGGAAACTGTTACTGCGAGGCTGGTTGGCATGGAGATAAATGCGAATTCCAGTGTGACATCACCCCTTGGGAGATCAAGAAGAGATGTACATCTCCAGATGGCAAAATCTGCAGCAACAGAGGTGTGTCATTATTAATGGGTTTCACATCTGTATTTCTTTCAATTAGTCTTAGGTAATAGTCATAGCATGGTCCTTTGCCATTTGTTTATTGGTCTGAAATTCATTTATGATTTATTATTCACTTCAAACTGTTGTTTAGAGACATATGTAGTATGCTTTGTTTTATAAATATAATGTGTTCACCAAGTTTACCACCTGTTCCTTTAATTTCTAGTGCAGTTCTTTTGCCTGTGTATCAAATTGCTTATAGCTTGTGATTATGGGCTGTATGGACAATATTTACAGGCGCTCTTCTGTACAAATAGGTTTCTGTTTTATAAAGATTTGCATGGTGGATACATTTATTATGAAACCTGATAAAACAAATAAAAAAAATCATATTTTCTGCTAATCAGTTGTTTAAGGGTAGAACTCCACTGTGCGGCTCGAGCCAACACGTCACGTGTCAGATGTCATGAAGATACAGAAGTGAAGGAGAAATTGCAGATTAGAACTACATTTATCTGACTGTCGGATGAAGATGCTGCATGCAACATATGACACTTGGATAAATGTAGTTCTAATCTGCAATTTGATGTATGTGATTCATCGCATGGCAACGTGTCGGCTGGAGCCACACAGTGAAGGTCTACCCTTAATGTGAATCGTTCCTACTAGTTTTCCATATTTGCTATATTGCCACACAGAACTTTATGGGGTACATTTATCAAAGGGTTCGCCAGATGAGAATTTCACAGCTCTATATTGATTTGTATGGTGTTTTAGGAGCATAATTGTCACTGAAACTGAATCTTCTGCCTATTTCAGGTCACCTGCCCATATTTCACTATTTTGGTTATTCAGTTCAAGGCATGTGCTCGCAATGTGGATGCAACAAATCTAGAATTTGGTTCAAAATTTGGCTAAATCACAGTGCTTGTGCAGGATTGAATTTAGCTGCATCTAAACTCTGGATAACTAATATGAGATTTTTTACTTTAATATTGGTGCATTTTTTCACTTTTCTCAAATCTGAATGTTCAATTTGGGTTTGTTTTGGGTAGCATTTTATGGAGCATTTAGTATTTGGTCAAATGTGAAAATTATATCTGGCGATTGTCAATATACATTTGAAATGCCAGCCTTAAAATAACATCAATGTTTGAACTAAGTCAGAATAAGTCAAAGGTTTTTACATTTAGTTTTTCAATTCAGTTGCATCAAAACAGACTGTAATAGGATTTGTACTTTAAATTGAAAGCAGAAAACTCTGATAATACAGACTAATATAAAACATATTCCCCAATTTTCATCTGCTTTTCAAGCTTTTACACGATACACTGTAGAAACAATCTAACAGACTAATAGTTAAATGGCAAGTGGCAATTTCCTTTGGCTGCTTTCCAGAACACCATTACTGTATAGCAAATGTGAAAGCCCCTAAGAACCTTATTTTAAATACATCTTCACTGACAATGACTGCTGCAGAATGAGCATCTAATTATCCAGAGAGCATTTAAAAGCTGCCTCCCTTCTTAATTATGTGAAGCGCTTGGCTTTTGTTCAGATTTACAGCAACAAAATTTAATATCTAGATTTACAGAAAACTAAAAGTTAAAAATGGAAATATTTTCAGTGAAAGCTAATAATTTCATTAATTCCTCTCCAGCTTATATGTGTTTCTTATTTTCTTTAAGCCACTAATATATAGTATGTTGTAGAGGACTTGTAACTGTATCTATCACACACTCCAAGCTGAAGTGAAAAACAGTTCTACAGTTTCCACGTTATCTCGTAATCCTTGCTTCATGAATAAAAAGTCTGCCCCCTTATGGTATGAAATTCATAAGGCTTGTCATTTTTGAGATGCATTTTTACTATACTTTTGTTATGATGGTCCAGTTTTTGTGCCAGCCTGCAATGATGAGGAAATGTTTCTTCATTTTCCCTTAAGTTTAAATTCTGGGTCATGTGCACCTGGACCCCCACTAGATTTGGTTCAAAACTGGATCTTTTGTGAATGTTGTGCTAAAGAAGATTTTATTGCAGAAAAGATATGTCCTCAAAACTTGAATAATGGAATAGGATTTGGAAAAAAAAGATAATTTATAATAGAATAATAATTTTCACTTTCTAAAATAATTTAATTGGTGACATTTCTAAATGCAATCCAGAACATATACTGAAAAAATGTCAACAGAGCAAAAACTTTCCAAATTGTAATTCCTGTAGTTTGAACTATGTTAGTATGCATTAATGCTCTGCCCAATGACTTTAATAAAAGTAATGACACATGAATCCTTTTCCAGTTGCCTAATATCAGCTGATGGAGTAACACTTGGTACCCCTGGCTCTACACCCCTCACTTTGCATGCACTGACATAAATGTAAACCACATGTCAGTGTGTCATGGAGAGGTATCAGTCATTGCTGCACGCATCTATTCTAATACTTTGCAATTGTGCCTGTGCTTATAAATGAGCCCTTTTGAATTTTTTGTTTTTGGCTGTGGTTTAAAGTGGGTGGGGTTTACAAGTAGAGTTTGGTCAACACTTGCTTCCATTATTGGTAGGCCAGATAAATTCCAGCCCTTCGTATCATGCAGGTTGGACAGCAGTGCACCAGAACATCAGTTGTGCTGATGTATATTGATGATTTTTAGGATTTTCATTAAACTTATCCTGCTTAAAATGTTTGTCTTTATGTTGAATATTTTGCCTGATTCTAACAGACAGCAAAAAGCATAATTCAATTTCACAGGCAGCAATTTCTGCTTACCTTGAGAAAATTAAAAGTAAATAGTGTCTTAAATTATGTCTGATTCTTCTGTTGAGAATAAGCATAGTTTCTGCATAAATTACATAATATTTATGCATTTGTGTTTTTCTTAAATCTTTTAAAGGAACATGTGTGTGTGGTGAATGTACATGTCATGATGTTGACCCGACTGGGGACTGGGGAGATATTCACGGAGACACCTGTGAGTGTGATGAAAGGAATTGCAAATCGGTCTATGACAGATATTCTGATGACTTCTGCTCAGGTAAAATGCTTTTACTGAAATAAAAAGAAAATGAATAAGCACTGATGTCCTTGAAATTTAAATATTGTATTGGTGCACACCTTACTTCATAAAGTGAATATTTTATTTGTAAGTGTTCACAAAAAGTTTATCATTACTTATTAGCATAAAGAAATTGTGTTCTTAAATACAAGCTGCCAAATCAAAGAAAACTACAGTTGTAATGAGTTTAGCATCTCCATTGTAAGAAAGGAAATAGGTCAGTGACAAATGCAATCTTATGCTATTATTTTTATGTATAGTTTAGTTTATTTTAGCACATTAGCTATGAAAGCTACTATAATGGAAATTTTAGCTTTTTCTGTTCGAGGTTTCAGAAACAATTACAAACATAATGTGGATACTAATAGACTAAAAATCCTTCTAAATTTTTCTAGGGTTGTTATTGTAACTGTTCTTTAGCTCTCTAATGTGGCTTTCAGACAGATTCCCAGGTGGAAGTTCAATGAACTCAGAAACAAGACTTTTCCCTGATTTGGCATTTTCCCAGATTTTACACCATTTGTTTCTGGTCCCTTGAAAAACATGGGGGTTCTACAGTGTAGCTTAACAGTTAATATTTTGCTGAGTCGATCAGGGTCCATGAGACAGGCACCATCAAATACAAGGTACTGTTTTACTATTGCTAACAAAAAGGAAATAAGATTCCATTTATTTACTTAACATTGACTGGGATATGGCCCAGAACTTTCTGGATAATGGGTTTCCTGGTACGGTGACAAGGGATGCCATATTGTTGAATATATATATACCATATATATCACATTGTTTTGTAATCAATCTACATATAAGACTGTCTCTCTCTCTCTCTCTCTCTCAATGAAAATCCGTGAAGATTTTAAATCAGGGAAATGTAAAATGTAAGGTGCAGGAAAACTTCAAATCAAAGGATGTAAAATTGAGCTATCCCTGCATACTCTCACACACATAAATAGATTGGGAGAGAGAATGCATCTTATGATCTGTGATTATAACAAAATTACACTGAGATGTATCACATACAAATGTACAGTAGGTAGACTTTTCAACATGCTTGACAGTTGTCAGCTTGAACTGCTCCCACTCTTACAGTACTTGTAATTTCTTATTAGGGCCACTAAACTCTGACATTTGCTTACTATAAAGAAAAACACTCAGTAGTGCTGTTTTTCCAGTTGAAAAGGCATTTCACATTCATGAAAATGGGCGGTAGTTGGTATGTGACTGGCTTAAAAGAAAACAACATTGATGAAAATGAATGTCAGGACATTGATAGCAGGCAGTAATTACTTTGTGTTAAACCACTGACGTCATTGGACTGCAACTGCTGTCACATCATATCAGAAAAACCATAGGAAGCAATTACACAAGCCCATTATCAAAGGGTTATCATCTATTGCACTTTTTAAATGGGTATTTATATATAATATACCCTACAGATATGATTTACTATGGCTCAAGTATAAGATACAGTATAAGACTGAAATACCAAAAAATATGACCAAACAGTGTTTGAATGAGTACAGTAAGAAATATAACTAAGTGAGAATTATTTTATTTAAGCAAAATATGTTATAAATGGTAGTTATTATATTGTGCAAGATTAAACTGTTTCAATTGAAAATGACCCGCCAAAAAAAAAAAATTTACATTTTTTTACTATTCGAAATTCGACCAATAGTTAGGACATCTGATATTGACTTCTACATAAACTGGCAAGCTGATGCTGAAGTTTTTCAAAATATTTTTGCTTAATAAATATGCAACATTTGAGTTTTTGAAATCATAATGTAAATTCATGAGTTTTAGAGCAAAATAATATTGAATTGCAGAAAAACTGAAATTTGACCATTGATTAATCACCCCATAAGTGGGTAGGTTCTTTACTGTGTTTATCCCCAGTTGCTGAAATATTGTTTTTTTTTAATTTAATGTTATTTTTTAATTTAATGTTATTAATACAGGCCATGGTCAGTGTAACTGTGGCAGATGTGACTGTAAAGATGGCTGGACTGGAAGAAAGTGTGAGCACCCACGTTCCTGTGCTTTGTCAATAGAGGAAAGCAAGAGAAAATGCCAAGGTAGTGCAAGTCAGCCTTGCTCAGGACGAGGTAGGTGATGGCTTTCAAGTGTTTTGTTACTTGCTAAAAGAAAAGACATTTCATGGTTCAGTAAATGAAATGTTTATTTATAGCACATCAATTGGGAATATAATTGAATGATAATAACAGAATAATCAATATGCATTTGTGTAATCTTCAATGATTTTGTTTACAGATTAAAAGCATAAAAGAACACTTTATTGGATGCATGTCTTAAACAACTGACTGACTAGGGCAATACAGGGGACAATCAAGTTCCAGAACCAAATTTTGATAGCTGACTTCTGGGCAGTTACAATGTCGAGGTTGCAGGAAGATTTAGAGGCATCCCCTTAAAAATGTACCCTCATAATTCATGTGAATTACACAGTTTTCAACAAACGAGAGCATGCAACTTGTAGAATATGTAATATTTTACATGTTTTTTTTCCAATAATGGCTGCATTAGATTATAGAAATGTGTCTCAGTATCCTTTAAAATTTTTGGTGAAATTTAGGGCATCTTATGGATTGTCACTAGGGATGGGTGAATTTGAGCATTTTCGCTTCAACAAAAAATCGCTGCTGTTGAAAATTCGCCAAAATGCATTCAAGTCTATGGGCGTCAAATCTTTTTTGACAAGCAACATTTTTTTTTGACTTGCAATGCCATCAGGCCCAGATTTGTGGAGAAGCCACAAAGGCCCAGGACTAGGGCAGTGACATTTTAGGGGTGGCATGCTGTCCCGCTGCATCCCAGATCTACATTGGGAACCCCTGTGCTATGGCATATGCGTGCAATCAATATGGGATGCAGGGGGGCAGAGGGCGCTAAGACCCTGAGGCCTCTGAATGCCATTCAAGTCTATGCATGGCATTTTCGTACTGAAACACAGCGAAAAAATCCCTAATTGTCTCTCCAATAATGATTCTAGACACATTTTTGTTTGATACTGGCCTTAGGGGAAGATTTATCAAAATATAAGTTTAGATTTTAATAAATAAAACTCACCCATGTTCTGTTCATTCCTACGGAATTTTTAAAAGCCTATTTATCAATGGGTGAAAGTTAGAAGTTTGATGATTATGCTTACAAAAATCCCATAGAAATTAACAGAACATGTGTGAGGTTTTATTTATTAAAATCTAAACTTACATTTTGAAAAAACTGCCCCTCCGTGTTGTTCATTAGACCCCAACACACAACTGTTGTACAGATCTGCACTACATGTTAAATGATAACCTGTTTTTAACTTGTCTCCTAATGACTCTCATTCTAGTAAAGGAAATATGAAAAAAAATGTTCATTATCTATTAGGTTTCATAAACATTTTTAAATTTGATGTTTTTAAAGATATATTGGTAGAATGCTGCTAAATAGAAAGGTTTAACACATAACCTCAATGCACTTAGTTCCATAATTTAAAATATAGTAGCTGTAATGAATATGACGTGCACTGTAGATATCATTTGTTTTAGTCCAACATCAAAACAAAGAGTTGCTAGGAAGAAAGTTAACATTGAAGCTAAACAAATGTGTACTTCACTTTTATTTATTAATGTGGAAATGCTATACTATAAAGTGCCTTTATTTTGGATGAGTTGATTTCCCAAACTTGAGACCCTAAACCAATCAGTTATTCAAGTTTTGAGTTCATTCGACATCTAAAAAAGCTCACAAAGATCTAAAATGCAACCTTTGATAAATGACTCCCTAAATAATGGAAGCATAATCGAAAATAAATGAATATACATAAAGATAAAATGTGAATGTCATGAAAAACGCATAATATTTATATAAGACAAAATACATAATTGCATCAATTTAAACACCATACACAGTGCTTGTGCATAATTGCTTTCATTGCTTTTGCTTTTTTTTTAACCTGCCTAACTGTTAGTTGATCCAGAGGAAGGCAAAAAAAACCATCTGAAGCCTCTTAAATTTGCCTCAGAGGGGGAAAAATTCCTTCCTGATTCCAAGGTGGCAATCGGACTTGTCCTTGGATCAATTTGTACTACGAGCTATCTCCCATAACCTTGTATTACCTCACTTGCTAAAAAGCCATCCAACCCCTTCTTAAAGCTATCTAATGTATCAGCCTGTACCGGGAGCTGTCACTGTAAAAAAATCCCTCCAAAAATTTAGGTGGAACCTCTTTTCTTCTAATTGGAATTGGTGACCTTGTGTCAGCTGTAGTGATGGGCGAATCTGGGGCGTTTTGCTTCGTCGAAATTTCTAGTAGAAATTCAAGAAACGGCAAAAATTTGCGTAATGCTGTGTCTTGTTTTGGACACTGGTGACCATTTTTGGATGTGGGCGTCCATTTTATCAACCCCAGTAATGGGCGACAAAATGAGACGCCGGCAAATTTTCATCCAGGCTCAATTTTTCTGGAATTTATTCGCGAAATGCCAGAAAAACCTTATTTGCCTTTGATGCTGCTGACTGGCATTGCTTGCTACTGCCAAGTTTCTCATCTACAAGGACTCCAAAGTCCTTTCCATAATGGTTTTGCCTAGTGCAGTCCCATTAAGGGAATAACTGGCTTGGATATTTTTACATCCCAGGTGCATGACTTTACATTTATCAACATGCATCTCATTTGCCACTTATCTGCCCAGGTTGCCAGTTTGTCAAGATCCTGTTACAAGGATGTCACATCCTGGATGGAATTACTTGGGCTGGATAGTTTTGTGTAATTTGCAAACACTGATACATTACCTACAATATCCTCCCCTAAGTCAATAATGAACAAGCTAAATAAAAGTGGACCCAATACCGAGCCCTGAGAGACCCCACTAAGAACATTACTCCAAGCAGAGAATGTACCATTAACAACTACCCTCTGTACCCGATCCTGTAGGCAGTTTCCTATCCATGTGCAAATTACTTCATTAAACCCAACAGACCTTAGTTTAGAAAGCGGTCGTTTGTGGGGCATAGTACCAAATGCTTTGGCAAAATCCAAATAGATTACTGCCCCCCCCTACCACAGTCCAGCATCTTACTCACCTCATCATAAAAAGCAATAAAATATGTCTGACATGACCTATTCTTCATAAAGCCATGCTGATTTCTGTTCATAATGCCAATCACTAGGTCTAGGACAAACTTTTGAAAGTGATCCCTTAACAAGCCTTCAAATAATTTGCCCACCACAGATGTCAAACTTACTGGCCTATAATTGCCAGGCTGAGATTGTAATCCTTTTTAAATATTGGAATGACATCAGCTTTTCTCCAGTCCATAGGCACCCTACCAGATGAAAGCAAATCTGAGAAAATCAGAAATAGGGGCTGGTCTAAAACTGAACCAAACTCTCTTAGAATTTTTATTAAAGCTTTTTGAATCATATCCTAAGTCAGCCACCAACTAGATTGAACTGAGCCATCAGTGTAGCTATGAAGTGTGCATGGGAACTCCTCTATTGTATACATTGTATCTGTTACAACCATACTGGTACCATTATTTAATGGAGAAAGACCTGCATATTTTTACTATTAATATATTCAAAAAACTTTTTAGGGTTAGTTTTCACCTCCCTGCAATTTACTCTTCTTTTCCTTTCTTTGCCTTCCGGATTGCTGATTTACCATTTATTATATTGTTCATATTCGTTAAATGCAGCTTCTGTCACAACAGACTTGAAGTTTTTAAAAATTCCTTTCTCTTCATTTCTATTAACTTCTTTACTCCTGTATTAAGCCACATAGGATGATAGTTAGAGCTTCTTTACTCCTTAAGGGAATACATTGAGAACATTACTGATTTAATATAATTTTAAATTGTTTTTGATATTAATCAGGGTGGCAGAAATTCATGTTAATGCAAACAAAATATTATATGTTTTTTAAATGCCTTCAGGCATATGTTCCATATTAAAGAAAGAGTTGTTATTCAAAAATGCCAAATTTTTTGATATTCTAGATAACAGATCCCATACCTGTGATAAACTTTTTGGACAGAAACATTATAAAAGAAATGTCATGCATTTGATCACTTTCTATAAATATGTTGCTAGGCAATTTAATCTAACCTAACATGATTTAAATAAATAAACTATAGAGCAGAACTGAAGCACTAGCTAGTTTATCAAAATGCACTGAACTGCAGAAAAGAGGATGTCTGGTCATCAGCTACTTGCATTTATTGTATGTATATTGTACTATATGTATTTAGACACTTAAATATGTATTACACCTAGCTAATCAGGTCTTACACACCCTTGTGCTCAGAAATTTAAATCCTTCTGGGACTTTGTACTTTGATGTTAGCTGGCAGTCCCATTTTATCTTAAAACCTAACATGAAAACCGTGGAGCAATAGCATATACAATTTACTCTGCTTTAAGCAGCATCAATATATTGTAAATTAATGTGTTTCCTTATTTCATCCATTAGATATTCTAGTTGTAGTTATTGTGTGTTTTTGGGTTTGTACACTTCTTTTTTAATAGTTCTATTGAAGAAAGAGTATTTGTAGAGTTTAAACATCAGGAATTTATGTAGTTAATACAGTAACCGTAATTCAAAAAAATAAAGCCACATGCAACTTGACCAAATTTTCATATACTTGTAAGATGCTTTGCAATACACATAGGAAAGTACCTACAAAGTGCAATCCCTATTAGCACGGGAAGGAGGACTTAGACGCTAGAATGTTAGCAACCAATATTTTCATTGTGTCTAGTGATGGGCGAATTTTGTCCTGTTTGCAGAAAAATTAGCAAATTTCCCATGAAATTCGCGAAACAGCAACAATGTGGTGCATGTCTATTTAGTCCTATTGCACTGAAGTCAATGGACGTACAGTAGGTTGTCGCTGGCGTCAAAATTGACGCCAGCAAATTCTCCCCAGCAAATTTTTGTGACAGTTTCTCAAATTTATTTGCTGGTCACGAAATGCGTAGATTCACAGCAGATTTGTGGCTGGTGAAAAAATTTGCATATCACTTTTGTGTCCTTTATGACTAATTTGAGACCTCAGCGATTTCCTTGGAAAGTTTGCAATTAAATGGCTTTTGCAAGCATACACAGTGTATGTAATTAAATTTTTCAATTATAAAGCATTTTTTTGTGACAAAATATTTAACTCAACTCCAAAGCAGATGTTAACGCTAACCCTTGCTTAGCAATAACAACAATTTAATATTTGCCAGCAAATTATATTACATTGCGAGCAGCAAAAATCCCATTTAAAAAACATTCCCCCTTAATTATTCAATTTCTACCTATGATCCCAAAAGTTTTGTGGGCAACTTCTTCTCATATAGGTCAGTTTATACATTAGGATAAGGTCTGCCATATCTTAGTTGTTGGGCCGCACCTGTATTACATTTTATTGCTATGGCTTTTTTTTTGGTATGCACGCAGAGGATACACTATAAAGTATAAATGTTTGGAAAGGTGGTTTGGGTATGTATGATTCTGAAAGCAGATGCAAGGTAGAGCAGGGTGTGTACATCTGTGTACAACAATACCATTGATTAAACAGGTCCTAGACATAGTCCCTCAACTTCCTCTGATGATCTTTGAAGTGAAGGATGCCATTACTAGGGAAAACAGCAGGGGCATCCCTGCTGTTGGATATTGGAAAGGGGGATGAAACATTATTATTAGTCCTGACTTCTGCCACCATGCTGTACAAATTCCAGATTGAACAAATTTGTTATGCACCGAAGAAAGATGGATCCAAGACCAACTCTATTCATTTTTGCCCAAAGATATGCCCATTCTACTGAATCAATACTGAATCAAAGGCACTGTCAGTTCTGGTACCTGAATTATCATATGTTCTGTTATCAAACAGTTCGGTACCTGAGTTGTTGTGTTATGGAGAAGTTGGTGTAAAGTCTCTGAATATTAGTGCATGCCACCCTAGGGTCTCCTTCATAGACTGTGGCCATCCTGTACTCTATTGTGAAGTTTAGTTAGAGAGGCATAAATTTTATTATATACTGTTTAAATATAAACTGACTGACTGGTGTAAGGGAGTTCTCTGCATATTGACTCTTCCAACAATCCAATCACAATGGCACATTGTAACTCTTCAGAGAGGTGACATCTGAAATTCACAGAGATGTTGATTCTGTGTATTTACTATGATAGGACTATGATAGGATTACCAAATGTTTTTGAAGACCCCCTTCGACCATCGAATTTTGAAAATTCGATCGAATCGAATGATTCGAATAATTCGAATGAAATGGTATTTGAATATTCGACTATTTGACAGTTGAATAACTTACCCTTTAAATTTCTATTCGACTGCCTAGTTCACCAGTTTTAACCTACCGAATAAGGTTTAATTATTTTCGATCGAATAAAAACAAACGATTCAAATGATTTTAACCATTCAATCGAATTTTGTCTATTCGATCGATCGATTTGCGGTAAAATCCTTCGATATTCGAATTCGAAGGGTTTCAGTTCGACCACAATTCAATTAGTTGAATTTGAGGGTAAATTCACCCTTCGAATTCGACCAATAGTTATAAATATACATCTTGGTTCTGAGATCTGTCTGTTCTTTAGATGAAAAACAGATGGCCTGTACTGGACTGTAGTTCCAGTTAAGGGCCGTGGTTCACTATATTCCATGTGTAAATTTATGAAAAGTCTTGATTTTCATAATTTGTCTGCTTATCTGAAAATAAGTTTTTCCAATGAAAAATATTTCTACGAATATTCAAGCGTATTGTTTAAAATATAGCTGTGCAAGAAATATAAAATACAGCTGTGTGTGAAAAAAGCACAATATTTATTATACTGTGATACTGCAAAAACCCTGAATCTGAAAATCCTCCATCTCAGACCTGTTGAGGTCCTGAACTGGGAGAGGCACCACTCTCAAGTTGACGGTTTCATCTATGCTGGGTTTAGCCCGAAAATACAACATTTTGGGCTAAAAACCAAAATGAAATAGAATTTTTTTAATGAATAAACATGCTGAAATCGGACATGGGTGTTTGGTCAAGCTTTCTTTTATTGGGACAATGAAATAAATAAAAATTTTTGTAAATTTTCCAATTAGTGTTAAGAAAAACATCCCCATGATTCCAAACCAAATCCATGTCTTGTGAGTTTAAATAAATTGATGTCACAAGTGACAATAAAGCAATCAGAAGCTAGTTTAACATTTTCCAGTAGATAGATAATGGGAATTGTCCTTTTATTATAGTAAGCTAAATATTGGTGTAGATTAAATGTCATGAATTACGACCCCAATGTTATCAGTCTTTCTGGAGGGTTAATGGAACACAAGCATGATCGATGTACTGTAAAGACTGTCATCTATATCTGATATATCAGCTTTGGGAGAGAATGCCTCAGGGACCTTGGAGATTTTTTTAAAGTTATGTAAGATACGTACATTACTTTTACTATTACTTTTAATAAAATGTTTAGCTTTTTAATGGTCTTTATGTTGGTCTTTATGTTGGCATAGGTGTGTGTGTATAAAAAAGGTATGGATCTTTAAAATGGTGGTTTGCTGTATGAATCCCTTATTTTCATAAATATTTTGCAGGTAAGTGTTACGAGGTAAATTTGCAGATGAACAGTATAATGAACAATTAAGACTTTGAGTAGTGCACAGTCTGCCCTTACATTATGTGGGCATGTAGTTGGCACCATTATTATTTGGAATCCTATTTATGTTTTATACATCTTCTTTTTTAAATATACAAATATACAAAAGGAAACAAAAATGGAAACAGAATATATAAGATATGTATGATGGACATCAGGGAGCCTGAATTGAGGGAAAATTACGCCACAAGTTTTTTTTTTGTAGCGTGTAACAATAATGTCTAATATTGATTACTGACTTTAAAAGAAGAACATTTTGTGAGGAATACATAAATAGTGATAATGCTAATGGCATGGTGATTAATCGTATGTTTTAATGCAAACATTAGAAACGAAAGGAAGTGGAAGCACCTCTGAGAATATCTTTCTGATGGTGGATCTTTCACACATTTCAGAAAAGTCTGTATCTGGACCCAGCAATAAGTGGGTGATATGATAAGAGAAGAAACTATACAGAAAATATAGTGATAAACACTTTCAGTCTGGGGGATCTCCGGACAGTTCATAAATGTTGTTATTTTTCTTCTGCTCCATACAAGTTTTTCTATATAACAATACCATAATAATAACAGTAAACAGTATTACATTTAAGATGTATTTTTCTATATTTATCTATTCATGTTTTTTATGGTTTTAAATGGCACCATTATTACCTCTAAGCTATTCAGGAATATTGTGCAAACATTGAATTAAAAAAAACACACACTCATATTTCTTGATTTTGTTGTAAATAACTGATCCATGTAGGTCCAATTATCAAAAAAAAATAAATGAAATTAAAAAAAAAAAACGATACTCCACCTTTTTACTTACATTTCCAAGGATCCCAAGCACATGTGCAGTGAATTAAAATCAGACCTTTTCATTGTACTGTACTTCAAATCCCCTAGCCCAAGTTATTTATGCCTGGGAAGTAAGTAAACGTTTTTTCTCCGGGTTGGTGCATATTTTTCTAGAAAGGAACTCCAGCTCAGGGAAAAAAGCTATTGTGACTCTTTAACTTGTATTCAAATGGTTTTCAGCACAGTACAGATTGTATGCTCTACAACAGTGATCCCCAACCAGTAGCTCACGAGCAACATGTTGCTCTCCAACCCCTTGGATGTTGCTCCCAGTGGCCTCAAAGCAGAGCTCTTATTTGACATCCACGTGGACTTTTTCATGTTTGTGTTGCTCTCCAACTCTTTTTTAAATTGAAATGTGGCTTACATGCAAAAAAGGTTGGGGACCCCTGCTCTACAGCAATGTTGGCCTGGGAGCCAGTGCCAACCAGAAGACCTGATATCAAGGGTGCATCCAGGGCCGCCATTAGAAATCACGGAGCCCCACACAACTAAATTTTCGGGGCCCCCTGGGCCCCACCTGCCCTAGCACCCAAGCCCCGCCCCTAATCCCCGCCCACTCCACATCAAAGTTAAAAGACCACACAGACATCAGCGCTAAAAACGTAACCCCCACAAGGCTCCCTTATAAGTTAAAAAAAATTTGCCGCCAGGGCTCCTCATACAAGTTCAAAAAAATTGGGGTCTCAAAAAATAATTTTTTAAAAAAAATTGGTGGTCAGGCCCCCCCGACAAGTTAAAAAAAAATTGGGGCCCCATAAAATATTTTTTTTAAAAAATTGGTGGTCAGGCCCCCCGACAAATTAAAAAAAAAATTGGGGCCCCAAAAAAATATATTTTTTTAAAAATTGGTGCAGGGGCCTATAGAGTATTAAAATAAAAAATTGGTGGCCAGAAAAAAACACATTGGTGTCAGTAGAATTGAACTCGTGGCTTCAGGACTTCAGTTATAGCTGTTTTCATGACTTTGGATCTTTTCGCCGCTTCAGGACATCAGTGTTGGCTCCTTTCGTGACTTCGGGTATTTTCGCCGCTTCAGGACTTCAGTGTCGGCTCCTTTCGGGACTTCAGGCCTTTCCGCCTCTTCAGGACTTAGTAATTGTTCGTCACTTCCGCATTCTGCGCAGGACTTTGCATAGAGTGCATGCTTCTGCGCTCGTAAGGGGGGCTCTTTTTAATATTGCAGCGCTGCCGGGCCCCCCTTCAGCCCCGGGCCCGGGACACTTGTCCCCCCCTGAAGGCGGGCCTGGGTACATCAACCAGAACACTAAAACCATTTTTCTTCTTGCTGAAAAATACACTGTTATCCCCATGTTTAAGATAGTTCATGTACAAATGTAACTGATTGACATACCAAAAAGGCACTTCTCTTCAAAGCCACTTGTCTGCTAGATGCCAGTTTACTATTGGAGACATTTGGTAGTAATGAGCAAACTTTTTCTCCAGGTATGGATTTTCAGTAAAATTCTGTATTTCCATATCCATTGGTAAATAGTGATGGGCGAATCTGACCTGTTTTGCCAAAAAATTGCAAAATGCATTGGGTGACAAAATAGACTTCAAAATGACAAATTTTCGACGCTAAACAATTTTTTTTTACCCATTACAGTCTATGGGACTGATAAATACTTCCATGAAATCTATGCAAAATTTTGTGTCAAGAACAAAATGCTTATAGACCCCAATGTATTTTGCTGGTCCCTCATACCACATGGCACTTAATTACTTAATATTTATACATATTAATGTATTATAATGCCTGTCTGCATGAATGCGCATTGTAAAACTCTACAGTGATACAGTACACATCCCAGTAGTGCTATATAAATAAAGTTAAACATACCTACAGGGTCCTAGCTATTATAAATATATACATATACATATATTGTTGATTTTGCTGCATTGTTTGCATACTGCTTTTAAATTTAATATGTGTACTTAATAGCCATATAAAATGTAAATCTTTGCAACCCACTGTCATATTTTAAGAAAGTGACCTTTCCACCCACAGATACCATTCCATTTTCACTGTCTTAGATATGAAGTCTTTCTGGGAAAATGATCCCCTGTCTTAGATAATTGCTTTGGGAGAACCAGATACAAAGACATTAAACAGGGAATACAGATTGTGTTAGTATGCAATTAAGTTTATCTTTAAAAATAGCAAATTGCACAAAGCAGATGTATCTCCTTACATGACATCCATAAAATTTGGACAACATTTTACATTTTACTTGCTAGCTTTGTTTGCAATTATAAATATTATCCTGAACACAGATTGTTTGAAGAATATAGATATGCATGCAGACTTGTTTAATTAGGGGAAAAGAGAAATTCCCAAAAATCTGCTGCAAAACATATAAATGTGAACTGATTTTTTATTTCGTTGGGTGAGAATTACAGTTATATCTTCTGTCTTTGATTGATGTAGCATCTTTTGGACCAAATAGTGAATATATTAGATATTTATAAATTAGTATGCAATTTACAAATACCAATCAGTTGTGGCTTTCCTCAAAACTACAAATTACAAATTAATAACCAGGGTGTGTTCGGTATTATATGTCGTTAGAAGAGCTTATTGCTGTACATGGTGGGCCCGGGTGCACCCACCCCAGACCTTCAGCAAAGGGAAACTTGTGAAGAGGATGGCACATGCCTGGAACCCACGAAAATAGTGAAGCTGCGGTCAGGTTGTAAAAGGTTAAAAAGCTTACATTTATTTCCAAAATTTAAGAACCATTCACCTGACGCGTTTCATGTCCAAAAGACACTTAGGGGCAAATTTACTATTATTCCCCAAAATTAGCTCGACCAAATTCGAAATTCGAAGCATTCCACCATCAAATGCTTATCGAATTGTTTTAGGCTATCATTTTGCTTGCTATACGATTTCTCAATGAATTTGTACGATCGGATACCGATCGTTCGATTTCACGAAAAAATCGTGAAATTTCCTTTGAGCGTCCGAAAAATTTGTATGATTCGAATGATCGAACGCTCCAATCGTACGAATGGTATTCGAGCAGGACTTTGCCTCAGAAGCCTATGGGGGGTTTCCCATAGGGTTCTATTGCAATTCGGTAGGTTCAATCTGGCGAAGTAGGCAGCCAAAGAACTTTAAAATTTTGATTCCTTCTATCATTGAATGATCGAATGATCGAATATCCGATCATTCGATCTATTCGATATTCGATGATCGAATAGGCCAAAATGCATATCCGATTTCACGAAAAATTCGTACGATCGTAATTCGATCGAATTCGATCAAACTCCGATCATTTCACGTGAATTTTGTAAATGTGCCCCTTAGTCATAGGCACAATATTAAACATTACAATCACACTATTTAAAAAAGAGGTATCCAATGGAAGACAAGTGGGTGGTACTAAAGAATATATCATTTAAAGGGGAACTCACAAGTTAGAGAAAATCCTTCAAATGTACTTCCAAGGCTTACATATTATGTTAGGTAACTTAATTGGAAAGTTTAAACACATTATAGTTATCATGTACAAATACAATATGTAAACAAAAAGGGGAAACAAGAGAACGGACACTGACCATTAAATAAACAAAAGAGGAAACAGGAGAAAGGGCACTGACCATTGTGTAATGGCATGTGCCAGCCTCTTCACAAGTTTCCTGGTTTCCTCGAATACACTGTGTGTATTTTAATTCCCTAAACCCAAAGTCGGGCCACGCTGCACAGGCGCCCTAGGCCTATCTCTATCATGGGCAGTAAGACTTTATCATAGTTATCTTACCAGACAATAGAAAAGAAGTGACATTTTAAAGCAAAGGCTTCATCTACATATAATGTATAAAATAGACAGCATACTGTATTCTAGAAACAATGCTTGGTTTGTTACTGACTGAACGGGGGCACCCCTACCGCCACAAACATTTAGTTCCAGGTTTCATGCACATCTTATTGTTCTCATCTGTATCTGTTAATCCTGCTAACAGCTAATCCTGCTAATCATAAATTACTCAAAATTGGACATCTACTTTATAAAGCACCTTTTAATGTATTATTTGCATTTTTTTAAAGCCATTAAACTTCCAATTACCAAAAATGCAAAATTCAAAGGATGTGAGTCATTTTCCCATTCTTAATTTTGTGATGGAATGGAAATCTTAATAAATTATTGTGTTTTAATGACTTTGAAAGTAAAATATTTTTGTCTGTATAGCCGTATTTTAATTCTGGCATTCAAGATCATTCTGTCAGAGAAGGAGTCACTGAAACACTTGACAGCATGTAATCAATCATTCCTGTTTCACATATCTATCAGTAATGACAATAACACATGCAAGTTGTAATATGAAACATTCATTTTTAATTGATATATCCAAAATCCACAGTAGTTGATGTTCTTTAGAAAGTTGTTTGCTATATCATGTCTCCATCTTATGTATCTTCTGGTTAGGACTGGTATGTTTAAAGGAAAACTAAACCCCTCAAACAATGTAGGTCTCTATAAAAATATAATGCATACAACAGCTCAAATGTATAACCCTGCTTCATGTAAATAAACAATTTTCATAATAATATACTTTTTTTTAGTCCTATGTGTAATTGGGTATAATAAATAGAAAACTAACATTTTAACAATTAAGGGCCGCCCCCTGGGAAGCAAGGTGCACACAAACAAACCATATATGTTAGGTTACATGAGCCAATTAACAGACAGCGTTCTGTCTTTTGCTTCCACACTTCTTCCTGTTACAGTTAGAATTGTAGTATTTCTGGTCAGGTGATCTTTGAGGTGGTACATAGACCATCAAAAATGGTGGTTCAAGGCAAGAGATGTTAAAGGGCAATATTTACTTAAATATATATTCCAGTTTGATAAAATTCTATAATATGCCACTCAATTTTATATAAACTATATATTGCTCAAGTATTAATTTTGGGGGTATAGTTTTCTTTTAAATGTAAGATGCGCTTGTTACCATATGTGCTGTAAATGGACAATAATGGACAAATCTGTTTGCACAGGTTCAATTTAAGCCTTCATCTTGTTTTCTTCACAAGTTGTAATTTAACATATTCATTGTAAATAATAATTGATTTTATTTACGTTATACTCTAAGCCTATTTGGGGTCAGACTTCAAGGCAACAAATTTATAACCAGCTAATAATAATAACAAACAAAACCAAAAACACAAAGGAAAAAAAGAATTTGCTTTACTTAGAATTCAATACCTGTAGAAGAGATTAAGAGAATGAGTCCTTCTTTGTCTTAGGTCTGCTTTTGTAATTGACCAATGCTTACGACACCAATCCCTTTGCAAATGAAGCAACTGGCATGCAAGATGGAAAGTGAAATTCAGAAGAAAACAAGATTATAACAGCCTCTCTTAATAATTATTTATCTTCAGATTTCATATCCACTAGTGGTGAACAATATGATTTTAAGTGACAGCACAAGTCTAAAAGGTCATAGTATCCAATCAGCATGTAGGATTTTACTGGTCACCTGTTTGATAGCCAGCATCCTACTTGTTGGTTGCTAGACCTTGTACATACATTGCAGTTTTTATTACAGTATCACTCACCTCTCCAGAGCAAAAACATGATTCAAGTGGAATAATGAGGATAATTTGCAAGCATAACTGCTAAATTCAGCAGCATGTTCAGTCGGCAATAGCAATCAATCAGAGATTGATTCAGAAAGGTTTACTATAAATTGGAAAATGAAGCAAAAGCCCAGATTGGTTGCTATTTGCACTTTTTACTGCAAGTTATAACCTGTGTTCTCAAGTCAGCCCTCTTTTATATTGAAGAGTCTTGTAAAAATGTTTATTATCCCCTATCATCAAATCATTTGGTTAAATTCACCAAAATGGGAGTGTGAACAGGTTGAGGGCCAGAACATCGTGGTTTTTAGAGTATTCTGGGTTCCTGGGTGCAGGATAAGGGTACTTTTTCTGTATTTCTGTATTTTGTGCAAATATATACACATCCCAAAAGAAAAACCTTCCTGTTTAAAGCTGGTTTTATTTTTCAGGTTTTAATATCCTTAAGAGAGTTCAAGGTTTTCTGGGAAACCAAGATTATAGGAAGGTTACTAATCCCAGGTTCTATCTAAAGGGACATGGTGTAGAATATTAATAATGAAGGCTGCCAGACCAGAAACACAGCTTAACAGAACATATCTGTATGACATACAGGAGTTCACAAAAGATCATTTGAGCAATTTGTTTTTCAGGATTATCGGTGTTCCAGTGGTGTTTCTAAATGAAATATTTCCCCCTCACAGTTTTGTTTTATGCCTTTCTTTTAAGTACAACCATTGTATAAGCACAGGTATTGTCATTATCACATATTGTTTCCCACATGTTGGCAAAATAAAATAATGGTGAATTATAAAACATTAAAACTGCAAAGAGAAGTGTGTTTACTAAACAGTTAATGTCTTCAGCAAACACACAAAACATTGCTGAAGTGAAAACCAATCAATAGACAAGAGTGTAGGCATCATGACATCAACTGTTTCCATGGATTCCACTAAGGGCTTATCAGAAAAAGTCACTGTATGGTTGCTACGCATCATGCCTCTTAGACATTGTTCACATTGACGTATAAAGTGAATCCAGTGTTTACTGATGTACAAAAGCAACAAAGAATGTATCTATGTTAGCACATATCAAGCACAATGTACCTCAGGCTCTCCAGATGCTGATGAATATTGTGTGCAACTTCCAACATTCCACCAACAGTCAAAGTGTTCAGATACATGCCAGCCTGGAAAAGAATTGTCCTTTCTCCAAGCATGCAATGTGTTTCTGCGAGTAAGGATTCAGATGAGTGACTGTGTTCAGTACAACTGCTGAGCAGTACCACCAACAGAACAGAATGGCACTTTAGAAATGTTTTACTCAGAAGTAACTGTAGTTAATGCTATCTGTTGTACTTGAAGGATTTCATTCATGCCTCACCATATTGTCAATATAGTTCATCCAGAGTTTGAGAAACAAGAGATTAACTATTCTTATAGTTCTGAAATATACATGGATGCCTTCTGCATTAAAATGTGCATTGTGCAGCATTTATTTTTCTAGCTGCCAGCAGATACATTTCCAAGACCCAGAGCCATTTGCAAGCATACTGATGGTTTTCTGGGGTCTGTATTCAGTTTCTGTGTAATTATTAGAAATTGCTGTTATTTCTAAAATTGCACACAGGACCACAGCCATTTAAGGGCAAATACAAGCACACTTTCAGACCATCACAAACCTTTGATCAGCAATGGAATGTAATGGGGCCCCTGTTCCAAGTGCTACAGTGCTTACTGCAACATAATAAACTTTACAACGTTCTGTATGGATTTTTTTCTCACCCTACAGTTGCCTAGGGGTCATGAATAGTCAACTAGATGAGTAAAGTATATAAAAGTTTCATTATTAAAAGTACACTGCAGTTGCCATATTTAAAAAAAAAAGAATCTTCAAATTAAACTTCTCAGTGGAATAAGGTATTATAAATCACAGCAGTGTAGATCAAGTATAAAGTTCAGAGTTTCTATGGTTATCAAAGTCAAATGTGGAATAGGTGACTGGAAAATACAAAACAAGCATTTTTATGCCAGACAGAGAAGAGCATTTTCATTGTAACATAGTGAATTAGGTTACCTGCTTAACTGCTAGTTTTCCTTCTATAGTCAAATTTATATATATATATATATATTTATATATATGAAATCATTTATGCAATTTTTGTTAAAATTTTTTAAACATTTTACTATAATGAATCAAGCTCTAAATAGAGTATTTAATAACATGATTTATGATTAGTGATGGGCGAAACGGCCGCGTTTCGCTTTGCCGAATTTTCGCGATTCGCAAAATGAGCCGTTTCGTTTTCGACGCACGTCGCGTCGTTTTCGACGCACGACTCGTTTTTGGCGGCAAATTTTTTGCGCCGAATTTTTCCTGACGTTTCGCGACGCCAGCGGGCGGGAATTCGCCCCTGGCGAATAAATTCGCCCATCACTATTTATGATAATAAGAGTGTTCTGTAAACCAAATGAGAAGCCCATAGACTATACAGTCAGCAAGTCTTGGCTACATGAGATTTGTACATGTTGCAATATACAGTCGTGACCAAACATATTATCACTTTTTTCAAATAATTAAGAAGCTACTCTAACATTAAGGGCTTTATTTATCAAAATCCAAATTTGATAAATTTTAATTACTCAGACTTCTTATTACAGAGAAAAAGGAAATAATTTTTAAACATTTGGATTATTTTATTATAATGGAGTCTATGGGAGAGGGCCATTCTGTAATTCGGAAGCTTTCTGGATTAACGGGTTTCCAGATAATGGATCCAATACCCGTACTGTATCTAGTGATCTCTAATATCCCAGAACGTATAGCAAATGTGCAAACAAATATACACTGGGACAACAGAAATCCTGGATTTCAGAAAAGCTTATTTTAGCTCCTTAAGGGCTGCAGAGCAAATATTGAGGCATGTTTTCTGCTAAAAACACAAAACAGCAATGGTTGGCATTTCAAATAATATTAAATTGTTACTGTTCTCAACTTATTCCCTTAAGAAGTAAATGTAGAAGCACCAAGGAACACCCTATGTGGCTTCATATAGAAATGGATAACAATAAAATAAAGAAGTTAATAGGAATAAAGAGAAAGGCATTTAAAAACTACAAGTCTGTGGGGACAAAGGCTGCATTTAACACATAGAAACACTATACTGAATGTTTTAAAGCAGCAGACTGGGAGGGAAAGTTTGGAAATGAGGAGTGTATTAAGGCAGAGGCTAAGTTTTTAAAATATATTTATAGTAAAACAATACAGGTTGAGAATGTTGCCCCTTAAAATAATGGTACAAGTATCATGGTAACAGATACAGAAAAGGCAAATGTGCCAAATCAGTTATTTTCTTCAGTGTATACAATAGAGGAGTCTGAGTTTCCAGACCCACCTGATAGTTGCACTATTGGCTCAGCTCAATGTAGTCAGTGGATGACTCCATCTGGCACCAGGGCCAGATGGAATACACCCACGGGTTTAAAGCAAGCTTAGTTCAGATTTAGACCGACCTCTATTTCTGATTTTCTCAGATTCTCTTTCATCTGGTTTGGTAGCTATGGATTGGAGGAAAGCTGATGCCATTCCTATATTTAAAAAAACGATAACAATCTCAGCCTCATAATTATAGGCCTGTAAGTTTGAAATCTGTGGTGGGCAAATTATTTGAAGGGGTCACATTCAAAATTTTGTCCTAGTGAATGGCATTATGAGCAGCAATCAGCATGGCTTTATGAAGGATAGGTCATGTCAGACAAATGTGATTGCTTATAATGATAAGGTAAGAAAGATTCTGGACAGTGGGGGTCTATTTGTGTGTTATACAGTGCTCCACAAATGACTGCTTTCTAAACTAAGGGCTGTTGGGCTTAATGAGGTCATTTCTAGACGGAGGGTGATTTTTTTGTTAGGGTAGGCTAAGTCTAAGGGCTCTTACACACAAGCATTTTTACCTCCGCTCCCCTG
>CM044433.1:119923347-119945125 GCA_024363595.1 Xenopus borealis | reverse complement strand
TTATAACTGATGACATCAGAACTCACCATTTATAAGGATATAATTTACAAGATATTCATGTCTTTTGTGTATTATACAAATACAAATGCATGGCTATTCATGGCAAATGTTTTCCCATGCTGTCCCATAGCTGAAAAGTCCAAGGATACCCTTTCATTAGCACAACCATGGTGTATACAGTATGAATGGACATGATGATGATAAGTAAAGATTTTTCTGAAGAGTTACCTATTACAATATGTTAGTAAGCATATTTAAAACAAATTGTAATCCCTACTTATAGACTGAGCATATTTACTATGTAATGATATCAATTGGGAATGGATCTTAAAAGTGTTTGTGCATTATGGCTTGCTTGCATGTATAACTCTGTGTAGGTGGAATGCTCAATAATCAGATCTGTTCTTAAAAGGTCTTTATAAAGGAGAAGGTTATTCTGGAAGTGTATATAATTGACATGGCTGTGTATTTTATATAAATAATAGGGCATAGGTATGAGCACCTGCTCTATATTCATGTTGGTGAGCATGTAACAATTCAATATCCACTTCCGACCATACAGTATATCATCCAGTAGGCAAGTATAATGTGGGGGGTGTTGGTTAAGCTAAGACTGGTATTCTTATGTGAAAGCTGGGGATGCTTGTAGTGAAATATTTTATATTGGAAGTTTGAGAACAAATCTGCAAAAGGGCTTTGAGAACATTTTTGGTGGGGTTTTAATTTCAGTGTGTATGGCTTGTTAATGGGGGACCTAACCATTGTAACCCTAGGGGATTGCTTGAAACTATACACCTTTAGATTACAAATTTTAAGGGGCAGATTAATTAAGGCTCGAGTTGTGTTTTTCACAAATTTTAGTTTTTGAGGTTATCTTTGAGTGAAAAATCAATTTTTCGGGTAAAAAAATATAAATGTTTCGATATTTAGTCTACCCCTACCCTTGAAATAGCTCAAATCCGAAAATACACCATCTAAAACCTATCAAGGTCATGTAGAAGTCAATAGCAGAGGTCCCTTAAATTATAGCCTTCATACGTATATACTGACCTTAGGCAAATAATATCAGAGGTCACAGGAGGGAATAGCACCATTCTTCCATCTGTCAAGAGACCAAGACAGGATTTGTTGCACAGATCTCAGAGCTCTAAGGGCAACACTACACAGAGTCACTCCTTTTGGCAATTTAAGACCTCAAACTATAACAACCCACCCACCAGCAGGACCAGGGGCCGTGGACGACCAGCTTGGTTGCAACAATCACAAACGAAGTTTACAGAGGCCAAACCTTACTCTGCATTACATTGTGGAAAAAAGTATGGATATGCAGGTGGGAGGACTTCTGAATCTATTTCGAAGCACGTGGCAAGTTACAACTTCTGAACTTTGGGTCCTATCAATAACCAAGATGAGTACAGTATCCCATTCAGAGATGGTCCCTTCCCATTGTTGATTCATTCCTTTGGCAATTCTAAGAATCCACTCCAAAAAACTAGCACTCAAGACAGCAGTCCACAAATTCTGTAAAACTGAGTAGAACAAAAGGTACTGCCACAGCAGAGGTTTCAGGGATTCTATTCTACCCTCTTCTTAGTAAAAAAAACAAAGAAGGCTTTTTTCAGGTCAGTCCTCAACCTAAAGCCCCTGAACACCTTCAAAAGCAGAAGTGGAGTCAGTTCATTCTGTACTAACAACATTAGAACTAGGAGCATCCCTCACCTCAGTGGGGATGCCTACCTGTACATCTCAATCATTCCTGGTGTATCTAAGAGACTTAGGTATCACAGTTATATCATTTTGGGCAACGACATTTGCCGCAGCTAATAAATCCCAGGAAAAGCATTCTTCACACCAGTTTCACGATAGAGTTTCTGGACCTCAGGATAGATACCCTACAGGCAAGAGTGTTCCTGATGGAGCCAATGGCTCAGATATTCATGTTAGACATGCAATCCATGATCAAGCAATCTTCTGCAGAAGACATGCTCAGACTTCTAGGTCACATGACCATCTACTTGGAGACCATCCCCTATCGAAGATTTCACATGAAGGAGCTTCAGATCAGCTGTCTCAGGTTTTGGAACAAGGACAACCAAAATCTTTCTTAGGACATTCCCCTGCTTCCAAACACAAGGGACAGCCTATGCTGGTGGTCCATGATGGAGAACTTGATATACGATGTCGGTGTCACTTGCGGCAAGTTGTCACAACAGTTGCCAGCCTCACAGGATGGAGAGCAATTTTCGACCAACACACATGCCAAGGCCTTTGGTCACAGGAAGAGGCCTATTTTCCCATAAATATTTTCAAGATCTGGGTACCTGAATCAGGTCACAAATATGACGCATTCAGTTGGACAATGCCATGGAGGTGGCATACATAAACAGGTAGGGTTGCCCCCCAGCATGGGGGCACTGAAATAGGTATCCAAACTACAATGGGCAGAGTGCTCTTTCTACAGTCTACATTCCTGGCACTTTAGATTGGGAGGTGGATTACCTAAGCAGAAAGACAACAGATAAGGGGGAATGGTTACTTCAACAGGAGGTATTCCAACAAATTTGTGAACCAATGAGGTCTCCTGAAGATAGATATGCTAGCATTTCACAGAAACCACAAGCTACCAGTCTACTGCTCCAGGACCAGTGCATTTGTAGATGCACTAGTGATTCCATGGAACTTTGCTCTGGTATATGCATCCTCCCCACTACCAATACTCCCAAGGATTGTGGTAAAGATCAAGCAAGAACACACCCACACTATTCTGATTGTACCAGTCCGGCCCAAGAGAACATGGTATGCAGATTTCATAGTCATGTTCTTATGCAAGCCATGGAGGCTTCCACTTTGACCCGACCTGCTCACACAGGGATCAATACAACACCAGAAAATTCAAATATTCCATTTGTTGGCCTACAACTTGAGATCTTGACATGGGCCAGCCAGGGGTACTTCCAGCCAACCATAGACATTTTAGTGAAATCTAGGAAGGCAGCCACTTCCAGAGTCTATTACCACATTTGGAAGAGGTTCATAACCTGTTACCAGGAGGCCAACACCATGTGGCAGACTTACATGTTACAAAGTTAAATCGGGTTAAAATAAGAAAAAGTCCATCAAGTTTACCCCTACAAATGAAAAACCAGCATCCATATACATGCCCCCAAATACTTTCACATACTGTATAACTATATACCGATACCTATATGTCACGGTCAGCACCCAATACCAGAATAAATGGCAAGCACCCTAGTCTTGGCTCGTGCTTCACCAGTAGTGTGACCGCCTTTGGCTTCGGGATGAGCCCTCAGCTACTCAGATGCCACCTGGACTTAAACAAGAGGTACAGGGCAAGAGTTCTGGCCAGCAATGGGGCACGACTGTATTGAAAGTCTTTAAGGCCAAAGGTCACGGTACAGGCAGGAGGAGGCAGATTCATAGTTAGACAGGCTGAGTTGAGGCAAGCAGATAACTAGGGTGGTCAGACAGGCAAATGGTCAAACCGGGTGATCAATCAGATAAGGATGAGGCAGAATCGGTAGTCAGATAACAGGCACGTGTCAGGATACAGATTTCAGAATAGTCAAAGCCAGGCTTTAGCACAGGTCAGAGGCACCAGGAAAAACTTCCTATACGCGCAAAATGCAAAAATACCAAAGTCCCCTTTAAATATTTAAAATTTGGCACCTTTAAGATCAGGAAGTGTGCGCCGCGCGTGCACTAGAGGAAACGGTGGGGGAAGCAACAGAGCGGCGCAGCAGGCATCCCCACCGCACCACTAGACCACCAAGGTGAGTCTTCGTGACATTACCCCACTCTCCAGGGGGGGGCACTGGACCCCCAGGCTTCCCAGGAAACTTGGAATGTAATTGCCTCCTGAGGCGATCAGCACTAATGTCCCCAACAGGAATTCTCCTCGGGACCGTAGCCCTTCCATTTCACTAGATACTGGAGCTTACTCCATACCCGATGAGAATCAAGGAGCTCCTGGACTTCAAACTCTGGATGCCCCTCAACCAATACCTTGAGGAGTAATAGAAGACTGGCAAACATGTGAAGCCGGCTTAAGGAAGGAGACATGAAAGGTGTTAGAAATTTTGACGTTATCAGGCAGTTTGAGGCGAACAGACAGAGGGCTAATAATTTCAATTGGATAAGGACCAATGAATTTAGGCCCCAACTTAAGAGAAGGTACTTTAAGCTTAATATTTTTGGTGGAAAGCCAAACTGAATTTCCAACCTGATAATTCGGCGCTTTTCTACGAGATCTATCAGCAGCTTTCTTCTGACTGGCAGTAGCAGCTGAGAGAAAGTCATGCACTCCAGACCAAATCTTAACAAATTCCCTGACTGCAGAGTTAACAGATGGAACAGGGGATAATGAATTAGTAAAAGAAAACGCTCTAGGATGTAAACCATAAACAATAAAAAATGTAGATTGACCTGTAGAAGAATGCGTTATTATAGGCAAACTCTGCCCAGGAGGATTGATTATTAGAAACATTACATCTTAAATGTTGCTCAAGAGATTGATTTACGCTTTCCATTTGTCCATTGGTCTGAGGATGAAAGGCAGTAGAAAAAAGATAGATTGATACCGATTAATGAGCAGAACGCTCTCCAGAATTGAGAAACAAACTGCACTCCTCCATCTGAAACAATATTAACAGGGAAACCATGTAAATTAAAAATATTACAAAGGAATAACTCAGCCAAAGTTTTGGCAGAAGGGAGGTGTGGAAGAGGGATAAAATGATTCATCTTACTGAACCTATCCACTACCACCCAGATTACTGTCTTCCCCTAGGAGGGGGGAAGGTCCACGATAAAATCCATAGAAAAATGGGACCAGGGTCTATTGGGGATAGGTAGGGGTTTCAGTAACCCTTCAGTCAAAGTCCTAGAAGGTTTAGACCTCTGACAGATTGGACATGAATTAACAAAATCTTTTACATCTTGTTTAAGAGAAGGCCACCAAACATCACGATTTAGAAGAGAAATGGTTTTAAAGATACCAGGGTGACCTGCAATTTTAGAATTATGAGCTTCCTCCAAAACTCATTCCCTAAGGTTCTCACAAACAAATAATTTCCCAAGAGGAGTTTCGTTAGGAGCAGAAGTTTGAATAGTAGAAATCAAAGAAACCAGATCAGACCCTAGAGCAGCCAGAATTAATTCCTTGGGAATAATTGGAATGTTCATAAAAGGTTCAGAGGATTGTGATTCAAAACTGCGGGAGAGGGCATCTGCCTTAGTGTTCTAAGACCCGGGTCGAAAGGTAAGGGTAAAATTTAATCGAGTAAATAGTAAAGCCCATCTGGCTTGTCTGGGATTTAATCGCTTAGCAGATTCAATGTATAATAAATTCTTATAATCAGTAAGAACCATAATCGGATGCTTAGCCCCCTCCAATAAATGTCGCCATTTCTCAAAGGCCCATTTTACAGCCAACAATTCTCTATTCCAGATATCATAATTAGCCTCTGCTCCCACTTCAGAGGCGTCCACTTCAACAATAAAGCGTAGGGAAGTGTCAGGATGGCGAAGAATGGGGGCAGATACAAATTCCTTCTGAAGAAATTCAAACACACGAATGGCCTCAGGAGACCATATACTCGGATCAGCACCCTTCTTTGTTAAATCAGTGAGGGGGGCCACAATTGAAGAACGCCTTAACCTTCTCAGGATCCATTTCCAACCCTTTACTAGAGATAATAAATTCTAAGAATTGCACAGAAGGAACCTCAAAAATACATTTCTCAATCACTATATATCACATAATTCTGATGTTCAGACAAATTAGAGGAGAAAATTAAAATATCATCAAGATAGACCACTACGAATATCCCCAGCAGGTCCCAGAAGATGTCATTGACAAACTCCTGGAACATTGGGGGGTCGAATAGCATAACATGGTATTCATAGTGGCCGTCCCTGGTATTAAACACTGTTTTCCACTCATCCCCTTCTCTGATACGAATGAGATTATAAGCACCTCTAAGATCAAGTTTAGTAAAGATCTTGATACCTACATCCTGATCAAATAATTCAGATATTAGAGGAAGAGGGTAACGATTTTTTACAGTGATCTTTTTTTACAGACCCCCATAATCAATACAAGGGTGAAGACCACCGTCTTTTTTACCTACGAAAAAGAAGCCCACCCCAGCAGGGGAAACAGAAGGTCTAATAAAACCCATTTATAAATTCTCTTTAATATACTCTTTCATTGCCTAGGCCTCAGGCAAGGAAAGAGGGTATGTTCGACTACGAGGAGAGTTAGAAATAGGGATAAGGTCAATTGGGCAGTCATACTGCCTATGTGGGGGTAACATCTCTGCAACTTTTTTGGAAAATACATCGGCATAGTCCGAGTAAGCTGCAGGTAACCCTTCAAGAACTGTAGATGCCACTACTGAGGGGAAACAGGAACCATGACCAGAAGAACCCCAAGCAAGAACCTCTTTAGTTACCAAAGTATCTAAATGCAGGTTGTGCTTTTGCAGACATGGTAACCCCAATATCAGTGGAGAGGAAGCATCTTCAATAATATAAAAAGATATTTCCTCATGATGACAGTTGTCAGTAAACATAGACAGAGTAATGTTTTTCTTACACACTTTACACAACCCTAAGGGTCTCTTGTCCACAGCTAATATTCTCAGGGGAGGACATGAGGGAACTAAAGAAATATTGTTCTTGGCTGCAAAAGCAGCATCCAAAAAATTCCCTTCAGCCCATGAGTCCACAAAAGCAGACACCAAAATAGAACCCAAAGGTCAGGTTAGATTAACCGGTAATAACACTCTGGAGGCAGATTGGGGAGAGCTCCCCTTCTCCATTTAGTGTGGGCCTAGGGGCGCCCGCAATGAAAATCCGGCCCTGCTGATCATATAACTAATTAGATGATATGGATGTCTGTAGAACTAGAGAATATGAACCTTATTTAATTTCTTTATTCATAATACAATGTATGTTGGATGTTTATTAGAGGCATAATAATATGCCCACCAGATATTTAAAGAACAAACACTGTCCAGACAATCTGCTGAGCATAGTCATGTGATATAAAACATGCCTGGATCACAGCAATTGGTAGGCACTGGCCTTGATATGTCATTTAAACTGCCTTGTGGCTGTAGTTTGATCCATATCGGTACTAGCTTGAAAAAAATATATCTACTTTTGTTGATTAAGGAAAGGTCATCTTGGTCTACAGAGGCCTGGAGCACCTATCAGCAGGAGCAGACATGACACACATAAAATTGAGGTAATGGGGTGGTTGAACCACAGGCATTTTACTTAAAGGAAAACACAAAAAAGATTTGTTATATAAACCATTTCCACAGATAGCCAACCCACTATATGTCTGAGGCTCTGGTTAAGAGCTGCATACATTGTAGTTTTATATACAGTACATTGGGCTATCTCAGATAAGAATATACATTAAATTGAATATACTGTATAATACATCTAAAGTAGAAATCTAATAATAATAATAATTGTTGACAATGTACAGTAAATAAACGTCATGCATGCTTTATGTCATTACATAATATTTTACCAAGACTGGCCTTTCGTATGAATTATCCATAAAGCCAGTAAAGACATATAGACAGTAGTAATGTGCAGGCCAGCATGATACCCGCGGGACCCACAGGTCAGGCAGGTTCTAGCCGACCTCGCTCCCCCATGTGCTGGTCATAAACTTACATTGCTGACTTCTGGCTTTATAGATGCGCACCTGCTTGCCCTCCCCTTTTGTGACATCATCAGCGGGGGGTTCAGCACGGGTCTATTAAAGAAAGAGGAAGGTTGGGCATGGGAGGGCGTGGGATGAGGGGGGTTGGCTACCGCTCGGGTGCGGGTTGATAAAAACTCGACTCACACATCACTACTAGACAGGCACCAGGGATATACACACTTTTATTGACCTGGACAGTTGCAAACTTTTTTTGCAAATCTGCACTAGAATTTCTCCGTGCATTCTGTTTTGCTGGAAAAGAAAATATGTAGGGCAATACAGAAATAAAAACATCTTAACCAAAATGCAATTTTACCTTCCCCTTGACTCAGAAGGTTTTGACAACTTTTAATATGATGCAAAACACTGTTTATGGCATTTTGCAGCAGACCCTCTGGCATTTGCTAGAATCCACAGTCCGGGTCTGTTGTGTCTATGCGGAACTCTAAATTACAAATGTGCAAAAGTGCACAAAGCAGATAGGATTAACTAACTGGGATAGAATTCATGAAATATTCCTGTTAGACATGGGTTTACATTGACTTTTAGATATTTTACTAGATGTAATTAACTTTTCAAGCTTTAGTCATGTGCATGAACAACCAGTATTTTTGTACTGTTAGAATTAGCTCAACTTGGAATAATATTTTCATGACTTTACAAATTGGCTCAGTGTCATAATTGTAAGCAGATGTGCAAGACTGTAGTCTATAGGAAATAATAGAATTTGAGGGCTTAAAGCTGGACAACACTGATATTGTTAAACTTGCACAACATCAGGTAAAGGTAATAAACATGATGAAATTGGGGTTGCTGAACACTAATTGTGGTACCATATTAGCCAGTGGCAAATATACAAACACAAAACACACAAATACAAAAGAATTGTAGAAGTGATACCTAGATTAGCTATACGAGTTATCTCTATCTGTAACGTCCTCATTTATTGCCCATGAAAACTGTTTCTCCAACATGACGAAGGGGCTTGGGTGCTCCAAAGCTTGCAATGTAATTGTGTTTTTTATTTTGGATAATAGCAGGGATCCCACCTTTAAAGGGGTCCTGTTAGACTAAAAATAAATTCCTCCTGGTAGGGCAGGTGTTACATGTGACCCTTCCTTCTTAGGTGTATCCCCACCCATAAACTGATACTTAAACTAAACCTGGGCACTGGTGGTTGTTTAAAAACAGTTTAAACACTTTATTGATGGCTGTATATATATATATATATATATATATATATATATATAAAATTGTGAATGTTTCACACACTCATAGTGTAGTACTTACTGCCTTGGTGAACAAACCTTTAGCACTAGGTGAATCTCACAGAGTTGCATTACTTCAGGAATCTCTCCTTCCCTGAGCCTGACTTCTATACTGGCTGCATTGGAGCTACAGGTTATTAAACCTTATTAACCTCCTTGTTGGAGTCTCTGCCCACTCTGATAACTACCCTGATCCTGCCTCTCACTCCTGTAGTGACTATTATAAATCTAACCTTGAATTTACAGTACATCTCATATACTGGAACCTAAATCTGTTAGAGGCCACATGAACACATTACTCCCTCCTCCAGCAAGAAGGAGAACCAAAAAGGTTGAGCAAATTGTGTCTCCTTTTTTATAACCATGGGGAAACCTAACATCTTACACTGCTAAGGGACCTGCTCCCTCTCCCAGCTGTAGCAAATTACCCAATCCAGCTGGCCATAAATATACATTAAGGAAACTAAAACTAAAGGTTTGCAAAACCTTTAATAATCAATGCATTTATGTGGACTTTTGCATAGATTTTTCTACAAGAACTACATTGTGGTCACTGGGTGTTTTTAAGCAGTGTTTTTTGTTTGCAAAAAGGACAGAATTTTGTAAAACAGAATGTTTTACAGTGACTTTAGCTGTCTGTGTAATGCTGTGAGTTCTAGCCTGACATCAGATCAGGGCTGTATGTTAATTTGCCAATCTATGTAACCACAAATATTTCTGCTTCAGTAATTATTTGCTATAAAATAAAGGCTTTAGTGATATTTTTTAAAATACTGTTAGATGTTCCATAACGTTTTTTAAAGATCATTATAAGAAATGGAATGCAGCTTATGGTATTTTCCATTTTGGATAATCTCTCGTATTTTCCATGAGTGAAAGGAAAGAATTGTAATAAGGTTTTGCTCTGTGCTTATATTGCAGAGCTGCTCCAGGGTGAACAATGCAGCTAAGGCCTCATCCACTGTGCTCTGAAATTAAAAGCTTCACTGAATCGTATTGCATACATTTGTAAGCCTATCTACAAATACAATACTTATATAGTATGTGTAAGCCTTTTCTTCATGACCTAGAAAACTAGCATAGCTCAAAGGAAATTGTTTGTATTTGTGGCTGGAAGACTGATATCTGGTAGTTGGATTGTATATGTATTACATTGAATATGTGCTGTAGCCCTGGCATAGTAATCCAGTAACACAATTTTATACTTAAAGGTTGTAAATAAAAGTTCAGAGTTAAAAGTTGTTTAAAGTTCAGCAGATTAGTTAGATATCCCTAAATTATCCCCTGTGCAGTATTGAATTATAATCTACTAGTGAAGTTTCCTGTTACCACATGAGAACTAGAAGAATACAATACCTTATACTTACAGCAATGCCTGTTAATAAATAAATATTGTTAGGAGACTGACAAAAGGTCCAGGTAGGCCTAAAACATGTCTATGTTAGCTCTTATTAACCCCCGTTTTCATGATAGAGATGAATGTATTACCCACAAATCGTATTACCCTGTATTATATGCCAAATATCGGTTTAAAACTTTTCTTTTTTGTCTCATCAAAATAACTAACGCTTGTATATTGCCTATTGTACATTTTCTGCAAAAAGGCATCAAGAATTAAACTTGTTACAAAATGTTATACAGGTACAAGACCTGTTATTCAGAATGCTCAGGACCTGGGGTTTTCCTGGATAACAGATTTATTTTTCTATTTTTAAAGGTAACTTTTTTTATTGATTTTTTTTATAAAATACATGCAGCCAAGAGCATAAACGTTCAGGGTATATAATAGGTGGAAGCAACAGTGAAAGAGACATCTGTAGCATATAAACAATATTTTGTTACAGTAAGGAGCAATATACAAAATTAGAGGGAATTTTTAGTTTAGATCCCCTTCACACCATGATGTCCAGATTTTTTAATATTTGGACTGCGTACCTTTAGCTTCATATGTCAGTTTAATTAGGGGGATAACGGTGTGAACCAATTGCTTCCATGTTTTGACCATCGGGCCCCATCCAGTGCATGGCTATGTTTTTCCTTGCATAGAATAGTAGTGAATGATATCTATTTCTAGCATATTTGGACATTAAAATATCATCTAGAACTCCCAGGAGGCATATAAGAGGAGAGACAATTGTTGGATAGTCAAAGTATTCACTTAGTACCCTGAAAAGTTTAGTCCAATACCTTGTTATTGGGGAGCAGGACCACATCATTTGGAAGAAGGTTACTGGGGAGGTATTGCACAGTGTTGCCTTTCCATGGAATGTAACTTGCTTGGGGTTATATATAGTGATGGGCAACTCGGCGGCGTTGTCGTCTTGTTTTGAACACGGGAATCCGTTTTTGGACGCCAGCGCACATTACCGGCATCGAAAAAACGGACCCAGGCATCCAAAAACGGACACCCACATCCAAAACAAGACACCAGTGGTATTTCACAAATTTTTCGCCATTTAGCTTATTTTCGCCAGGCAAGTTTTCAATGGCATTTTGCAAATTTATTCGGCGGCAGCGAATCACGGGAAATTGCCACGAATTCGCCTCAGGCGAATACATTCACCCATACAGTTATATACAGTTGGTGAATTATTATCTTCATACCTTAAGTCTACTGTAAAATTATTATTATTAAATAAACCCAATAGGCTGGTTTTGTTTCCATAATTCAGAGCTTTCTGGATAACAGGTTTGAAGGCCTCTCCTGTGTATCATCAACACCTAAATATTACATACATCTGTCAACTTTAAAATATGGCTGAGGTTATTATCTCTTACATAATGGTGTTAAACTTAATAACATATTGTTTGACGTGGCTCAGTTTCAAGGGAGTGGGACTTTTTTCCTGTTTGAACAAAGTACGATTACTCTTCTCTTTTTTGTTCCATTACTTAGCATTCAGCATAAGGCAGAACAAATCACTATGCCATTGTACTGTATGTGAATACATGTTACCAACTTATGCACCCAATAAACAATGTCCCTTATAATGTACTACAAGATCTGTGCAATAAACTGTAATAAATGTGTGCAGAACCAATAGGACCCTCCAACCCCTCAGCTCCACCTCTGGATTTTTTGTAATAGTATCTTGCGTGGGTAATAGGCAAGTAAAAAATAATTAAATTATTATTTTTAAAAATTCCTATACAGGTTCCTATGTGGCAGCAGCCCCCTTAAACGACTTCCCGACAATTACCTGCCTATAGGTGCCTGTATAGAATATAGGTCCCTGTACACATTATCTTCATTAGCATACAATTACATGTATAGCTTTTATGCAAATATATAAACACCGAAAAGGTAAGTTGAGTTCAAACAGAAATGCTATGGCTATTTTATTCCAATGTTTATTTAAGAGAAGCATTTTGTTTAAAGAGCAAAATGCTTTTGTTATGCTCAGAGTCAGTGCCCTTTGCTTCTTTTGTATAGATGGATTTTTCATTGGGAACACTGCAGTACTTTATCTACAGACACTGCAGTTTCATTCATTGTTGCAATTTTGATTGACATCTGAACTGTCACACAGATAAACATTAAAGGGGCAGTTACACCAGCACTTGCAAATGCCCCAAGTGCTGAGAAGCTCTGTCTGCAGGATCGATATATTAATCGGCAAACACTTTAGCCATCAGACGTTGACCAGAATTTCTAGTTATATTTAATCTTAAAGGGGAACTATCACAAAAGTGAAAATGTAATATAAGCTTCATCATACTGAAATAAGAAACTTTCTTGATATTCTCAAAAATGTTGCAACCTTTCTGACATAATCAAGTTTAACTTCACATGCTTACTCTCGGTATTTGTTACTTTAAATTTTGTCTTCTTGCAGGAGTGTCAGATTTTAATTGACAGATTTAATATTTCTTTAAGGGGTCTCCCATTTCTAGCAGATGTGTTAGAGCCGACTCGAGCACAAACACATTAAATGACTTTGGCACAAATCCTGCATGTAGAGAGATTATTTCTGGTGAATAAGAATAAGTTCTGATATCTTCTAGGAAATAGGAACCCCTGCCAAAGCTTACATTGGATCTAACTGTCATTCAAAATCTGACTCCCACATCATGCGTGAAGAGAGACAGATGCTGAAATGGGGAGAGAGACAATTAACTGGATTATTTAGAAACGGGTCAGACTTAGAATTTATCACTGATTATATTTAAAAGATTATTTTATTGTAGTGTGATGAAGCTTATTTACTTTTATCATTTTGACTGCAGTTCTACTTTAAATGCATTCCCAAACCTCTCATTCTTGTTAATGACATAGTTCAAAACTGTTTATTATTGGTAAAACGTTATTTCCCTAACATATTATCCAGCAATAACACTTGGGGCAAAAGTAGAATTATGGAAAGACTACAGCTCTGTGGCATAAATCTGCAAGTCAGTATTTTTTTCATAGATACTATTGCAACCATGCTGCGCCTTCATCCCCTACTGTTTCCACTGGAAAAATACAAAGGGAAAAAAAAAAAAAAAAGAAATCGTGGTGCCTGTTAATCAGGAGAGAAATGAGTGCTAGAAATCAGGAACTAACAAACCCAGTGGGGCTGAAATCACTGTACTCTTCTTCTGGAATTTTCTCTTCTGCTTATGCCCGAGCAACAACATAGCGTCTGGTTGCTAGGTGACTATAAGTATGCATGCAGTGTGACCTTGTCTGGTGCTGGATGTTGTATTCTACCATAAAACATTACAATAATCATGTGACTAAAACTGGATGTCAGGCTTCACACAAACAAATGGAATTGGTGTCCACTTGTACCGAGAGTGGGTCTCTGAGTACTTACATTCATTTCTCAGCTAAAGCTCAGAGACCGTCAAGTATACGGGGTTGGATTACAGGTAAAAGAATCCCCATCCTAGCTGAAAATAATGAATTTATACAGGAGAGAGTAACAAGATTGCAAAGGTCCCCCTCCACAAAAGCTTTCAGAGGCCTGCCAGGTGTGAGTGTGTCAACAAGAGAGGCTGGGAGAGGGATTTTAACACTATAGAGGAAGCTGAGGCCTCCCTTTTACCCTACCCCTGTTTCCTATATAGTTATGCCACTGAATGTATTTGCATTACCACTTCTTGCAGTTACATAGGCTACTCAATGCAAAGCAGTGGTAGATACAAACTTGACAGACTTTGTCAAAATGACCATGTAGTAATGATGGAATTTCATGTTGTCAAAAACTCTATATTCCTAATTCTCAGTAGAGGCACTACTCTACTCCTACTGTACTGTATCACACACTACATGACTAATAAATTTAATATTGTGGTGCAGGATTAATCATAGGGATATACATTTTTGCATAGATTGTCTCACGTAGAAAAATATAAATACAAATATTTTC
The DNA here is from genome assembly GCA_024363595.1 of Xenopus borealis. NCBI lineage: Eukaryota > Metazoa > Chordata > Amphibia > Anura > Pipidae > Xenopus > Xenopus borealis. Next base: position 119,930,759 of record CM044433.1, on the reverse strand, counting down.
CTTGGACCAGCGCTTAAGGCAAATGGAGAAATCACAAAGAGCAGGAACAGAATATAGTGTTGTATTTAAGTTGCTTTTAAAAGCACCCTGTGTTGGAAAAAAACAATAGTTCAGCGCTTCCTTGGCAACCGAACGTGAACAGCTTTTTAAGGGAGGTTCACCTAATACTTCACATGCCTCTGAGGAAGCCAATTGATTCGGTTAAACACGTCAGGCAGAAGTGATGTCACAGGGAGCTGTAGGGAACACACCAAAAGGCAGAAAGACGCCGGCAAAAATTCTCCTTCTCCATAACAGCTAGTGGTACCTAGCTAATGTTAGTTGAATATTTTAAAGTTTAAATTTTTTTTCAATAAATCAGTATTACACTATTTTGCAACCTTTTTGTATCCTTGCCTGGGAGCCTAGCTGTGGCTGGTGGAGGAGAGGAGGATACTGGAATTAAAATATATGTGCATGAACCCTACTGCTGTCTTGTAAGTAGGCATTTTTACCAGACTAGGTGAAGGCTTTGAAGAACACCTAAACTCATTCTTTCATGCACTTGGGATAAAAAGAAAACTCTCCATTTACCATTTTAAAGGGAAACACTAGCTGAACTATTCTTTCTCCAACACAGGGTGCTTTTAAAAGCAACTAAAATACTACACTATATTCTGTTCCTGCTCTTTGTGCTTTCTCCATTTGCCTTAGGTGCTGATCCAAGGAAAATATTTGTATTTATATTTTTCTACGTGAGACATTTTATTCGCAGCTGAGAGACTGAAGAGGAATGGCAGGAGAGAGACCCTCTAAAAGACTAACTAATCTGAAAGTTTTAATATTTGTAACATTTTTGCATAGAATTATAGTTATATTATTAATGGCATTTTTTTATATAATTTTACCCAGCTTGAATTTAATTAAATTTCCCATGGGAAACAATGTCTAAAAAACACTCATAATCTAAAAGAATAATTTACTTATTCAAGTGTAGTGTGCAGTTCACCTTTTTTCATGTAAGTTGCCTTTTTTAAAATCCAGAATGCAGCATGTTTCCCATGATTCAAATGACATTTTGGCTGTGAGGGGGAGTTTCATCTGGCACAATTGTGCAGGTGTCTTTTGTTGAATCAGATGCAATTGCTACAAAAATCTTCCTAGTTTGGATTTCAGCAGTTTTGATGCTTAGCAGTAAAATGAATGGTTCTTATTGATGCAGTCCACTGTGTGAACCCTGGAGCTACTGTACCATCCAAGGGTTCCCCTGAAATAGGTGCCCCCTAAGTTGCATTTGCTTATGATTCTGAACAGGAGGTGGGACAGAGGTACATGTGCAATATGGAAGTGCAAGAATTACTTGAGAAAGATCTTTTAAATACCATTGAGGTTTTTCAGAAAGATTATAATGATCTGCTGTAATTGAACATGCATTGACAGTCTAAGAACAAAATTAGTACAAGACATGCAGGTGGAACCTTTTTATTAAAATGAACAAATGTTATTGGCTTTAGAAAACCAAACTCTCTTTCTAACAGTTCAGAATAAAATAAGAACATGTTAACATGTTACAGTTGAATAGTCACCGCATTACTCAGCTGTAATAACCCAACAAACGTTTCATTGGAATGGATCAAAATATCTATTTCACTATGGCACACATGATAAAAATGTTTTTCTTTTTTAAATATTAAAATGTCAAAAGCCATGGCTAGTAAACAGGAATAAATTCATTTGATATACTGTTTTCCATATGTTAAACATTTTAGAATTGAAAATATTTTTCAACATCTCGTTATTGGGTTTGAAATGATTACATCATTAAAATGCAGAAATTATAATCAGGGCACTTTTACTTGGGGACATCCCAACAGGCACTATCGCAGCTTAATGGTTCATTCTCTATACCTGAAAGATTACATGCAAATGCATTTTTTTTAGTTGAGTTGGTGCTGCAAAGATTCCATCAGATTCCAAAATGATCCTGTGGGTGACCTTACAGTGTCACCTAAAGGGCTAAGAAGAACAATGCATATACTTTTAATTTAGCGGACAAGTTAAAATTAAAAGTAACCAAGGAAATGCTAGATGCAGATGAAGACATGTAGGACAGCACATAAATGTTCCAGATTATTGTATGGTAGGTGCTTACATAAAAAAGTGACTGATCGCTAGCATGCTTACCAAAGACTGTAGATGTGGCAACCCTGTGTACCATTGCATTACAGTAATTCTGATTACAAATAAAAAAATTGTCAAAATAAATAAAACAGAAAACTAAATTTAAATTAAACCCTGCCATAAGAAAAGAATATTGCAAACTTAAAAGTGGAAGCCAGAAGTTCAAGTAAAGCAATATTTAATCTGCAAAAATGCATAACTATACTGTTATTGTATTAGTAATATCAAATGAATGAGTAATCTCTTTTTATTATTATATATCACAAAAGTGAATGGCAGCTGTCTGCTAGCTCACAAATGAGTGCTATGAACAAGACCCCTTATACAAGAGACTCCCCTTCAGAGCATGGCCATTGTAGTCTGTATTGTTGATTTCACAGTGCTCTATATAGGGATAGTGTGGCACAAAATGTGTTATGAATTTTCACTCACTTTGAACTTAACTGTAAGAGATTGTTTAAATATGGGGCTCATTCCAGTTGTAGGTGGTCAGAAACTGGTGACAACATACTGTAGTGGGATAACTATAGCTAGTGCTCCATAAATCTGAAGCGTGCAAATTACATGTTAACATATGCACATGTCAACAATGAAGCAGTATTATGCTGGACATCATTTTATGTGAGTTATCCCATGACTGCTTTGCACTGATACACTGAGCATAATATCCCTTTTCTAAAAAACAATTTATATTGTATATCGCCAACATCAGTTTCGCAATAAAAAAAGTTACTGTCTTAATTTTTACATACTAAATATTGCTTTATTTATTTAATATATATATATATATATATATATCTTGATAAAGGCCCCACTGAGGGCTGAAATGTTAGATACGCAAGATCAATAAAAAATGGTGATTTAAAATTATATAATATTACAATGGAGCATATACATTAATGTATCATTTCCTTTTAGTTTATTTTATGATGTGAAAAAAATTCTAGGTATTTAATGTGATTTCTTCTTTTTCATCTAGCTTGTGTTAAATAATAAATACTTTGCTGGTATTAAGACTGGGTGGTGGTTGATTCTTTATAACCCCCCCGTAGTAGGCTAAAGTCTTAAAGGTACACTATAATTATCTAACTTACATCAGATGTGTTCTGTTGCATACCTTTTCCAGCCCACAATGTTTATTTAATTTTCGGTATGCTTGTAATTCAAGCAGCATGCTTTCCTTTTTGATATGCTTGATTTATATATTTTTTACAATATAGATTTTACCAGTGCCCCTTCAAACCATCAAAGCAAACAACTGGGCAACATGGGTTGAGCAGCAGTAGCAGATATCAAAGTAGAATCTACACCACAGGCACTATGTACGTTCTGTGCATGGAAGTACTTAGGTTAATGGCACCAAATTTTAAAAATGACTGCCTTAAAGAAGAAGACGCAAAAATCAACTTCCATCCACCAACTGCTGCTACTACAGAAAACATCTAAAACCTTCATGATAGTGTGTGTCCTTTACTGGATGATACCTGGATATGCCTCAATGTGTGGCACCAGGCTGTGAGCAGACTCCACCAACAAAGGACCTTGGATTGAAAATTCAAGGTGGTTCCTTTTATTACTATACAGCCCTACACACATCAAACTAATATACTTTCTTTAACATTCAGTGTCCTATAATCAGATGAATGTGTTTTATTTTAGCTACAGACATCCTTTGACTGGTCAAATCGGAGTTCCTGCAGCAAGTGAAAATGAAAACTAAAATAATGAAAAATACAAAAATCAGTTTGAAATGAAACAAGTACACTAGAGATAGACAAAGAAATATTTTCTCCATGATTATTTTCTTTTTCATGAACAAGCTTATGATTTGTCATATTATCTAAGCCTACAAAAGGCAATTTTGGCATGCACAATATTACTAATCATTTTGGGATATCTTTAAGGTGGCATATGGAGCTACTCTGATACTTTCTCTGGTTAAGAAAATATGTCACGTTGGCTCAAGGACGACACTATGAATAAATATTCAATTCCTACCTATCTATTTAAAACTTAAAAAAATTATATAAATGGGACAAATTACTTGAAAATATATAAAATGCAATATAAATTAGCCTTTAATCCTTTGCATTTGAATTTTTTGCTGTCATCTTTGATTCCTGTTCTGCAATAGTCTAGGACAAATAGATGCCATTGCCCTTTCAAAAAAATTAAATGCTTTACAAAACCCATGTGAATGATGGTTAGCAAGGTACCTAATGGTAATGCTTTCCTTGATTTCAATCGATTTTTATAAATGGGTTCAATTGTTGACATAATTCTTTTGCATTGTTCTTAAAAATTCATGTATGTCTGGGCATGTATATATAGGTAAAGGGCACACAAGTAGTTTGTCCTAGTGACTTTCCTTTGTAAATAATCATTTAATTCTCTTTCATTCTTTCTTTTGTTTTTTCACCCAGAGTTCTTTTGTTTGCCACAGTGTTGAAATTATTGCAACAGATCTTCAGTAAATAACTCTTGTTTTTTTCAATGTCCAACAATTCCTTTAATGCAATTGTCACTTGCATTGAGTGGCCAATTACATTTGATGATGGAGACCATCACTCCAACGGTTGTTGTTACTTTGGCACCAACTTGCTGGGGGTCCTTCCATAAAGATTTGATATAAATGTTCATTAAAAAAATATTGGTGGAAAAACCTTTATGTGGCTTTACTCTTAGACTAATTTTACTATATGAATTTGCAAATAAAACATAATACACTGGGAAAATAAGTACCAATGCATAATGCAAACTGTTATATGATCAAATCCATGATTGCACAAGGAGATAAAATAAATTAAGAAAATAATTCTGTATACCTTAAGAGCTAACTATTAATCATGGTGCAAGGAAAGCATAAGAGGTTTGTGATGCTTGTTTTGAGTTAAAATCATGAAACTTAGATTGTTACACCTATATGCATATGTAAGAGAATATAAGCTAAAATTGGAAAGTATCTTAATGATAGCAAAACTTTTCTATGCAGTAACTAACTGAGACACAGTCAATTTGCCAACTTGTTTGTTTGTATTTTTTATGCTTTTGTTAAACTTTTTAGAAAGATAATCAGAATACCTCATTATTTAATTCCAAAGGACAGTAATTATGTATTGTCCCGAACACAAAACATCAGCGATAACCACAAGGTTAAAACACTCTTTGGTATATATGTCTAGGGGACAATAATTGTGTTTGACTTGCACAGTAGTTTTTTCCCTTTCTTAAATTGTGGACAGTACAAGCCACCAACATATTATATTGACTGGTTAATGGTTTCTGTTATATTGTAATATAAATATGTTTTATTTAATATGTTGCCATTATGTATACAACAAATGATTTTAAACACATAAACTGTACAATGCAGACAAACGCTTTGCATATACTGTGTGTATGTAAATTTAGTGATACATACCAACATTTCTTGATACACATAGCTTACTACATGCAGATCATTGTCATCCTCTTCCCATGCAACAGATGAGACATTGGACTTAAGAGAAGAACAAAATAATAGCACAGATAACAAAGACCTCTGTCGTGTGTGTGAATTTACTACAGAGGAAAACTGCTTTAGGACATCCGTTCAAAAAAATAAATACTCTTACAGATAATCTTTATAAACAATGATAGGAAATAATGTTGATGTTACACTTACATAACCTATTAATCATTTACAAAAATAAATTCAGCCTTAATTTTAACCAGTCTACTGGTTTATAGGGCACTTGGCCCTGCATGTAGAGCTTTGTGATGACAATGCACTGGGAATGTGTTTCTGACTTTTGGACACCAGCCCCAAAACATCTGAAACAATGTTGTGCAATTTGACTCAACTCGTAAATTTGCTCATTTCTTGTTTGAAGAACTTAGTACTGAATGCCTGCTAATGTGCTTCACTTGAAATCCATAAAAGAACAAGAAGTACTTCTCAACATCAACAAATCTCAACATAACATTGATGCAGTACTAATTGGACTTGTTATCAAGTGACTTTAGCTGCACAGCAAATATATTAACCAACATTCAGAGCACCGCCCATTTATTATACAATTTGGAAAATGTGTTAATCATAAATAATTGTCATAATAAATATACTGTAGTAACAGTTGAAGACTGATCTCATGAAGGTAAAAAGTATAGGGGCCTATAATAATCTAAATTAGAAGCAATATCAGTACAATTATCTATCAGACAGAGTGTAAAAGGAAAAAGCAAACATTACCCGTTTCTGTGAAATAAAATCTATTGGTTTTACCTTAAAAGGAAAATATCGTTTTTTGAAGGTAACAACTTTAATAAATCAATTTATATTTAAAATAAATGTAGTTTCAAAAAATGTTTTTCTTTAAATTGGGACAATCTGCATATAATTCAGTGGGTTTTTTTTCATCAACTGATTTTTTTCAGGTTATGATTCAGATTGATTGAGGTTGAAATAATGGTGGTTAGCTTTGTCAGAGCAATCTAAGTCTATTTTCCACCAAGAATAGACACACCTGTGATAGAATGCATGATTACTTCAACAGGAAGCTGAAAATGTGAATTTATGTAATTCTTAATGCCAGTCCTTTTATCAACCCAGATTAAAGAGTTGACGTGATGACATGATAATTTCCCTCTAAGGTGTGAAGACTTTATTTTGGTCCAATGTAATTTTACGGGAAGCATATCCTACGAATACTCTGATTTTAACAACATACTGTACCATTCACAGTATATCCACACTTACCAATATTCTGTCAGCAGTTAGGTAGAAAAACCAATGCTATTGTTAAAACTCTTTTTTGATTGATCATCATAGGCACCTAATGACTGATTTGCTTGTATGTTGTGGTTCCACAAAATTGGTTTTGTGTAGAATACACTGCAACCTAAGCAAGGCACCATAAACTTATGAATTCTATTTCCTGAAAGCTCTATGTAGGAATTATGGAGGATTTGCTGAAAAAAATTAAGAGAACTGGACAATGCATGCTTAGCTAAAGTTAATGTCCAGTTATTGTATAGGAAGATATCAATTCAGAGGTTTATTTACCACTTGCATTGCTGTTGCAAACAAAAAAAAAGAAAAAGAGGTGTATGTTTAGGGAGGGGGTAAACAAGCAACATGTCCATGCTTAGCTATATGATATTTAAGGAACTGCGAGAGATGAGAATAACCTTAAATCTGAGCTCAGCAAAAATGGGGATTTCCATTTTAGTTTTTCAAAATAGACATACTATAGGTAGCAAAATCCTTGCTA